>JBBAXF010000023.1:1305425-1536633 GCA_037837765.1 Delichon dasypus
AATTCCCAATTTTTTTTTTTTCCCCTCCCCGATAATTCCACATCCCTGGAGCATCCCTGGGAATGGGAAGGAGCAGGAATGTCGGGAATCCACGCCTGGAGCAGCCCTGGGATCGTCACTGGGATCCTGGGGGGAATCTGAGCTGCTCGAGCTGGATCGGGGTTGGCAGAGCCACGAAATCCCCCGGGTGTCCAAATTGATCCATTGATTGATTGATCCATGGATCAGTTGATGGATTGATTGATTGACGGGTTGATCTATTGATTGATTCATTGATCGATTGATTGATGGGTCGATCAATTCATTGATTGACCCATTGATTGATTGATGGGTTGATCAATTGATCCGTGGATTGATTGATTGACGGGTTGATCCATGGATTGATTCATTGATCGATTGATTGATGGGTCGATCGATCGATTGATTGATTGATTGGTTGATCAATTGATCCATGGATTGATTGATTGATGGGTTGATCCATTGATGGGTTAATGCATGGATTGATTGATTGATGGGTTGATCGATTGATCCAAGGATTGATTGATTGATGGGCTGATTGATCCATTCAATGATTGGTTGATTGATGGGTTGATCAATTTATTGATTTATCCATGGATCGATCAGTTGATTGATTGATGGGCTGATTGATTGATCCATGGATTGAGTGATTGATTTCCTTTCAATTCAATGCTTTCCAAGGGAAAGAAAACCTGGGATTCCCTCCAGATTCCCACGCCAACGCCTCCATGCCCCTTCCAGGACCTGCTCCCATGGGGACGTCACCCGGAATTGCAATTCCCTGCTCAGGGAAAGATCCGGATCTTTTCTCTGGGGGCTGCCAAGAGTTTTCCGTTTTCCTAGTGGGAAACTGAGGCAGGAGGGAGGGATGAGCTCCATGGAGCAGCCGGGGATGGAGGGAAGGGGAAGGATTTCCTGGGAATGGCTCTGAGCCTTTGGGATTCCCGATCCCCCTCAGCCAGGGAAATCCCTGGATTGGGGTTCGGCCTTTCCCAGATTTGCGGCCCCAAAAACCCGGGGTGGGGCTGGGGGGGGATTGGGAATCTCGTTCCTGGCCCCCATTCCCAACTTCCGTTCACAGCTCCCATTCCCACATTCCCAGCTCCCATTCCATCTCCCGTTCCCACATTCCCAGCTCCCTTTCCCACATTCCCAGCTCCCATTCCCAGCTCCCTTTCCCACATTCCCAGCTCCCTTTCCCACATTCCCAGCTCCCATTCCCATCTCCCGTTCCCACATTCCCAGCTCCCATTCGCACATTCCCAGCTCCCATTCCCAGCTCCCGTTCCCACATTCCCAGCTCCCATTCGCACATTCCCAGCTCCCTTTCCCAGCTCCCATTCCCGCATTCCCAGCCCTCATTCCCGGCTCCCTTTCCCACATTCCCGGCTCCCTTTCCCAGCTCCCATTCCCGCATTCCCGTCTCTCCCTCCATTCCCAGGATTTTAGGGAATGCTGCCATGGAGCTGCCCGGGAGCCTCGGGATGGAGCGGGAGCAGCGCCCGGGCCCGGCCCGGAGCCCCCTGGAAACGCCGAGATCCCGCCGGGAATAAACCTCGGGATCGCTCTGGCTCCAACAACCGACCCGGGAGCGCGGAATTCCAGCGGCTCCCTCCCCACGCGCAGCTTCCATCCCGAATTCCTGCGGGATTTACCTGGGAGCGGCTCCTGTCCCCCAGATCCGGGATTCGGGATCGTCCCCAGGAGCGAGCGCGGCTTCCCCGCGCCATCCCTGCAGGAAAAGCGGCAGAATTCCCGGGGGGAAAGCGGCGCTCCTGGCAGAATTCCCGGCAGCATTCCTGGCAGAATTCCCGGCTGGAGCAGCAGGGCCGGGATGGTTCTGGCAGCAGCGGCGTTAAAATCCCTGGATCCCAACCCGGGCTGCGGGAAAAGACAATTCCCTGCTCCCGGTTTAAATTCCAGCCGCAGGGAGAAGAGGGAATTTCACGGAGAGGGAATTCCCAGCCCGTTTGGGGTTTTTCGGGAAGGGCCCTGAGGTGGATGAGGGAAGGAAGCCGGGGGGGCCGCGGTGGGAAGAGCTTTTCCACGGGGAAATCATTCCAAGGTTGGCGTTGCTCCCTGGGGACGCGGAGCGCGCGGGGAGAGATCCCGGGAATGCTGGGCTGGAAAGGCTCCGGGTAAATAAAGATAAAATCATTTATCGATTAAATAATTGATGGAATCATCGATCAGATCCCGGAGCTTTAAATTCCTGCTGATTTCCCCCAAAAAAGCGCACGCGGAGGTTTGGGAGGAAAAGAAGGGAGAGGGAAAATCGGGATCGAGGAAAGGCGGAGGAGCCGCTTCCAGCGGGAGCTCGGAACCGGGAACTGCGGAGGGGACAGAGGGGACAGAGGGGGGACAGAGGGACAGAGGGACAAGGGACAGGGGGACAGAGGGACAGAGAGGGGACAGAGGGACAGGGAGACAGGGGGAACAGAGGGACACGGGGGACAGAGGGGACAGAGGGGACAGAGGGGGGACAGAGGGACAGAGGGGGGACAGGGGACAGAGGGGACAGAGGGGACAGAAGGACAGAGGGACACGGGAGACAGGGGGATAGAGGGACAGAGGGAACGGGGGGGGGACAAGGGACAGAGGGACAAGGGACAGGGAGACAGGGAGACAGAGGGGACAGAGGGGGGACAAGGAGACAGAGGGACACAGGGGACAGAAGGACAGAGGGACACGGGAGACAGGGGGATAGAGGGACAGAGGGAACGGGGGGGGGACAAGGGACAGAGGGACAAGGGACAGGGAGACAGGGAGACAGAGGGGACAGGGACTGTTGGGACCGGGAGATCGGGGGACAGGGGATGGGGACAGGGGGTGCAAGGAGAGGGACTGGGGGGATCGGGATGTCGGGGCACCGGGAATGGGGACAGAGGGACTGGGGGCACCGGGAATGGGGACAGGGAGGACAGAGGGACAGCGGGACACAGGGACACAAGGATAGGGGGTGTCGGGGCACCGGGAATGGGGACAGACGGAGAGGGGAAGGACTGGGGGGACAGGGAGAGGGGACAGAGGGGCGCAAGGGGCACCGGGGGAGGGGCCGGGCTGTCCCCGGGCTGTCCCCGCCCGCCCCGCTCTGGCACCGCCCGCGCCAACCATAAAATCCCCGCTCGTGCCTCGCCCGCCGCAGTCGGGTCCGCGGCACCGGCTGCGCCCCGAGCCCGCCGAGGGAGCGGAACCGAGCCCGGACCCGCACCCGGAACCGCACCCGGAACCGCCTGCATCCCGAACCGAGCCCGGATCCGCATCCTGGACCGGGAATCCGCACCCGGAACCGCCTGCATCCCGAACCGAGCCCGGATCCGCACCCGGAACCGCCTGCATCCCGAACCGGGGAATCTGCATCCGGAACTGAGCGCGGATCCGCATCCCGAGCCGGAGAATCTGCGAACGGAACCGGCTGCAGCAGGAACGGGGGAATCTGCAACCCGAACTGAGAGATCCACAACCCGAACCGGGGAATCCGCAACTAGAACCGAGGAATCCGCATCCCGAACCGGGGAATCCGCAAGCAGAACCGGCTGCGTCAGGTACCGAGAGGAGCCGCATCCCGAACCGGCTGAATCCCGAACCGGGAGGGATCCGAGCCCTGGGGAAGCCGCAGCCGAGCCCGGCGGGATCTGGACCCCGACGCAGCTCCACACCCCGAGCCGAACTGAGCGGGACCCGAACCGGGCAGGACCCGCACCGGGCAGGACCCGAACCGAGCGGGACCCGCGCCCCGAGCCAGCCGTGCCCGAACCGGGCAGGACCCGCACCCCGAGCCAGCCGTGCCCGAACCGGGCAGGACCCGAACCGAGCGGGACCCGCACCCCGAGCCAGCCGTGCCCGAACCGGGCAGGACCCGAACCGAGCGGGACCCGCACCCCGAGCCAGCCGTGCCCGAACCGGGCAGGACCCGAACCGAGCGGGACCCGCGCCCCGAGCCAGCCGTGCCATGGCCGCGCTCCCGGCTCCAGCTGCCCCCGGACACCGGAGGAACTGGAACCCCAAACCCGCTGCACCTTGACCCGGACAGGTCCTGCTCCCCAAACCCGCTGCCCCCGAGCTGGGAGGTGCCCGTGCCCTGCAGCTGTCACGCACCCCAAAATCGGCTGAGCCAGGAGAGCCCCACACCCCTAAAATGGCTGAGCACTGATCTGAGCACTGATCCTGCTGCACCCCAAACTGGCTGAGCCAGGAGAGCCCTGCACCCCAAAACTGGGTCTGCACTGATCCTGCTGCACCCGAATCCAGGAGGGATCTGCACCCAAAACTGCTGATCCAGAGGGGATCTGCTCCCCAAATTAGCCAGGGCAGGAGGGATCTGCTCCCTAAATTAGCTGGGACAGGAGGGCTCTGCACCCCAAATTAACAGAGGCAGGAGGGATCTGCTCCCCAAATTAGCCAGGGCAGGAGGGCCCCACACCCCAAATTAATTAGCCAGGACAGGAGGGATCTGCTCCCCAAATTAGCTGGGACAGGAGGGATCTGCTCCCCAGATTAATTATCTGGGGCAGGAAGGTCCCACACCCCAGATTACTTATCCGGGGCAGGAGGGATCTACTCCCAAGATTAACTATCGGGGGCAGGAGGGCTGTCCCCGATCCCGCGGCGCCATGGAGGATCCCCTGCCGCCGGCGGCGGAGCTGGAGCCCCTCAACGCCTCGCTGAACGAGTCCTGGGCCAACCCGTTCGTGCAGCCGCCCTGGCAGGTGGCCCTGTGGGCCGCCGCCTACGCGCTCATCGTGGTGGTGGCCGTGGTGGGCAACGCCGTGGTGATGTGGATCATCCTGGCGCACAAGCGGATGCGCACCGTCACCAACTACTTCCTGGTGAACCTGGCCTTCGCCGAGGCCTCCATGGCCGCGCTCAACACCGTGGTGAACTTCAGCTACGCCGTGCACAACGAGTGGTACTACGGCACGGCCTACTGCCGCTTCCACAACTTCTTCCCCATCGCCGCCGTCTTCGCCAGCATCTACTCCATGACGGCCATCGCGCTGGACAGGTGAGTGACCGCGGGGTGACCGCGGGGTGATTGTGGAGTGACCGTGGAGTGACCGCGGAGTGATTGTGGAGTGGCGGTGGAATGACCGTGGAGTGACCACAGAGTGACCGTGGAGTGACCACAGCCACCCTGTCACTGCTGACCAGAGCCCGGGGACAGGAGAGTGACCGGGGTCACTGAGCCACTCCTGCCCCGAGCTCAGAGCCTGGGGACAGGAGAGTGACCGGGATCACTCCTGTCCCAAGGCCAGGGACAGAGCAGTGACCGGGATCATGGGAGTCACTCCTGTCCCCAAGGCCAGGGACAGAGCAGTGACCGGGATCACTCCTGCCCAGATCCCAGATCCCAGGCCTGGGGCTCGTCTCGGCTCTGTCTGTTCCACCACAATTAACACAAAGCTCATTCGGGTGCTAAAAATAACCCAGCCCTGGCTGCAGGTGGCTTTGGGAATCCTTTGGGAGTGCTGGGAACTCAGGAAAGGCTCCAGGGTTGGTGCAGGGAGCTGGAGGAGCCTTTGGAGCAGCCTCTGCCTTTCCTTTTCCTTTCCTTTCTCCTTCCCTTCCCTCTCCATTCCAGAATCCAGGCACACAATGGCCTCACCTCACAAGCCCTGTGCCCGTTCTGGCCCCGCCGTGCCAGGAGCCGTTCCATGGATTTGGGCTGGGTTGGGAATGTCTGAGGAGCAGCTCAGGCTGGGAAAAGCCTCCTGGCTTGGGGGGTGTCCCCAGGCAAACCCAGCTGGATTCCAGGGGAGAATCCAGCGGGAGAGACCGGAGCCTGGGATTCCGGGATTCTGGGATTCCTCCATTTGACTGCCAGGGTTGGGGTTTCCCTGCCCAGTTCCTGCTGGATCCCAGGTCCCAGTGGGGCCGTGATCCAAAGCTGTCAGATCCCAGATCCTTTGGAGCCGTGATCCAAAGCTGTCAGATCCCAGATCCTCTGGAGCTATGATCCAAAGCTGTCTGATCCCAGATCCTCTGGAGCCGTGATCCAAAGCTGTCAGATCCCAGGTCCCAGTGGGGCCGTGATCCAAAGCTCAGTCTGATCCCAGATCCTTTGGGGGCCGTGATCCAAAGCTCAGTCTGATCCCAGATCCTCTGGAGCTGTGATCCAAAGCTGTCAGATCCCAGATCCTTTGGAGCCGTGATCCAAAGCTCAGTCTGATCCCAGATCCTTTGGAGCTGTGATCCAAAGCTCAGTCTGATCCCAGATCCTTTGGAGCTGTGATCCAAAGCTGTCAGATCCCAGATCCTTTGGAGCTGTGATCCAAAGCTCAGTCTGATCCCAGATCCTTTGGAGCTGTGATCCAAAGCTCAGTCTGATCCCAGATCCTTTGGAGCCGTGATCCAAAGCTGTCAGATCCCAGATCCTTTGGAGCCGTGATCCAAAGCTCAGTCTGATCCCAGATCCTTTGGGGCCGTGATCCAAAGCTGTCTGATCCCAGATCCTCTGGAGCCGTGATCCAAAGCTCGTCCTGATCCCAGATCCTCTGGAGCTGTGATCCAAAGCTGTCAGATCCCAGATCCTTTGGAGCTGTGATCCAAAGCTCAGTCTGATCCCAGATCCTTTGGAGCCGTGATCCAAAGCTCGTCCTGATCCCGGTGGGACTGGGGACACCGAACCCGCAGGTTGTCCCTTCCCTGCTGTCCCTCCCTCTCCCGGGAATTCGGGACTGGGGACGTTTCCCACCAGCCCCGGTGACAAATCCCGGCCTCGCTGCTCCCTCCGTGCGTTTCGGATTTTTCCAAGGCCACACTCCTGGAGCCAGCCGGGCTCTGCCGCCTCTCCCAGGGAATAAAGGGAATTCTGGCAGGGATCCGGGGGGGGACACGACGCTTTTCCTGCCGTTTTCCAGCGCCTTTGGAGCCGCTGGCTCTGAGATTCCCTCCGGGAAGCAGAGCCGGGGCTGGAGGAGGCTCCCCGGGCATTAAAAACAGCCCCGGGTTTGGTTCTGTCACAAAATCCTCTCCCTAAAATCCACGGGAATTGAGGTGATAACCCATAAAACCCGGGATATTTCCAGTTTCTCTCCCATGGTGCTGTTCCAGGAGGATCTTTGGGATCAGCTGGAAAAGCCGCTTTGGGGCTGGGATGAATTCCAGGGATTATTTTTTGGGGGGTGAATAATTTAATTTGCAGCCTTTGATCCACCCCGAAAAAACCAGGAAAGCAAATCCAGGGAAGCTGCAGTAAAACAGGAAGGTCTGGGAGGCTGGGGAGGGAAATTTTTTGAGGATGAGCATTCCCAAAACATCTTCCTGCACCTGCAAACCCTGAAGAGAGGCTCGGTTTTCCCAAAAAAGCCAAAAAAGCCTGGCTCCCATCTCCCTGTGCTTCGGCTGCATCCCAAATTCCAGCCAGGAATCAGAAAGGGAACAAATCCCATCCTCAGCTCCTCCAGGCACCTCCAGACCTTGGCAAATTCCTTTTTTCCTGTGCCTGGGACCTGACAATGGAGCTGACAGGCAGGAAAAGCAGGGATTGGCTCCAGGAGCTGGGAATGGAGGAATTGCTCCCGGGGCAGCAGAAGGGAATGTGGGAATGGGGAGAGCTGGAACTGGGAATGGGGAGAGCTGGAACCGGGAATGGGGAGAGCTGGAACTGGGAATGGGGAGAGCTGGAAATGGGAGAGGGGGAGCTGGAATTGGGAATGAGGAGAGCTGAACTGGGATTGGGATTGGGATTGGGCAGAGCCAGAGCCAGGATTGGGAACGGGCAGAGCCGGGATCAGGAGCAGCAGGGCCGGGTTGGGGTTCCAGTCACAGCCGGGATAGGGCTGGAATTCCCGATTTCCACCAAAAATCAGGGAAGCGGTGTGGGATGAGCCTGGAGTTCCCAAGGCCCGGCAGCGCCGTGGGATCCGGAGCGAGGGCTGGGAGGAGCAGGATTCTCCCCAGCTCCTCTCCGTCCCTGCAGGCGATTCCCAGGGTACGGAATGGCCTCAGAAAAACTTGGAAAAGCCACCATGGAGCGAGTGGGGATTGTGGTTTGATCCATGGAATCCGGGAATCCTGGAATGGGAGGGATTGGGAAGGACCTCAGATCCCATCCAGTGCCACCCTCCCCTGTCCCAGGCTGCTCCAAACCCTGTCCAGCCTCGGACAATTCCCGGGATCCAGCGGAATCCACGGCTCCTCCGGGAATCCCCCAATGGAATTTTTTGCGGGATCCATCATGGATTTGAGGGGGGTTTTTGCTGGAAGTTCCTCCATCCTCTCCTTTCCCTGGAGCTGCTCCAGCCCTGGGCACGAAAGAAAAACAGCCGGAAGTTGTTCCGAACACTCCAGACAATGGCAGGAAATTCGGGATTGGGGCTGGCACCGAGGCGCCCAGGAAAATCCCACAGAATTCAGGGCCCAGCAGTTCCCTCCGCTCCCAGATTCCCACCCCATCCTTTGTTTTCCCAGAGCTGGAACACTGGGGTTTTCCAGCCATGATTCCCACTGTTCCCAAAGGGAACACTGGGATTTTCCAATCCTGATTCCTGCTTTTCCCAAAGGGAACACTGGGACTTTCCAGCTCCCATTCCCGCGGTTCCCAGGGTTGGAACTCCGAGATTTTCCCTCACCGATTCCCGCTGTTCCAGGGTTGGAACATTGGGATTTTCCCTCACCGATTCCCGCTGTTCCCCGAGCTGTAGATCTGGGATTTTCCCTCGCAGATTCCCGCTGTTCCCAGGGCTGGAACTCTGGGATTTTCCCTCGCAGATTCCCGCTGTTCCCAGGGCTGGAACTCTGGGATTTTCCCTCGCCGATTCCCGCTGTTCCCAGGGCTGGAACTCTGGGATTTTCCCTCGCCGATTCCCGCTGTTCCCAGGGCTGGAACTCTGGGATTTTCCAGCTCACATTCCCGCTGTTCCCAGGGCTGGAACTCTGGGATTTTCCAGCTCACATTCCCACTGTTCCCCGAGCTGTAGCTCCAGGATTTTCCCTCGCCGATTCCCGCTGTTCCCTGAGCTGTAGCTCCGGGATTTTCCCTTGCCGATTCCCACTGTTCCCAGGGCTGGAGCTCCGGGATTTTCCGTCTGGCATTCCCGCTGTTCCCAGGGCTGGAGCTCCGGGATTTTCTGTCTGGCATTCCCGCTGTTCCCGCACAGGTACATGGCCATCATCCACCCGCTCCGGCCGCGCCTCTCGGCCGCCGCCACCAAGGCCCTGATGGGGCTGATCTGGCTCCTGGCGCTCCTGCTGGCTTTTCCACAGGGATATTTCTCCGTCACCCGCCCAGCTCCCGGGACGCGTCGTCTGCCTCGTGGAGTGGCCGGAGCCCAACGGAGCCGTGTCCGGAAAAACGTGAGTGGGAACGGGGAAATCCGGGGGGAAAATACGGGAAATGGAAGGAAATTGAGGGAGGGAAAGGAAAAGGAAAAGGAAAAGGGGGAAAGGAAAAGGAAAAGGGGGAAAGGAAGAGGAAAAGGGGGAAAAGGAGGAGGAAAAGGGGGAAAAGGAGGAGGAAAAGGGGGAAAAGGAGGAGGAAAAGGGGGAAAAGGAGGAGGAAAAGGGGGAAAGGGAAAAGGGGGAAAAGGGGGAAAGGGAAAAGGGGGAAAAGGGGAAAATAAAACTAAAAGGAGAGGGAAAAGGAAAGGGAAAAGGGAGGGAAAAGAGGAAAAGGGGAAAATGAGAAGGAGAAGAAGAAAAAGGAGGAAAAAGGAAAGGAGGAGGAAAAGGGAAAGAGAAAGGAAAAGGGGGGAAGGGAGCTCCCGGAATTTCCAAAGGGTCTGGGCAGGGTTTGCTGAGGGGAGTTGAATGCCAGGTGTTGAGGAAAAAAGGGGGAGAAGGAAAAAAGAGGGGATAGAAAAGGGAATAGAAAAGGGAAATTAAAAAGGGAATAAAGAAGGGACTTTTAAAAAAAAAAAAGGAAATAAAAAAGGGAATAAAATAGGGAATAAAGAAGGTGATAAAATAAGGAATTAAGATAGGGAATAAAGAATAAAAAAGGGGAATAAAACAGGGAATAAAACAGGAATTTTAAAAAGGGAATAAAATAGGGAATAAAGAAGGGAATAAAACAGGGAATAAAGAAGGGAATAAAACAGGAAATAAAGAAGGGAATAACAAAGGAGTTTGTGATCTCCAGCTCTGATGAGGGAGAAATTTGGGCTCTGGAATTCTGCTCTGGAATTCCGCTGGAGCCAGGGCAGGTGGCCCGATCCAAGAGTGGCTGGTTCCAAGGTTTGTCACCTCGTCCCCAGGGTGGCACGGATGGAGCCGGCCCCGGAGGGCTCCGGGGAGCTTTTCCAGCCTCATTCCGCCCTCGGGGGTCCCTTCCAGCCCAGAATATTCCAAGATTCCCAGCCCAAAATGAGACGGCCACTGGTCAGGTCAGATCATTCCAGTGGCATTTCCAAAGGCTGATCCCAGAGGAAAATGCTGCCGTTATATCCGGAAGGATCCGCATCCCGCGCTCCGGGGCAGCTGGGAAAGGAGAAAGCTTTGGGATAAATCCCAAGGAATTTGGGGATTGGGAAGAACTCGCGGCTCGGCAGCGTCTCCAATCCTCGGGAATTCCCAGGATGGGATTTTCCTGCCCTAAATAACTCGGGACAGGTGTTTGGGTCATTCCAGAGGCGTCATTCCAGCCCTTTCCCCGCTCCATGGCCTCGGAGCGGTTATTCCGGGAACGCTCCGGTGGCAGCTGCTCCATTTGGGGCACCAGGAGGAAAAAATTTCGTCCTCTTTCCAGTTCCCAGGGCAAGCAGGAGGAAAAAAACAGGGAAAACAGAAGAATTCCAACACTTTTCGATGGGAATTCCTTTGGAAAACCTCTGGGGAACAGAACCCCGGCGTGCAGAGGTCACCAGAGCTGGTTTCTCCCTGGAAAACATCCCTGGTTTTGGCCGGAGCCGGTAATTCCATGGGATTTGATCCGGCCATCAATCCCTGCTTCCCAAAGGGCTCAGGAATTCCATCAGCGGCCGTTTGGGGTTTTGAGGGAAGGGAGAAGTCACCTCTGGATCCTCCGGGAATTCAGATTCCCTGGGGACGTCCCCTCCGTGCCAACATTCCCGGGGTTTGCCAGGGAAAAGGATCCTCCATCCCACACCAGATCCCAAACCCCTTCCAGCTGCAAACCCCGATTTTCCCTAAGCGCTCCGATCCCGGGAATCCTGCAGGCAGAACAATTCCACTGCTTTTGCATGCCTGGCATCCCAAAAGAATTCCCGGAGCTGTCTGGAGCAGCTCTCGTATCCCAGACACCTCTGGAACTGAGGCTCTGTGCTGCTGACGTTATCCCGCAGCTCCTCCAGACATTCCTGCAGCGCTCTGGGGATCCGGAATTCCATGGGAACCACAACAAAATCCTCCTCTGGAGCCGCCGAGACGCCTCTGGAATGAGCGAAATGAAATCCAGCCCCCAAAGCCCATCCCAAATGGAATTAGGGCCGGGAAAATCAGATTCCCGTTCGGAACAGCCACGGGGTCAGGGCCGGCCCCGTTCCCTGCGGGAGAATTCCCAGAGCCCTTCCTCACCCTCTGGAGCTGGGATTCAATCCAAGCTCCCGGGAAGAGGAGCGGGAGCAGAGCCGGGGGCCGGGATTGGAGATTGGAGTCTGGGAGAGAGGCAGGATCTGGGATTGGAGCCCAGAAATCCACCCGGAGGCCCCAAAGCCTCAGGAAGAAAATTCCCACTCACCGGTCAGGATTTGGGAAGTTTTCCAAGCCGGCACCAGCCACATTCGTGGATTCAGTTTTTAGGGAAGGGAGGATTTTCCAGGATTTTCCGCGAGGTCGGAGCCTCCATCCTCTCCTGTGGTTGAACACGGAATTGTTGGATTTCCTTTTGAACCAACTCCTCTTTAACAGAATTCCTCACTGGGCCATGGCATTCCCAGCGCCCCCACGGCATTCCCAGTGTTCCCACATCATTCCCAGTGCCCCCACGGCACTCCCAGTGCCCCCATGGCATTCCCAGTGCCCCCACGGCATTCCCAGCGCCCCCACGGCATTCCCAGCGCCCCCACGGCATTCCCAGTGCCCCCACGGCATTCCCAGTGCCCCCACGGCATTCCCAGTGCCCCCACAGCATTCCCAGTGTTCCCACAGCATTCCCAGTGCCCCCACGGCATTCCCAGCGCCCCCACATCATTCCCAGTGCCCCCACGGCATTCCCAGCGCCCCCACGGCATTCCCAGTGCCCCCACGGCATTCCCAGTGCCCCCACGGCATTCCCAGCACCCCCACGGCATTCCCAGTGTTCCCACATCATTCCCAGCGCCCCCACGGCATTCCCAGTGTTCCCACAGCATTCCCAGTGCCCCCACGGCATTCCCAGCACCCCCACGGCATTCCCAGTGTTCCCACATCATTCCCAGTGCCCCCACGGCATTCCCAGCGCCCCCACAGCATTCCCAGCGCCCCCACGGCATTCCCAGTGTTCCCACATCATTCCCAGTGCCCCATGGCATTCCCAGCGCCCCCACGGCATTCCCAGTGCCCCCACAGCATTCCCAGTGCTCCCACGGCATTCCCAGCGCCCCCACGGCATTCCCAGTGCCCCCACAGCATTCCCAGTGCCCCCACGGCATTCCCAGCGCCCCCACGGCATTCCCAGTGCCCCCACGGCATTCCCAGTGCCCCCACGGCATTCCCAGCGCCCCCACGGCATTCCCAGCGCCCCCACGGCATTCTCAGTGCTCCCACGGCATTCCCAGTGCTCCCATTCCTGGTGTTTGCTCCACAGGAAAATCCTTTACTTCCTCTCAACATTCCCATCAGTTCCTATTCCAAGATCCCACTTTTCCGGCAGGAATTCCCGCTGAGAGGTGGGAGCAGAGGCCACATCCATCCCCAGGATAATTCGGGAAGAGAGGAAATGAGGAGTGAGAGGAAAACCTCAGCTCCAAACATCCTTCCCAGAGGAAATCCCCAGCAATTTCCCGGCTCCATCCCATCCCAGGAGGTTCCAAGGGGAAAATTCCCCCCGGAGGGGCTCGATCCAGGTGGAAACACCCCCAGGGGGTAAAATGATCCAAGAGGGGGAAAATCCACTTTTCCCAGGAGCGGGATGAGTCTCCGGAGGTTTTATTCCAAACAGGGCAGGGAGGGATCCGTAATGGGAGAGAACCTGGAAAAAGGGAGAGGACTGGAGGGAAAGCAGGGAATTCTCTGCAGGAATTCCAGAACCGTGCAGGAATTGTACCAAATCCTCTCTTTCCGAGTGCAGCTCTTTCCCTCCAAACTCCGCCTGGGACAGGCACCGGATCCTCAGGGATTATCCCGGTGTTTTTTCCAGGTACCACTTTTCCATGACCGTCCTGCTGCATCCTCAGGGATTATCCCGGTGTTTTTTCCAGGTACCACTTTTCCATGACCGTCCTGCTGCATCCTCAGGGATTATCCCGGTGTTTTTTCCAGGTACCACTTTTCCATGACCGTCCTGCTGCACCCTCAGGGATTATCCCGGTGTTTTTCCAGGTACCACTTTTCCATGACCGTCCTGCTGCATCCTCAGGGATTATCCCGGTGTTTTTTCCAGGTACCACTTTTCCATGACCGTCCTGCTGCATCCTCAAGGATTATCCCGGTGTTTTTCCAGGTACCACTTTTCCATGACCGTCCTGCTGCATCCTCAGGGATTATCCCGGTGTTTTTCCAGGTACCACTTTTCCATGACGGTCCTGCTGTACCTGCTGCCGCTGCTGGTGATCGGCTGCGCCTACGGCGCCGTTGGCCGCACGCTCTGGGCCAGCGCCATTCCCGGAGACTCCTCCGACCGCTACCACGAGCAGGTGTCGGCCAAGAGGAAGGTGAGGAATTCCAGGAGGGGCTGGATGCAGAATTCCTGGCCATTCTCCCCATGGTGAGGAATTCTGAGCGTGGATGGATCCAGAATTCCTGGCCAATCCCAACAATGAGCATTCTTAGACAAGAGGAAGGTGAATAATTCCGGAAGGGGCTGGATCCAGAATTCCTGGCCATTCTCCCCAGGGTGAGGAATTCTGAGCATGGATGAGGAGTCTTAGAGGAGAGGAAGGTGAGGAATTCCGGGAAGGGCTGGATCTAGAATTCCTGGCCAATCCCAATTACGAGCAGGTCTCAGAGAAGTGAAAGATAAGGAATTCCAGAATTCCTGGCCAATCCAAACAATGAGCGGTTTTGGACAAGAGGAAGGAGGAATTCCAGGAGGGGCTGGATGCAGAATTCCTGGCCATTCTCCCCAGGATGAGGAATTCTGAGCATGGATAGATCCAGAATTCCTGGCCATTCTCCCCAGGGTGAGGAATTCCTGGCCAATCCCAGCCATGAGAAGGTGATGGCCAAGCACAGCGTGAGGAATTCTGGGCGTGGCTGGATCCATAATCCATGGCCAATCCCAGCCAGTCCCAGCCCCAATCCCTTCATTCCGGAGGCTCCTCACCGGGAGCAGGGGAGGACTCGGATGAGGCTGGAGCAGAGTCCTTGGACACCTCCTCCACAGGTCAGCCAAGACACTGACCACGGGTTCCCAGCTGGAAAGGCCATTCCAGAGGGAGGAATGACTGGTGGATGGGTTCAGGACACCTCCTCCACAGGTGTGGTTGAACCAAGACGTTGACCACATGTTCCCGGTTGGAAAGGCCATTCCAGAGGGTGGAACAGGTTTAGGACACGTCCTCCACAGGTGTGGTTTAACCGAGATGCTGACAGCACATTCCCACTTGGAAAGGCCATTCCCAGTTGGAATCGCCATTCCTGTCTGGAAAGGCCATTCCTGCTTGGAGAGACCTTTCCCAGTCAGAAAGCCCATTCCCATCCGGAAAGGCCGTTCCCATCTGGAAGGGCCATTCCCATGTGGAAGGGCCATTCCCGCTTGGGCAGGCCGTTCCCATGAGGAAGGGCCATTCCTGTTTGGAAAGGCCGTTCCCACTTGGGCAGGCTGTTCCCACTTGGAGAGGCCATTCCCGTCTGGAAAGGCCGTTCCCATCTGGAAGGGCCGTTCCCGTGCGGAAGGGCCGTTCCCATGTGGAAGGGCCGTTCCCATCCGGAAGGGCCGTTCCCGTCCGGAAGGGCCGTTCCCGTCCGGAAGGGCCGTTCCCTTTTGGAAAGGCCGTTCCCATCCGGAAGGGCCGTTCCCATGCGGAAGGGCCGTTCCCATGTGGAAAGGCCGTTCCCGCCCGGAAGGGCCGTTCCCGCCCGGAAGGGCCGTTCCTGTTTGGAAGGGCCGTTCCCGTGCGGAAGGGCCGTTCCCATCCGGAAGGGCCGTTCCTGTTTGGAAGGACCGCTCCCATCTGGAAGGGCCGTTCCCGTTTGGAAGGGCCGTTCCCGCCCGGAAGGGCCGTTCCCGTTTGGAAAGGCCGTTCCCATGTGGGAAGGGCTGTTCCCGTCCGGAAGGGCCGTTCCCGTCCGGAAGGGCCGTTCCCGTCCGGAAGGGCCGTTCCTGTTTGGAAGGACCGCTCCCATCTGGAAGGGCCGTTCCCGTTTGGAAAGGCCGTTCCCGTGCGGAAGGGCCGTTCCCGTTTGGAAAGGCCGTTCCCATCCGGAAGGGCCGCTCCCGGGGCTGAGGGCTCTCCGCCGCGGCAGGTGGTGAAGATGATGATCACGGTGGTGTGCACCTTCGCGCTCTGCTGGCTGCCCTACCACGTCTACTTCACGCTGCAGTACCTGCGGCCCGAGTGGTACCTGCGCAGGTCCATCCAGCAGCTCTACCTGGCCGTCATGTGGCTGGCCATGAGCTCCACCATGTACAACCCCATCATCTACTGCTGCCTCAACGACAGGTGCGAGCGCCGCCGGAGCGCGGGAACGCTGCGGGAACGCTGCGGGAATGCGGGAACGCGGGAGAGGAGGGACGGGGGGTTTTGGGGATGGGTCTGTCCCGCCCTCCACCACTCCCGGCAGAGGTGGGGAAACGCAGCTCTCACCTGGAGTCTTTCCTAATGCTCGTGGATTTTGGGGGAAACATCAACTACAACAATCCCAGCTAAAACAATCCTAAATGAAACGATCCCGACTGAAACAATCCCAACTGAAGTGATCCTCACTGAAACAATCCTGACTAAAGCAATCCCAGCTAAAACAATCCCGACTAAAGCAATCCCAGCTAAAACAATCCTGACTGAAACCATCCCGACTCCTAATTGGCGTTTACAGTTGTTTTTCCATTTCTCAGCGGGTTTTTTTCCATTTCTCAGTAGATTTTTCCGTTTCTCGGCGGGTTTTTTCCGTTTCTCGGGGAGGGGGGGGTGTCCATTTCTCAGCAGGTTTTTCATTTCTTGGTGGGTTTTTTATTCCAAGGGTTTTACCTCCCCTCAGTGAGAGATCACAATTCTGTCATGTTTAGAAAAGCTCAGCTTTATCTCCCTCTTCTTTTGCCCATCTCCATCCCATTCCTTTGGCCACGTCCATCCCATTCCTCTGTCCATCTCCATCCCATTCCTCTGTCCATCTCCATCCCATTCCTCTGTCCATCTCCATCCCATTCCTCTGTCCGTCTCCGTCCCATTCCTCTGTCCGTCTCCGTCCCATTCCTCTGTCCATCTCCGTCCCATTCCTCTGTCCATCTCCGTCCCATTCCTCTGTCCATCTCCGTCCCATTCCTCTGTCCACATCCATCCCATTCCTCTGTCCATCTCCGTCCCATTCCTCTGTCCGTCTCCGTCCCTTTCCCCGCTCACGTCCGTGTCTTTCCCGACCCCTCTGGCCCGCTCCCCGTCTCCGCGCTCCCTGCGGCGCAGGTTCCGGGTGGGATTCAAGCACGCGTTCCGGTGGTGCCCGTGCGTCAGTGCCGGCGAGTACGAGGGGCTGGAGCTGCGCTCGGCGCGCTTCCTGCGCACGCACAGCTCCGTGTCCAAGCTCAGCCGGATGGACACCGCCACCGTGGCCTCGGCGCTGGGCGCGGCCGACGAGGAGCCGGACGAGCCCGGCGGGGCCGAGCGGCTCTCCCTGGACGTGGCTTCCAACGGCTCCTCCCGCAGCGACTCCAAGACGGTTTCCGAGAGCTTCAGCTTCTCCTCCAACACCCTGGCCTAGGGCCGTCCGCACCGCCCCGCCGGCGCTTCCCGTCTCTTTCCCTTGGGATGAGCTCCATCTCTTCTGTTCCGTTGTGGGGCCGGGAATGTTTCCACTGCCTGGCTGGAGACGGAGGGCATGCAGGAATGGGACAGAGCCGGGTTTTTCTCCGGAATTCCAGCGCTGACCGGCGCTTCTGCGCTCTCCGTGAGGCGGGAGGGATCCCTCGGTGCATCCCACCCCATGGAAAATGACCCCATCCTTAACATCATTCTCCCTGTGGGATAATCCAGGGGGACCTTGAGTCCCAAAATCCCAAAAAGGCTTTCTCCAGCTCCACGGAGGATCACTGGCCACAGCGCAGATCCAGGACTTCCGGCATGGCCTTGGATCACCTCCGGCATCCACATCCTGCTGCTCCATGGTCTCCTGCTGCCACTCCAAACCCGCTCATCGGGGTGGAGACTCCAAAAAGATCTCCCGAAGATCTCCAAAGGATCTCCTGAAAGATTTCCCAAAGGATCTCTGAGCTGAGCTGGGCTTTAGCTGCTGTTCCTCAACCACCACAAGGAATTCCTGGGATTCCCTAGAAATCCAAGGTGACGTCTCTTGGATGGACTCCATGGAGCCCTGGAAAATGAGAGACCACCCTGGAGTGATTCCCACCCCCTGGAAACGGATCCCATCCCAAAAACGAGGACTGGAGGGAGATCAGGAATTCCCCAGAGGTGGTTTCACCCCCAGGGTTCAGAGGATTCCCTTCCACCTCCCGGATTTTGTTTGAATCAGGGAATTTGTTTTCCTTTGCAAAACCCGTGAGGTTTGTGACGTGTGTATGGATTTACGGAGTATTTCCGTTCTGATGGATAATTTTCCCTGGACTCCTCCAGTGGATGAACGCACGCTCGGAGTGAGGAGAAAAGGAAATGACATCCCAAATGGATAAACTCAGCTTGTCGGGAACAAAGCCACAAACCCGGGGACAGTTTAGGGGGAATTCGCTCCCAGCTGCTGCTCCAAGTTCCCGTTGGGGTGTGGAAATCCGGCTCCTAAATGGATTCACTGGGAGGCTGGAGAAATGAGGGATGAGCTCTGGAGAAACGTCCCGCTCCCTGCTCCATTCCCATCTCCTGGACGGCTGAATCCAGAGGCTTTTCCAGGTTTTTAAGGCAGATCTCAAATCAGAGGTTCGGTTCCCAAGCTGGGGAGTTCCCTGGCACCTGGGAGGAAAATCAGCGGAGTCTGGTGGGAATCCCCCAGAGCTCTGCTCCCACCCTTTGGAAGCACCCGGAAAACTCTCCCATCCCAAATCCCAACCTGGAGCTGCCTCCCCACCCCGAAACCTTTGGTTTCAAGCTCAGCTTTGTGTCCTGAAATGCAGAAATTCCCATTCCCACTGAACAGGAGCAGCAAATCCCAAATCCCTCCCCATCCACCCTCGGGATCCGCTCCAAAACGTGCTCCTAAATCCGCCCTAAATCCACCCTTTACCCCCATTCCGTGTGGGACCGTCCCTCCCCCAGCACCAGCCCCCGGATTCGGGGATTTTGCTGGATTTGGGGAATTTTTCGGGGTCTGGGGATTCAAACAGGCCTGTCCCTGGCTTGGTTCTGTTTGGCAGAAAGCCCCCGGTGCCCTTGGAGGTCACAGCCAAGGATCCGGCGGTGCCTTAGAAGCCGAAGCCAAGGATCCATCTGGGAGCAATTCCCATTGTTCGGAGCGTTTTACCGGGACTGCCGTGGATACAAGGCCCACCCCGCCCATCCTTGTCTTTATTGTTGTTTTTATTTTCCGTCCCTCGAGGGCTCCTCATGGCCGAGCACTCCAGGATGGAAGCGCAGGATCCGCTGTTTATGGAGCGTTCCCACAGGGAATGACGGGATTTGGGTTTTTTGGGATTTCCGTGTCCTTGCCAGAGCCCTGGTGTGAGGTCACAGAGCCTGGCCCAGGAGCTCCCGGGGTTTATTTTCCATTAAAATCATCATAATCCAAAAAAATTCCAATTTTCAGCTTTCAGGACCCACCGTGGCCCCTTCCAGCCTTCCCTATTCCAGGATTCTGGGATTTTGGGATTAATTCCTCTCCCAAACACCTCACCCTGCCCCAAAATCCCGTGTCCAGCTGAAAAATGGACACAAGCATTACAAGGTTAAATTTAGCATGGGAATCCCCCTTTTCCTTGGAATATCCACCCCAAATCCCATTCCTGTGGGATATCCATCCCAAACCCCACTCCTGAAAAATATTCACCCCAAACCCCATTCCTGTGGAATATCCATCCCAAATCCCATTCCTGAAAAATATCCACCCCAAACCCCATTCCTGAAAAATATCCACCCCAAACCCCGTTCCTGAAAAATATCCATCCCAAATCCCATTCCTGAAAAATATCCACCCCAAACCCCATTCCTGTGGGATATCCACCCCAAACCCCGTTCCTGTGGGATATTCACTCCAAACCCCGTTCCTGTGACTCTGACATCTCGGGAATTCGGGATCTGGGGTGGCAGCAGCTGGAAGGAGCTTTCTGGGAAGTTCTTCCCGTGGGAGCATCCCAAGAGAGGGGGAACCCACCCGTCCTTCCCAAAGCGTCTCGGGATTGTCCCAGCGTGGATTTTCATGGATAAATATTCCTTTGATGTGGAGAATGGTTCATTATCCCTTAATGAGGGGAGAAGGGGTGGGAGCGGGAAGAGGTGGGAAAGGCGGAAAAACTAAAATTCCATAAAAAAGATGGATGACGGGTCTGGGGCAGCCTCGGTGGGTGGGTTTTGCCCTGGAGTGTCACCAAAACAGGAAAAGGGACAATTCCCAAAATTCCTCCTGAAATTCAGGGCTGGGAGCATGGCACTGATTCCCAAATCCTGGAAAAGGCTCCGATCCCTCCTGGAGCACGGGTGGGCTCAGGGCCGCTCCGTTCTCCGGGCGATTCCCGGCGTTTCCAGTGCTCCGATGGATCCTGGCTCCTCTTCCCAGGCTGGGCTTCCCAAATCCCGCTGCTCCGCCGGGAATGCGCAATCCGTGCTGTTCCAAGCCGTCCGCGCGCTGGTGGCGGAACATTCCAGGTGGGAATTGCGGGAGCATCCAGCCCCTGCTGGCAGTTCCGGCTGGCTGGAATTCCAGATTTTAATTAAAGCGGCATTCCCGGGCTCAGCTCCATCCCACGGGCCCAGTAAACTCCGGCTGTTGGTTTTCCATCAGCGATTTTATGTGGGAAAAAGGAGGGAAGCGATGAACATCCACATCCAATGTACTCCCGGCCGAGCTTCCCGTGAACGCCGGGCCGGATCCCTCTTCCCAGTGGGATCCGGATCCCAACGGAGCCTTTCCTTCATCGGGATTATCCCATCCCAGTGGGATTCGGATCCCAACGGAGCCGTGTGCTCCGTCAGGATCATCCCATCACCTTTCCCAGTGGGATTCAGATCCCAACGGATCCATCGGGATCATCCCATCCCAGTGGGATTCAGATCCCAACTGATCCATCGGGATCATCCCATCCCAGTGGGATTCAGATCCCAACGGATCCATGGGGATCATCCCATCCCCTTTCCAGGGCTGTCCCTCATGGGGAATTTCGCCCCCACCCCGTAAAATGGGGTCGAGCCTTTATAGGGTACAAAATTCCCCCTCAGCCACGCAAGGAAAGGGAATTCCACATTCCCTCCACCTCCAATTCCATGGGAAGCCCCCCAAAATCAGGGGGTGACCCCCAAAATTCCAGATTTTGTCATTTTTGGTGCTTTCCGAGCGGGATCTGCAGCTTTGAGCGAGCCCATCCCGCTGAATTCCCGCTCTGGTTCAGCCTCATTACCATGGATGCTTTCCAGCGTTTTGCATAAATGTTTGCTTAATGCCGAGTCCAAAATATCCCAGAAAATTTAAAAAAAACCCAACAAAAAAACCGGGAATTCAAGCTCATGGCTCACGGGGCGGATCCCGCGGTTTCCATGGCACCCGGGGGGCGCTGGGATGCTTCCCAAAAAAATCAGAGCTCAGGGAGGAAGGATTTGGGTTCAAGACATCGGGATGGAAACGACCCCACGTTGTTCAGGAATCCCCGGTTACATTTTGGGGCAGATTTGGGGTTCCTGGAGGGTGGGGAATTCCAGCTTGTTCCCAGCAGTAATTAGCATTAATTACCCCGGTAATTACTGAGCTCCCGGCAGGAGCTGCTGGGAGATTTCAGGACTCAGGGCAGGGACTGGGAACCGACCGGCGCTGGGTGGGAATTGGGGGTGGGAAATGAGGAATTCGATGGGATTTGGTGTTTCCAGGGCCGAGGAACCTCCCGGGCATCGGGAATTCCAATGGGAAGGGAGGGAATTCCTTCCACGGGATGTCTTAATTGGAAATTAATTATTCATTGGAACAACTGGATGGGCAGGGAGGGGTTGCAGCAGGATTTAAGGAATCCTGGGGGGATCCACGCTCTAGCCAGGATTTTTTAAGGGAGAAATTCCTGCCTGAAGGGCTGGGGTGGAATTCCCAGAGGAGCTGTGGCTGCCCCAGGATCCCTGGGACTGTCAAAAGCCAGGTTGGACAGGGCACCAAAAATCCGGGAAATCCTGGGATTTGTGGCACAATAACTGGGGATAAAACACAGGGAACGAGAGCGCCAAAGATCTGGGAAATCCTGGGATTTGTGGCACAATAACTGGGGATAAAACACAGGGAACGAGAGCGCCAAAGATCTGGGAAATCCTGGGATTTGTGGCACAGGAATTGGGGATAAAACACAGGGAACGAGAGCGCCAAAGATCTGGGAAATCCTGGGATTTGTGGCACAGGAATTGGGGATAAAACACAGGGAACGAGAGCGCCAAAGATCTGGGAAATCCTGGGATTTGTGGCACAGGAATTGGGGATAAAACACAGGGAATGAGAGCGCCAAAGATCTCGGAAATCCTGGGATTCGTGGCACAAGAACTGGGGATAAAACACAGGGAATGAGAGCGCCAAAGATCTGGGAAATCCTGGGATTCGTGGCACAAGAATTGGGGATAAAACACGGGGAATGAGAGTGCCAAAGATCTGGGAAATCCTGGGATTCGTGGCACAAGAATTGGGGATAAAACACGGGGAATGAGAGTGCCAAAGATCTGGGAAATCCTGGGATTTGTGGCACAGGAATTGGGGATAAAACACAGGGAACGAGAGCGCCAAAAATCCGGGAAATCCTGGGATTCGTGGCACAAGAATTGGGGATAAAACACAGGGAATGAGAGCGCCAAAGATCTGGGAAATCCTGGGATTTGTGGCACAAGAACTGGGGATAAAACACAGGGAACGAGAGCTTCAAAGATCAGATCCTTAGTGCTCCTTGGGCATGAGGGGCAGGAGAAAGGGTTGGGGCCATTCCCAGGGGCAGGAGAAGGGATCGGGGCCATTCCCAAGGAATAAGGGACAGGAGAAGGGGTTGGGGCCATTCCCAGGGGCAGGAGAAGGGATCGGGGCCATTCCCAAGGAATAAGGGACAGGAGAAGGGGTTGGGGCCATTCCCAGGGAAGGAGAAGCAGGAGAAGGGGTTGGGGCCATCCCAAAGTCTGTCACACCGCGGCCTTTTCCAGAGCATTCCCACTAAAGGGAAAAGAATCCATCCCAGCTGGACGCGAGCGATGTGTGTGGCAGCCGGACAGAACAGAGCTTCCCAAAAAAATCCTGGAAAGATCCAACCCGTTTCCCTCTCCTGAGCTTTTCCTGCACCTCCAGCTCCGAACACGGCGCTGGAGCCGCAGCTGGAGGGGACAGACACGGCCCTGGAAGGGGAAAGCAGGGGGAGAATGCGCGGAAATCCCAAATCCAAGGCCTTTCCCAGGCTTCCATTCAGGGAATGAGGCAGGGAATGGTCAGTTAGTCCCAGGGCTGGGATTCCCTGCCCATTCCGTGGTCATTCCCTGGCTGTTCCAGACAAGGTTTCCAATCCCCTTTTCCCAAGTTTTCCAACCCCTGCCTGCAGCTCAGGGACATCCCAGTGTCCCAAATCCTTCCTGAG
Source organism: Delichon dasypus (assembly GCA_037837765.1). Taxonomy (NCBI): domain Eukaryota; kingdom Metazoa; phylum Chordata; class Aves; order Passeriformes; family Hirundinidae; genus Delichon; species Delichon dasypus. The sequence goes on from JBBAXF010000023.1 coordinate 1,328,371, forward strand.
CCCAGCTGGAAAAGCCCCGGCAGCTTTCCCGAAGAAAACCTCTCCCTGCATCCAGGAGCATCCCCGCACCCCTCCCGGGGATTTCAGGAATTCAAACCCCTCTGGAATGTGGGGAGCTGGAAATCGAAGCTCTCCCGAGCCCTGGCAGGGATTTATGGAGCCGGGAAGGAATCGAAGCCGTTTGTACCGCTGCTGTCACAGTGATCCATCCCCTCAATTCCCGCTTCCATCCGGGAATGTTCCTGCCCTCTCCGGCGCTGCTGATGCCGGGGAAAAATCCGACGCGGTTGCCAGGGCAGGAATGATTTATTTGGGCATAAAACCCGTCAGAATTCCTCGGAGTCTCCTCCGGGATGGGTTCGGCTGCAGAGATTGATTTGTTTACTGCAGCCGCGGACAGCAGGGGCTGCTCCCGGGAAAACACATCCCAGACGCAGCCGGAGATTTTCCAGCCTCTCCCGGTTATCCTGGAGCAGCCGAGGGAAGGGAGTGACCCCATGGCTCAGCCCCCAGATTACCAGGGGGACAAAAAAAAAAAACCCCAAAGTGGGTCGGATCCTCGAGGTTTGGGAATTGTCCGGGGCCTCCGGGGTGCTTGGAATCTTCCAAGGAGATTCCAGGCTCCAGGCACTGATTGCTTTGCCATTTTTGGGGTTGGATGAAGGCAGAACTGAGATCCCTCCGGCTCCCTCCCGGCGCGGGAATCGAGCCCGGCTCCGGAGGGACGGATGGAGCCAAAATAAAAATGGGATCCGGGGATTAAGGACTGCCTCTAAATCCTCGTGCTCCTTAGGAAAAGCGGGATTTTTCTCTTTTGGTTGATGGATGGTTGCGTGTGGAAGGGGTTCCATAAAAATCCAGCAGTCACTCCCACCCTGGGGACGTGGCCAGGGCTGGACACTCCCAGGGAGCGGCGTTCCCTCGGATCGGCCCTTCCCGGGAGCCTGGAATATCCTGGATGGGGGAACCGCAATTCCCTAAATGCGGGTTTTCCCCCCGACAGATCCCGCGGCTCCATCCCGAGCTGGAGCTCTGACGCTGTTTTCCAACCTCAACAATTCCATGATTCTGTGATCCATCCCTCGGCTGCCCCGTGCGGGGAGGGGAAATCCTGGGAATCGTTTCCCGAGCTCCTGGGGAAATCAATCCACGGCTTTTCCTCCTGCTCCATCCAGCGGCTGAGCCGGGAAAAACGGCGGCGTCCAACAACCGCGTCCCTAAATCCAAGGATTGGGTTGGGAATGCTGGAAAAGCTCCTGCTCCGGGTCGATCCAAGTCCCTCTTCCCAAACTCTGGAATGCAATGGAATTCCCAAGCTTTTGGGAATGGATCTGGAACATCCAGGCCATCCCATTTTTTTCCCCTAAAGCTCCCAGAGCACGAGGGATGCTCCAAAAGGAAAAGCCGTGGATTTCTTTCCCTCTTGATGGAGCTTTCCCTCAGGCACAGAGCTCGGGGCTCTCCCAGGAATGTCACCTCTGCCCGGGAGCTGGAGCCAGGTCAAGGTCACGGGGAATGCGGGAATTACACCCGGAGGGTCACGGGGAATACGGGAATTACACCCGGAGGGTCCCGGGAATGTGGGAATTACACCGGGAGGGTCCCGGGAATGTGGGAATTACACCGGGAGGGTCACGGGGAACGCGGGAATTACACCGGGCGAGTCACAGGGAACGCGGGAATTACACCAGGAGGGTCACGGGGAATGCGGGAATTACACCCGGAGGGTCACGGGGAACGCAGGAATTACACCCGGAGGGTCACGGGAATGTGGGAATTACACCGGGAGGGTCCCGGGAATGTGGGAATTACACCGGGAGGGTCCCGGGAATGCGGGAATTACACCGGGAGGGTCCCGGGGAATGCGGGAATTACACCGGGAGAGTCACGGGGAATACGGGAATTACACCTGGGGGATCCCAGGGAATGTGGGCACACACCTGGAGGGTCCCGGAGGTTGCACTCAGTGGCAAGGTGGGGATCGGGCCCAGCTGGGACTCGGTGATCCCAAAGATTCCAACCTCAGTGATTCCGGGATAAGCGGCGCTGCTCCGGCGGCTCCTCCTCCTTCCGGGGGGTTCCGGGGCAGCACCGGAGGCTGCTGGCCCCGCTCCGGCCCCAGCCCCGGGCCGGAATTGGGGCATTTTGGGGGAATTTGGGGGAATTTGGGGATGTTGTGCGCGGCCCCTCCCGGGCTCCCTCAGAGCGCGGCCCCTCCCCCTCACGGGCGTTACCGAGCGCGCGCCGCCGTTCAAACCCGCCACGGGGGGCGGGAGCGCAGCGCTCTGATTGGCTGTCACGCTGGCACCCCGCGCTCTGATTGGCCGGAAGGCGCGGAGGGGGCGTGGCGATGGCTAGGGCGGGCTCTCCCTCAGCGCGGCGCGGACCCGCAGCCATGGCCGCCCGCACTCCCCGCGCCGCCGCCGCCGCCTCCAGCTTGCTGTCCCCGACCCCGCGGAGCCTCGGCAGTACCGGCACGCCCGTGCTCGCCGAGTGCCCCAGCAACGACGATGAGCGCGAGAGGCGCCAGCGCCGCCGCTCCAGGGCCGTGGACTCATCGCTGCAGGGCCTCGGCTCCCCCTCGCTCAGGTAGGGTCGGTGCGCAGGGCCCGGGCTGAGGGGGAGTTCTGGAACCGACCCCGCTGAGAGCAACGCGGGTACCAACACTGCCAGGCCTGGGCTGAGGGGAGAACGCGGGTACCGACACTGCCGGGCCCGGGCTGAGGGGAGAACGCGGGTACCGACACTGCCGGGCCCGGGCTGAGGGGAGAACGCGGGTACCGACACTGCCGGGCTGAGGAGGCGATGCGGGCACCGACCCCGCTGGGCCCGGGCTGAGGAGCAGCCCCGGCACCGACGCCGCTGTCCCGCAGGTCCGAGGGCTGGCAGCCGCCGCTGCCCCAGTGGACCAACGCGCAGATCTCGGAGCACTACAGCACCTGCATCAAGCTCTCCACCGAGAATGTGAGTTGGGGCAGCCGCGTTTGGGCGCTGCGGGGTTTGAAATCCCTCAGCAGCGCGGTTTGGGACACCTGGGGCTTTGGCAGCGGGGTGGGGCAGGTTAAGGGACCGTAAAGGGGCGTTTGGTCCCAGCTGGGCCATCCCACTGCACGTGGGTTCTGTCCACGCGGGTCTGGGATATCTCTGGGCATTCCCAGGGAAAAGTTCCTGTGGGATTTGCCAGGCATCAGTTCCTGTCCGTTCCTCTCGTCCTGTGGCTGGGTCCTGTGGAGCAGAGCCTGGATCCCTTGGATCAGGGATTTCCCACATTCCCCCTTGGATATTTAGGGCTGAGATCCCCTCTCAGCTGTCTCTTCCCGAGGTTGCCCAGCCCCAGCTCCCTCAGCCTTTGCTCGTGAGGGAAAGGCTCCAGATCCCTCATCTTCGTCACCCTCCCCTGTCCCTCCTGTCCCGGCGATCCCAGAGCTGCACACAGCACTCCTGAATCCCGCTGGGAATGCTCCTCTGCTGTGTCCCCTCGGTGTCCCTGTCCCCAGGACACCGTCATCCCTCGGCAGGGACAGCAGGGATCACTCCAGCCTGTGCCAGTGTCCAGGGCTGTCCCTCCCCACTGCAGGACCTGCCTCAGCTTAGGTCTCACACAGTTCCCCGTGGAGTCTCACACAGTTCCCCGTGGAGTCTCACACAGTTCCCCGTGGAGTTTCACACAGTTCCCCGTGGAGTTTCACACAGTTCCCCGTGGAGTCTCACACAGTTCCCTGTTGAGTCTCACACAGTTCTCTGTGGAATCTCACACAGTTCTCTGCCCATCTCTCCACCCTCTCCCAAGAGAAGCCGTGCCAGGCCCAGGCAGGCGTTGTCCCCCCTGTGCCACCCAGGGTGTCCCCAGGGTGTCCCTGTCCCCAGAAGGGTCCCGGCTGTCCCCAGGGTGTCCCCAGGCTGTCCCTGTCCCCAGAAGGGTCCCGGCTGTCCCCAGGGTGTCCCCAGGGTGTCCCTGGCCCGGGGAAGGGTCCCACCTGTCCCCAGGGTGTCCCCAGGGTGTCCCTGGCCCCAGAAGGGTCCTGGCTGTCCCCAGGGTGTCCCTGGCCCCAGAAAGGTCCCAGCTGTGCTTTGTTGCAGAAAATCACCACCAAAAACGCCTTTGGGCTGCACCTGATCGATTACATGACTGACATCCTGAAGCAGAAGAACTCAGAGCTCACCAACTTCCAGGTCAGAGGGGCCCCTGCTGCTGCTTTGTCCCCACATCCAATTAACCCCAGGATTAATTAACGTGGCACCGCTGATTCCCCGAAAGGCCGGGTCCTCCCCGCTGTGGCGTTCCAAAAAGGGCTCAGACAGGACTGGGGAGATCTCTGAGGGAGGGATGAACAGGAGCAGCAGTTTGGGATGTGGCTCCTGTGGGAAGCGTGGGAAGAGGGCTCTGGGTTTCACCAGGGGTTCTTGGCCGTCCTGGTGGGATCCAGGCTTGGAGTCTCCCACCCTTCACCTCCTCGTGCTCTGGGAAAACGGGGTGATCCCGAGGGGGGGACCCTGACGAAGGAGAGGAGACCAAACCCAGCCCTTTCTGCTTCCCCCCATTGCTGAACTCAATTCCAAAAGGATTTTTAGCTGCTATCCCAAAAGCAAACTACGGGAAGAACACCCCCTTACCCTTCCCAACAAACCCTTTCCCCGTTATCCACGATTTTCCTGGGGGTGCAGAGCACTTGGGGAATCAGCTCTGGGATCCTCCAGGGCGGATTTTCCTTGTCCAGAGGAGAACTCCCCGCTCCTGCTGCAGGTGGCAGCCGGGACTCTGGACGCCAGCGCCAAGATCTACGCCGTGCGCGTGGATTCCGTGCACGCCGACGCCTTCAGGGTCCTGGGGCACCTGGGCCAGGAGCCAGCCCCTGCCAGGGAGCAGGACAGCCCCGAGGAAGGTGGGAATTCCCTCTTTCCTTCCCCAAAAACCCAGGAAATTCCCTCATTTCCCACCCGGGAACCCGAGGAGCCTCGGCGCTCTTTCGGAGTTGGGAGTTTCGAAGAGATTTGGGATTGATTGAGTTCTCCGAAGGGTGGGAGATTCCAGATGGGTTCTCCAGGGAAGCTGGAGCAGTTTGGGGTGGCAGGAGGAGCTGGGTCTGTCGCTCAGTGATTTCAGATTTCACGTTGGGGTGGCACAGGAGCAGTTTGGGGTGGCACAGGAGCGGTTTTTTCCCAAACATTCCATTAAATCCAATGGTCCCTTGCCCATCCCAGCCCATCCTGAGTCAGGAATTTCCGTGCAGTTTTTTTGTACAAATTCCCGCTTTTTCCCCTCCTTTGGGAAATTCCCGCCGTTCCCAGCTGGGATTTGTCCCTGTTCCCGTGCCAGGCTCCAGCCCAGATCCCGAGGCTCCCAGGAAAGCTGCGCCCAGGAAGAAGCAGAACTTCCGGACCATCGAGCACAACCTGAGCAACATCACGGTGCCCGAGGCCGCCCGCCGGCCCCAGGTGCCTGCGCCTCCTCCCGTCCTCCCCATCCCGCTCTTCCTGCTTCTCCCTGCCCCAAAGGAGCAGGAATTCCGTCATTCCCGGCTCCTGTGGGACTGGATTCTTCCTGGGGCTTCGCTTCCTGCCAGGCCCCTCCAGGGATGGCTGGGATCGGGATTGGGATCAGGATCCCCCTGTGGCAGCTGAGCCCTCCTGTCCCTGTTTGTCCCTGGATCCCAGGATCCCAGTTTGGGATGAGAAGATGCTCCAATCCCATCTCATCCAGGCTGGGACACTCCCAGGGGTAGAGAGGGAAAAATCTCTCCCTAAAATCCAGCACTTGGAATCCTGGAATTCCCTGGGTTGGAAGGGAGCCCTGAGCTCGTCCCATTCCAGCGCTTCCCACTTTTCCCAGGCTGCTCCAGCCCGGCCTGGGAAGGAGATGGGATCGTTTTCCCTTGGGATCTGCACTCCCAAACCTCTCCCTGAGCCCTCCCTGCTCCTCTCCATCCCCTGCATTCCCGGATTCCCACCTCGTTCACTGATTCCCATTCCCAGATTCCCACCTCCATTTCCGGATTTCTGCCCATTCCTGCATCCCCAGTTCCCATCTCCATTCCCGGATTCCTGCCTCATTCCTGGGTCCCCATTCCCTAATTCCCACCTCATTTCCATCCCCATTCCTGGATTCCCACCTCCATTCCTGGGTCCCCATTCTCGGGTCCCCATTCCCTAATTCCCCCCTCATTCCTGGATTCCCGCCTCCATTCCCATTCCCCAATTCCCACCTCCATTCCTGGATTCCCACCTCCATTCCCATTCCCCAATTCCCATCTCCACTCCCTAATTCCCACCTCCATACCTGGGTTCCCGCCTCCATCTCCATTCCCCAATTCCCACCTCCATTCCCCAATTCCCACCTCCATTCCCGGGTTCCCGCCTCATTCCCGGTTCCCATTCCCGGGTTTCCAGGTGGATCCCATGTTCCAGAGGGCGGCCGCCTCCTTTGACGAGTGCAGCGCTGCCGGGATTTTCCTGGCGGGGCTGCGCTCCCAGAGCTTCCGCAGCCGGCTGCTGTTCCCGTCCGGGATCGTCCCGCTGCCGTCCCAGGAGCGCCCGGCCCGGCCCAGCCCCGACCCCGTCAGCGCCGCCGGCCTCAGAGGTGATCCCGGCCTCGGGGGTGATCCCGGCCTCGGGGGTGATCCCAGCCTCGGAGGTGATCCCGGCCTCGGGGGCGATCCCGGCCTCGGGGGTGATCCCAGCCTCAGGGGTGATCCCAGCCTCAGAGGTGATCCCAGCCTCGGGGGTGATCCCGGCCTCAGAGGTGATCCTGGCCTCAGGGGCGATCCCGGCCTCAGGGGTGATCCCGGCCTCGGGGGCGATCCCGGCCTCGGAGGGGATCCCGGCCTCAGAGGCGATACCGGCCTCGGAGGGGATCCCGGCCTCAGGGGTGATCCCGGCCTCGGAGGGGATCCCGGCCTCGGAGGCGATCCCGGCCTCAGGGGTGATCCCGGCCTCGGAGGGGATCCCGGCCTCGGGGGGTGATCCCGGCCTCGGGGGGGATCCCGGCCTCGGGAGTGATCCCGGCCTCAGAGGCGATCCCGGCCTCAGAGGTGATCCCGGCCTCGGGGGTGATCCCGGCCTCAGGGGCGATCCCGGCCTCGGAGGGGATCCCGGCCTCGGGGGGGATCCCGGCCTCGGGGGGGATCCCGGCCTCGGGGGCGATCCCGGCCTCGGGGGCGATCCCGGCCTCGGGGGCGATCCCGGCCTCAGGGGCGATCCCGGCCTCAGAGGCGATCCCGGCCTCGGAGGCGATCCCGGCCTCGGGGGCGATCCCGGCCTCGGGGGCGATCCCGGCCTCGGAGGCGATCCCGGCCTCGGGGGTGATCCCGGCCTCGGAGGCGATCCCGGCCTCAGGGGTGATCACGGCCTCAGAGGGGATCCCGGCCTCGGAGGCGATCCCGGCCTCAGGGGTGATCACGGCCTCAGAGGGGATCCCGGCCTCGGGGGCAATCCCGGCCTCAGAGGTGATCCCGGCCTCGGGCAGCGCCACCTCTGCCTCCTCTGCTGAGATCCCTGCCGGAAAACCAGGAATGCGGGGGGGTGGAGGTCCTGAGCCAGATTTGGGAATCCCAGAGCCAAGTCAGGGAATCCCAGAGCCAGGCTAGGAATTCCTGAGCCAGATTTGGGAATTCCTGAGTCAGATTTGGAATCCCAGAGCCGGCTGGGGGTTCCTGCTCGGATCCCTGGAATTCCCCTGTATCCCACCTCTCCACAGCCCTGCTGGCCCCGTGCCTGGAAAAACGCCGGATCTGCTCCTCCCTGGCCGGATTCCTGTTCACCAAGTGGGATGAGGAGTCCCACGACGAGGTGGGTGGGAATTCCCAGTCCAGGGTGGAGATTCCTGAGCCACATTCCCGATCCAGGTGGGAATTCTTGAGCCAGGTAGAGAATTCCTGAGTCAAGTTGGGAATTCCTGGGCAGATAGACAATTCCCGGTGCAGGTGGGAATCCCTGAGCCACATTCCCGATCCACGTTGGGGGTTCCCAATCCAGGTGGAGAATTCCCGCTCCAGGTAGGGAATTCCTGTGTTGCAGTCGGTGTCTGCGCTCCTGGAGAAGTTCAGGAAGAGCGAGCAGGCGTTCGATCCCAACCTGGATCCCGACAGCGAGGACGGCGAGGGCTGGGCCCCCTCCCAGCCGGAATTCCAGGAGGATTCTCCGGATGGAGAGGGGATCCAGGAATTCCAGGAGAACGGCGACTCCCTCGGGACACTCGGCCACAGCAGGAGGTGGGGACGGGGATCCAGGGATCGGGGGCCGGGCAGGAATTCCCAGTGTCTGTGAGGAATTCCCAGAGGAATTCCCAGTCCCTGTGAGGAGCTCACTTCCTGCTCCAGGGCTGTATTCCAGGGCTGTATTCCAGGGCTCCCTCTGCCTTCCAAGGAGGTCTTTGGCCAATCCAGGTGTTTTTCCAGCAGAACCGAGGCTCTGGAACCTGCAGTGCCTCACCCATAGAGCAGGGATGACAAATCCTGGGAATTCTGCGGGATTTCTGAGCAGGGATGACAAATCCCAGGAATTCTGAGCAGGCATAACAAATCCCAGGAATTCCGCGGGAGTTCAGCTCAGGGATGACGAATCCCAGGATTCCCACAGGAGTTCTGCTCAGGGATTACGAATCCTTGGAATTCTGCTCAGGGATGATGAATCCCATGGATCCCACGGGAATTCTGCTCAGGGATGACAAATCCCATGGATCCCATGGGAATTCTGCTCAGGGATGACAAATCCCGGGATTTCTGTGGGAGTTCTGCTCAGGGATTATGAATCCTTGGAATTCTGCTCAGGGATGACGAATCCCGGGAATCCCACTTAGGGATGACAAATCCCGGGATTCCCACGGGAATTCTGCTCAGGGATGACGAATCCCGGGAATTCTGCTCAGGGCTGACAAATCCCAGGATTCCCATGGGAGTTCTGCTCAGGGATGAGGAATCCCGGGATTCCTGTGGGAGTCCTGCTCAGAGATGACAAGTGCTGGGATTTCTGTGGGAATTCTGTGGGAATCCCTGTGGGAATCAGGGCTGAGGAATGCCGGGATTCCCGCGGGAGCTGGGAGCAGCGCCGTTCCTTGCAGGAGCGCTGCGGCTCCGAGTGCCCAGGGCGACATCGGCGCGCTGAGCCAGCACCTGTCGCTGCATCCCGGAGAATATTCCTACTTCAGCCCGCGCACGCTCTCCATGTGGGCCGGCCCCGAGCACTGGCGCTTCCGGCCCCGCCGCCCCCGTGAGTGCCCGGGGCGGGAGAGTCTGGAATCCGGGATGGGAGAGGAACGGGAGAGTCTGGAATCCGGGATGGGAGAGGAACGGGGCAATCCCGGAATCCAGGATGGGAAAGGAACGGGGCAATCCCGGGAATCCGGGATGGGAAAGGAACGGGGCAATGCCGGGAATCAGGGATGGGAAAGGAACGGGGCAATCCTGGGAATGAGGGATGGGAAAGGAACGGGGCAATCCTGGGAATCCGGGATGGGAAAGGAACGGGGCAATCCCGGGAATGAGGGATGGGAAAGGAACGGGGCTTGGGATCCTTGGATGGGAAAGGATCAGATCCTGGGATGGGAAAGGAGCAGGTCCTGGGATTCTGGGCTGGGAAGGGCTGGGATCCTGGGATTCTGGGCTGGGATCCTGGGATTCTGCACTTGGATCCTAGGATTCCGGGCTGGGAAGAGCTCAGAGCCCATCCATGGGCAGGGACACTTCCCATTATCCCGGATTTCTCCAGCCTGGCCCTGGACACTCCCAGGGATGCAGCTGTGGATCCTCTGGGAATTCCATCCCAGGCAGGAATTCCTTCCCAAAATCCCACCAAACTCCTTCCTCTCCGGAGTTTATCCGTTTCTGCTCCCACAAAAAAACACGGAATCCTTTAAACCTTGGAGCTGAGGCTGATCCCTGCTGCTTTCCCATAAAAAAAGGGGGAAAATCCCTGCGGGGGACATTTTCCTGGAAGGGATGTTCCAGCTGGGAATGAGTTGGGTGTGCTTGTCCTGGCCTCAGCAGTGACAGCTGCTTTTTCCCTTCCCTCTTTTCCCTTCCCTTTCTCCCCTTCCCTTTCTCCCCTTCCCTCTTTTCCCTTCCCTTCCCCGTTTTCCCCCCCTGTCCCTCAGCAGCCTCGGGCTCCGAGAAGGAATCCCGGCGGAGGATTCCCAGGAAGGTTTTTGAGTTGGATTTCCAGGAGGACGTCGATTTCCAGGCCCATTTCCGTAAGACCAAGGTGCCCACGGAGCCCCTTTCCCCACAGCAGCCCGGAATTCCCGGGATTTGGGCAGCTCCAGCTGCCTGTCCTGCCTCAGCCCTGCCCGTTTCTCCATGGAAAACTGCTGGAGCTTCCCGATTTTCCATGGAGCTGTCTGCTCCCATTCCCAGACGCCCACAACTTTGGCCAAATCCATCCTGGAAAGCCAAAACGTCCGGAACACCACGCTGCCGGCGGATTTCAACTACGACCCCCGGAGCATGGCACAGCTCTTCCTCAAACCCCTGGTCCAGGTGGGACATTCCCGGAGGAATTCCGGGGAATCGTCACGGGAATTGTCCAGGGGATCATCCCAGGGGAGTCATTCCAGGGAATCGTCCCAGGGAAATATTCCCAGATCGTTCTGGGAATCACTGCAGGAGATCATCCCGGGGACTCACCCAGGGAATCGTCCTGGGCATCGTCCCGGGGAATCATTTCCATGGAATCATCCCCAGGGAGTCATTTTCAGGGAATTACCCAGGGAATAATTCCCAGGGAATTGTCCCGGGAATCATCCCCAGCACAGAACCTCTCCTCACCAAACCCTGGGAATGTTCTGGGATGTTCCTCAGGGCTGACCTCACCTCAGGAGGGGATGAAGGGACAAGGCCCAGGCTTTTTCCAGGAATTCTTTGGAATGTTTCCCCGCAGCTCAGCAGGAGCTCGGATGCAGTGGGAACGTTGGATAACGAGGCCGAGATTGAGGATTACGACTACAACAACCCCAACGACACCTCCAACTTCTGCCCCGCCCCGCAGGTACCGCCCGGGAATTGCCTGCCGGGAAAAACCCGGAAAAATCCATGGCCAGGGAATTCCCTGCCGGGAAAAACCGGAAAAAATCCACGGCCAGGGAATTCCTTGCTGGGAAAATCCGGGAAAAATCCACGGCCAGGGAATTCCCTGCTTGGAATAACCTGGAAAAGTCCACGGCCAGGGAATTCCCTGCTGGGAAAATCTGGGAAAAATCCACGGCCAGGGAATTCCCGGCTTGGAATAACCTGGAAAAATCCACAGCCAGGGAATTCCCTGCTGGGAAAATCCGGGAAAAATCCACGGCCAGGGAATTCCCTGCTGGGAAAATCCAGGAAAAATCCACGGCCAGGGAATTCCCTGCTGGGAAAATCCAGGAAAAATCCACGGCCAGGGAATTCCCTGCTTGGAATAACCTGGAAAAATCCATGGCCAGAGAATTCTTTGCTGGGAAAATCCGGGAAAAATCCACGGCCAGGGAATTCCCTCCCTCCCCTTAGAGCTTCCCTTCCTGCCAGGCCCCTCCAGCGATGGCTGGGATTGGGATTGGGATCGGGATTGGGACATCCTGTCCCCGTTTGTCCCTGGATCCCAGGATCCCAGTTTGGGATGGCAGGGAGCTTCAATCCCATCTCATCCCATTGTCCCAGGCTGGGACACTCCCAGGGATGGAAAAACTTTGGGATTTCTGCTCCCTGAACCTGCCTCGGGTTCAGCCTTGGCCCAATTCCATGGGGATAAACCCCAGTTCCATGGGGATCAGCCCCAATTCCATGGGGATAAACCCCAAACCGGTGGGCGAGTTCAAATTCCATGAGGATAAACCCCAATTCCATGGGGGTCAACCCAATTCCATGGGATAAACCCCAGTTCTGTGGGATTTTGCCCCAGTTCTGTGGGATTTTGCCCCAGTTCTGTGGGATTTTGCCCCAGTTCTGTGGGATTTTATCCCAGTTCCGTGGGATTTTATCCCAGTTCCGTGGGATTTTGCCCCAGTTCCGTGGGATTTTGCCCCAGTTCCGTGGGATTTTGCCCCAGTTCTGTGGGATTTTATCCCAGTTCTGTGGGATTTTGCCCCAGTTCTGTGGGATTTTGCCCCAGTTCCAAGGGAAATCCGGGCAGGAATTCCCACCTCCTGTTGCTCTGGCTGCTCCCGGTGACTCCGGTGCCCCCATGTTCCTGGCCAGGTCCCTGACAGCGACGACGATCCCGATCCCGCGGAATTCCCGGCCCAGGCCGGGCAGTTCCAGCTCCCGGCTCATCCCGAGGCTCCGGAACATTCCGGGATCAACGGTGGGAACGTCCCGGCCTGCGGGGAGCTGGAGCTGATCGCCGAGCCCCAGAAGGTCACTGGGAATGACCGGGATGGACTGGGAATGACCGGGAGGGACTGGGAATGGACTGGGATGGACTGGGAATGGCCGGGATGGACTGGGAATGGCCGGGGATGGACTGGGAATGACCGGGATGGACTGGGAATGACCGGGAGGGACTGGGAATGGACTGGGATGGACTGGGAATGGCCGGGATGGACTGGGAATGGCCGGGAGGGACTGGGAATGGCCGGGAGGGACTGGGAATAGACTGGGATGGACTGGGAATGGCCGGGATGGACTGGGAATGGCCGGGGATGGACTGGGAATGGACTGGGAATGGCCGGGGATGGACTGGGAATGGCCGGGATGGACTGGGAATGGACTGGGAATGGCCGGGATGGACTGGGAATGGCCGGGGATGGACTGGGAATGGCCGGGATGGACTGGGAATGACGGGGATGGACTGGGAATGGCCGGGGATGGACTGGGAATGGACTGGGAATGGCCGGGATGGACTGGGAATGGCCGGGGATGGACTGGGAATGGCCGGGATGGACTGGGAATGGCCGGGGATGGACTGGGAATGGACTGGGAATGGCCGGGATGGACTGGGAATGGCCGGGGATGGACTGGGAATGGCCGGGATGGACTGGGAATGACCGGGATGGACTGGGAATGGCCGGGGATGGACTGGGAATGACGGGGATGGACTGGGAATGGCCGGGGATGGACTGGGAATGGCGAGGAGGGACTGGGAATGGCCGGGATGGACTGGGAATGACCGGGGATGGACTGGGAATGGTCGGTATGGACTGGGAATGGTCGGTATGGACTGGGAATGGCCGGGGATGGACTGGGAATGACCAAGGATGGACTGGGAATGGCCGGGAGGGACTGGGAATGGCCGGGATGGACTGGGAATGACGGGGAGGGACTGGGAATGACTGGGGATGGACTGGGAATGACCGGGAGGGGCTGGGAATGGCCGGGGATGGACTGGGAATGACCGGGGAGGGACTGGGAATGGCCTGGAGGGACTGGGAATGACTGGGAGGGACTGGGAATGGCCGGGAGGGACTGGGAATGGCCGGGAGGGACTGGAAATGGCCGGGATGGACTGGGAATGACGGGGATGGACTGGGAATGGCCGGGAGGGACTGGGAATGACGGGGATGGACTGGGAATGGCCGGGGATGGACTGGGAATGACGGGGATGGACTGGGAATGGCCGGGGATGGACTGGGAATGGCCGGGAGGGACTGGGAATGACCAGGAGGGACTGGGAATGGGAGTGCTGGGAGGAACTGGGAATGGCCGGGAGGGACTGGGAATGGCCGGGAGGGACTGGGAATGACGGGGAGGGACTGGGAATGACGGGGAGGGACTGGGAATGACCGGGAGGGACTGGGAATGGCCGGGAGGGACTGGGAATGGCCGGGAGGGACTGGGAATGACCGGGGTGGACTGGGAATGACCGGGGTGGACTGGGAATGGCTGGGATGGACTGGGAATGGCCGGGATGGACTGGGATTGGGAGCACTGGAAATGACTGGGAGTACTGGGATTGACAGGGAGCGCCGGGATGGGAATTCCTCCCTGGCACTGGGAGCTGATCCCTCGATCTGGGAATTCCTCACTGGAAAACTTCTCAGCACCTCCAGGGTTAAAAATCCTGGATCACCGCTGTGGGGCAGAATTCCAGGGATGGGCAGAATTCCAGGGATTGGCCCTGGAGTGTCATTCCCAGAGGAACAATTCCTGAATTAAACACCGGGATTGTCATTCCCAGAGGAACAATTCCTGAATTAAACACCGGGATTGTCATTCCCATGGGAACAATTCCCGAATTAAACACCGGGATTGTCATTCCAAGGGGAACAATTCCCGAATTAAACACCGGGATTGTCATTCCCAGGGGAACAATTCCTGAATTAAACACCGGGATTGTCATTCCCAGAGGAACAATTCCCGAATTAAACACCGGGATTGTCATTCCCATGGGAACAATTCCCGAATTAAACACCGGGATTGTCATTCCCAGAGGAACAATTCCCGAATTAAACACCGGGATTGTCATTCCCAGAGGAACAATTCCCGAATTAAACACCGGGATTGTCATTCCCTGGGGAACAATTCCTGAATTAAACACCGGGATTGTCATTCCCAGAGGAACAATTCCCGAATTAAACACCGGGATTGTCATTCCAAGGGGAACAATTCCCGAATTAAACACCGGGATTGTCATTCCCATGGGAACAATTCCCGAATTAAACACCGGGATTGTCATTCCTAGAGGAACAATTCCTGAATTAAACACCGGGATTGTCATTCCCATGGGAACAATTCCCGAATTAAACACCGGGATTGTCATTCCCAGAGGAACAATTCCCGAATTAAACACCGGGATTGTCATTCCCATGGGAACAATTCCCGAATTAAACACCGGGATTGTCATTCCCATGGGAACAATTCCCGAATTAAACACCGGGATTGTCATTCCAAGGGGAACAATTCCTGAATTAAACACCGGGATTGTCATTCCCAGAGGAACAATTCCCGAATTAAACACCGGGATTGTCATTCCCTGGGGAACAATTCCTGAATTAAACACCGGGATTGTCATTCCCTGGGGAACAATTCCCGAATTAAACACCGGGATTGTCATTCCCATGGGAACAATTCCCGAATTAAACACCGGGATTGTCATTCCCTGGGGAACAATTCCTGAATTAAACACCGGGATTGTCATTCCCATGGGAACAATTCCCGAATTAAACACCGGGATTGTCATTCCCTTGGGAACAATTCCTGAATTAAACACCGGGATTGTCATTCCCAGAGGAACAATTCCCGAATTAAACACCGGGATTGTCATTCCCAGAGGAACAATTCCCGAATTAAACACCGGGATTGTCATTCCCATGGGAAACAATTCCTGAATTAAACACCGGGATTGTCATTCCCAGAGGAACAATTCCCGAATTAAACACCGGGATTGTCATTCCCAGAGGAACAATTCCCGAATTAAACACCGGGATTGTCATTCCCATGGGAAACAATTCCTGAATTAAACACCGGGATTGTCATTCCCAGGGGAACAATTCCCGAATTAAACACCGGGATTGTCATTCCCATGGGAACAATTCCCGAATTAAACACCGGGATTGTCATTCCCAGAGGAACAATTCCTGAATTAAACACCGGGATTGTCATTCCCAGAGGAACAATTCCCGAATTAAACACCGGGATTGTCATTCCCATGGGAACAATTCCCGAATTAAACACCGGGATTGTCATTCCCAGAGGAACAATTCCTGAATTAAACACCGGGATTGTCATTCCCTGGGGAACAATTCCCGAATTAAACACCGGGATTGTCATTCCCAGAGGAACAATTCCCGAATTAAACACCGGGATTGTCATTCCCAGAGGAACAATTCCCGAATTAAACACCGGGATTGTCATTCCCATGGGAACAATTCCCGAATTAAACACCGGGATTGTCATTCCCATGGGAAACAATTCCCGAATTAAACACCGGGATTGTCATTCCCATGGGAACAATTCCCGAATTAAACACCGGGATTGTCATTCCCAGAGGAACAATTCCCGAATTAAACACCGGGATTGTCATTCCCATGGAAACAATTCCTGAATTAAACACCGGGATTGTCATTCCCAGAGGAACAATTCCTGAATTAAACACCGGGATTGTCATTCCCTGGGGAACAATTCCTGAATTAAACACCGGGATTGTCATTCCCAGAGGAACAATTCCTGAATTAAACACCGGGATTGTCATTCCCTGGGGAACAATTCCTGAATTAAACACCGGGATTGTCATTCCCAGAGGAACAATTCCCGAATTAAACACCGGGATTGTCATTCCAAGGGGAACAATTCCCGAATTAAACACCGGGATTGTCATTCCAAGGGGAACAATTCCCGAATTAAACACCGGGATTGTCATTCCCAGAGGAACAATTCCCGAATTAAACACCGGGATTGTCATTCCCAGAGGAACAATTCCCGAATTAAACACCGGGATTGTCATTCCCATGGGAACAATTCCCGAATTAAACACCGGGATTGTCATTCCCAGAGGAACAATTCCCGAATTAAACACCGGGATTGTCATTCCTAGAGGAACAATTCCCGAATTAAACACCGGGATTGTCATTCCCTGGGGAACAATTCCTGAATTAAACACCGGGATTGTCATTCCCTGGGGAACAATTCCCGAATTAAACACCGGGATTGTCATTCCCATGGGAACAATTCCCGAATTAAACACCGGGATTGTCATTCCCTGGGGAACAATTCCTGAATTAAACACCGGGATTGTCATTCCCATGGGAACAATTCCCGAATTAAACACCGGGATTGTCATTCCCATGGCAAACAATTCCTGAATTAAACACCGGGATTGTCATTCCCATGGGAAACAATACCTGAATTAAACACCGGGATTGTCATTCCCAGAGGAACAATTCCCGAATTAAACACCGGGATTGTCATTCCCAGAGGAACAATTCCCGAATTAAACACCGGGATTGTCATTCCCATGGGAAACAATTCCTGAATTAAACACCGGGATTGTCATTCCCAGGGGAACAATTCCCGAATTAAACACCGGGATTGTCATTCCCTGGGGAACAATTCCCGAATTAAACACCGGGATTGTCATTCCCAGAGGAACAATTCCCGAATTAAACACCGGGATTGTCATTCCCATGGGAACAATTCCTGAATTAAACACCGGGATTGTCATTCCCAGAGGAACAATTCCTGAATTAAACACCGGGATTGTCATTCCCTGGGGAACAATTCCCAAATTAAACACCGGGATTGTCATTCCCAGAGGAACAATTCCCGAATTAAACACCGGGATTGTCATTCCCATGGGAACAATTCCTGAATTAAACACCGGGATTGTCATTCCCTGGGGAACAATTCCCGAATTAAACACCGGGATTGTCATTCCCATGGGAAACAATTCCCGAATTAAACACCGGGATTGTCATTCCCATGCGAAACAATTCCCGAATTAAACACCGGGATTGTCATTCCCAGAGGAACAATTCCTGAATTAAACACCGGGATTGTCATTCCCTGGGGAATGTCATTCCCTGGGGAACAATTCCTGAATTAAACACCGGGATTGTCATTCCCATGGGAACAATTCCCGAATTAAACACCGGGATTGTCATTCCCATGGGAACAATTCCCGAATTAAACACCGGGATTGTCATTCCCAGAGGAACAATTCCCGAATTAAACACCGGGATTGTCATTCCCTGGGGAACAATTCCTGAATTAAACACCGGGATTGTCATTCCCAGAGGAACAATTCCCGAATTAAATACCGGGATTGTCATTCCCTGGGGAACAATTCCCGAATTAAACACCGGGATTGTCATTCCCAGAGGAACAATTCCCGAATTAAACACCGGGATTGTCATTCCCTGGGGAACAATTCCCGAATTAAACACCGGGATTGTCATTCCCTGGGGAACAATTCCTGAATTAAACACCGGGATTGTCATTCCCAGAGGAACAATTCCCGAATTAAACACCGGGATTGTCATTCCCATGGGAAACAATTCCTGAATTAAACACCGGGATTGTCATTCCCAGAGGAACAATTCCTGAATTAAACACCGGGATTGTCATTCCAAGGGGAACAATTCCTGAATTAAACACCGGGATTGTCATTCCCAGAGGAACAATTCCCGAATTAAACACCGGGATTGTCATTCCCTTGGGAACAATTCCTGAATTAAACACCGGGATTGTCATTCCCAGAGGAACAATTCCCGAATTAAACACCGGGATTGTCATTCCCAGAGGAACAATTCCCGAATTAAACACCGGGATTGTCATTCCCATGGGAACAATTCCTGAATTAAACACCGGGATTGTCATTCCCTGGGGAACAATTCCCGAATTAAACACCGGGATTGTCATTCCCTTGGGAACAATTCCTGAATTAAACACCGGGATTGTCATTCCCATGGGAACAATTCCTGAATTAAACACCGGGATTGTCATTCCCATGGGAACAATTCCCGAATTAAACACCGGGATTGTCATTCCCATGGGAAACAATTCCTGAATTAAACACCGGGATTGTCATTCCCATGGGAACAATTCCTGAATCAAACACCGGGATTGTCATTCCAAAGGGAACAATTCCCGAATTAAACACCGGGATTGTCATTCCAAGGGGAACAATTCCTGAATTAAACACCGGGATTGTCGTTCCCTGGGGAACAATTCCTGAATTAAACACCGGGATTGTCATTCCCAGAGGAACAATTCCCGAATTAAACACCGGGATTGTCATTCCCAGAGGAACAATTCCCGAATTAAACACCGGGATTGTCATTCCCATGGGAAACAATTCCTGAATTAAACACCGGGATTGTCATTCCCAGAGGAACAATTCCCGAATTAAACACCGGGATTGTCATTCCCATGGGAACAATTCCCGAATTAAACACCGGGATTGTCATTCCCTGGGGAACAATTCCCGAATTAAACACCGGGATTGTCATTCCCATGGGAAACAATTCCTGAATTAAACACCGGGATTGTCATTCCCAGAGGAACAATTCCTGAATTAAACACCGGGATTGTCATTCCCAGAGGAACAATTCCCGAATTAAACACCGGGATTGTCATTTCCAGAGGAACAATTCCCGAATTAAACACCGGGATTGTCATTCCCAGAGGAACAATTCCCGAATTAAACACCGGGATTGTCATTCCCAGAGGAACAATTCCCGAATTAAACACCGGGATTGTCATTCCCAGAGGAACAATTCCTGAATTAAACACCGGGATTGTCATTCCCATGGGAAACAATTCCTGAATTAAACACCGGGATTGTCATTCCCTGGGGAACAATTCCCGAATTAAACACCGGGATTGTCATTCCCTGGGGAACAATTCCCGAATTAAACACCGGGATTGTCATTCCCATGGGAAACAATTCCCGAATTAAACACCGGGATTGTCATTCCCATGGGAACAATTCCCGAATTAAACACCGGGATTGTCATTCCCTGGGGAACAATTCCCGAATTAAACACCGGGATTGTCATTCCCAGAGGAACAATTCCCGAATTAAACACCGGGATTGTCATTCCCAGAGGAACAAATCCCGAATTAAACACCGGGATTGTCATTCCCAGAGGAACAATTCCTGAATTAAACACCGGGATTGTCATTCCCTGGGGAAACAATTCCTGAATTAAACACCGGGATTGTCATTCCCTGGGGAACAATTCCTGAATTAAACACCGGGATTGTCATTCCCAGAGGAACAATTCCTGAATTAAACACCGGGATTGTCATTCCCATGGGAACAATTCCTGAATTAAACACCGGGATTGTCATTCCCTTGGGAACAATTCCCAAATTAAACACCGGGATTGTCATTCCCATGGGAACAATTCCCGAATTAAACACCGTGATTGTCATTCCCATGGGAAACAATTCCCGAATTAAACACCGGGATTGTCATTCCCTGGGGAACAATTCCCGAATTAAACACCGGGATTGTCATTCCCATGGGAACAATTCCCGAATTAAACACCGGGATTGTCATTCCCTGGGGAACAATTCCCGAATTAAACACCGGGATTGTCATTCCCAGAGGAACAATTCCCGAATTAAACACCGGGATTGTCATTCCCTTGGGAACAATTCCTGAATTAAACACCGGGATTGTCATTCCCATGGGAAACAATTCCTGAATTAAACACCGGGATTGTCATTCCCAGAGGAACAATTCCTGAATTAAACACCGGGATTGTCATTCCCTGGGGAACAATTCCTGAATTAAACACCGGGATTGTCATTCCCATGGGAAACAATTCCTGAATTAAACACCGGGATTGTCATTCCCAGAGGAACAATTCCCGAATTAAACACCGGGATTGTCATTCCCAGAGGAACAATTCCCGAATTAAACACCGGGATTGTCATTCCCTGGGGAACAATTCCCGAATTAAACACCGGGATTGTCATTCCCAGAGGAACAATTCCTGAATTAAACACCGGGATTGTCATTCCCATGGGAACAATTCCCGAATTAAACACCGGGATTGTCATTCCCTGGGGAACAATTCCCGAATTAAACACCGGGATTGTCATTCCCATGGGAAACAATTCCTGAATTAAACACCGGGATTGTCATTCCCAGAGGAACAATTCCCGAATTAAACACCGGGATTGTCATTCCCATGGGAAACAATTCCTGAATTAAACACCGGGATTGTCATTCCTAGAGGAACAATTCCTGAATTAAACACCGGGATTGTCATTCCCATGGGAACAATTCCCGAATTAAACACCGGGATTGTCATTCCCTGGGGAACAATTCCCGAATTAAACACCGGGATTGTCATTCCCATGGGAACAATTCCCGAATTAAACACCGGGATTGTCATTCCCTGGGGAACAATTCCCGAATTAAACACCGGGATTGTCATTCCCATGGGAAACAATTCCTGAATTAAACACCGGGATTGTCATTCCCAGAGGAACAATTCCTGAATTAAACACCGGGATTGTCATTCCCTGGGGAACAATTCCCGAATTAAACACCGGGATTGTCATTCCCATGGGAACAATTCCCGAATTAAACACCGGGATTGTCATTCCCATGGGAAACAATTCCTGAATTAAACACCGGGATTGTCATTCCCATGGGAACAATTCCTGAATTAAACACCGGGATTGTCATTCCCATGGGAAACAATTCCTGAATTAAACACCGGGATTGTCATTCCCTGGGGAACAATTCCTGAATTAAACACCGGGATTGTCATTCCCATGGGAAACAATTCCTGAATTAAACACCGGGATTGTCATTCCCTGGGGAACAATTCCTGAATTAAACACCGGGATTGTCATTCCCTGGGGAACAATTCCCGAATTAAACACCGGGATTGTCATTCCCATGGGAAACAATTCCTGAATTAAACACCAGGATTGTCATTCCCAGAGGAACAATTCCTGAATTAAACACCGGGATTGTCATTCCCTGGGGAACAATTCCTGAATTAAACACCGGGATTGTCATTCCCAGAGGAACAATTCCCGAATTAAACACCGGGATTGTCATTCCCTTGGGAACAATTCCTGAATTAAACACCGGGATTGTCATTCCCAGAGGAACAATTCCCGAATTAAACACCGGGATTGTCATTCCCATGGGAAACAATTCCCGAATTAAACACCGGGATTGTCATTCCCATGGGAACAATTCCCGAATTAAACACCGGGATTGTCATTCCAAGGGGAACAATTCCCGAATTAAACACCGGGATTGTCATTCCCATGGGAACAATTCCTGAATTAAACACCGGGATTGTCATTCCCATGGGAAACAATTCCTGAATTAAACACCGGGATTGTCATTCCCTGGGGAACAATTCCCGAATTAAACACCGGGATTGTCATTCCCAGAGGAACAATTCCTGAATTAAACACCGGGATTGTCATTCCCAGAGGAACAATTCCCGAATTAAACACCGGGATTGTCATTCCCATGGGAACAATTCCTGAATTAAACACCGGGATTGTCATTCCCAGAGGAACAATTCCTGAATTAAACACCGGGATTGTCATTCCCTGGGGAACAATTCCCGAATTAAACACCGGGATTGTCATTCCCTGGGGAACAATTCCTGAATTAAACACCGGGATTGTCATTCCCAGAGGAACAATTCCTGAATTAAACACCGGGATTGTCATTCCCTGGGGAACAATTCCCGAATTAAACACCGGGATTGTCATTCCCAGAGGAACAATTCCCGAATTAAACACCGGGATTGTCATTCCAAGGGGAACAATTCCTGAATTAAACACCGGGATTGTCATTCCAAGGGGAACAATTCCTGAATTAAACACCGGGATTGTCATTCCCATGGGAACAATTCCCGAATTAAACACCGGGATTGTCATTCCAAGGGGAACAATTCCTGAATTAAACACCGGGATTGTCATTCCCTTGGGAACAATTCCCGAATTAAACACCGGGATTGTCATTCCCATGGGAACAATTCCCGAATTAAACACCGGGATTGTTATTCCCATGGGAACAATTCCCGAATTAAACACCGGGATTGTCATTCCCAGAGGAACAATTCCTGAATTAAACACCGGGATTGTCATTCCCTGGAGAACAATTCCCGAATTAAACACCGGGATTGTCATTCCCATGGGAACAATTCCTGAATTAAACACCGGGATTGTCATTCCCAGAGGAACAATTCCCGAATTAAACACCGGGATCGTGGTTCCCAAATGAAACCCTGAGGTTTGGCAGCCTCGGCTGCACTCGCTGTTATTCCCACGGAAGATCGGGAATGGCGATGCCTGCGGCTGTGATCCCGGATCATCCTGGATCATCCCGGTTCCCTCCCTCAGGTCCATAAGATCCCGATCCAGTACGCCCGGACCGCCAAGAAGATGGACATGAGGAGGCTGAAGAGGAACATGTGGGAGCTGCTGACGGGGCAGGGAGAGGTGGGATGGGAAATTCCTGCTGGGAAATCTGCCGCAGTTCCAATCCGTGGGGATAAACCCAAAATCCATGGATAAACCCAAAATCCCTGGGGATAAACCCAAAATCCATGGGGATAAGCCCTAATCCCATGAGGATAAACCCCGATCCCATGGATCAGCCTCAGTTCCATGGGGATAAACCCAAAATCCATTTGGATAAACCCAATTCCATGGGGATAAACCCAATCTCATGGACGAACCCCAATTCCATGGGATAAACCCCAATCCCATGGACAAACCCCAATTCCATGGGGATAACCCCAGTTCCATGGGATAAACCCCAATTCCATGGAGATAAACCCCAGTTCCATGAGGATAAACCAAATCCCATGGACGAACCCCAGTTCCATGAGGATAAACCCCAATTCCATGGGGATAACCCCAATTCCATTGGATTAACCCCATTTCTGTGGATAAACCCCAGTTCCATGGGATAAACCCCAACTGCATGGATCAGCCAATTCCATGAGGATAAACCCCAATTCCATTGGGATAACCCCAGTTCCATGAGGATAAACCCCAGTTCCATGAGGATAAACCCCAGTTCCATGGGATAAACCCCAATTCCATGAGGATAAACCCCAATTCCATGGGATAACCCCGATTCCCTGGATCAGCCCCAATTCCATGGGATAACCCCGATTCCCTGGATCAGCCTCCACTCCCCGCTGGCGAGGATGGGCTGAGGTTTCCCGCGGTTTTCCTTGGAACATTCCCGGTTTTCCCAGCAGGGGGAGGAGGCCCGGGAGGGGACGGACACGGAGGTGGCTGGAGAGAAAATCCTGAGTGACCTCACCAAGGATCTGCTCCACAGGTCGGGATGGGAACAGGGAAATCGGGAACGGGAATGGGAACGGGGAAATCCCGAACGGAAATGGGAACGGGGAAATCCGGAACGGGAATGGGGAAATCGGGAACGGGAACAGGAACAGAGAAATCCCGAATCGGAACGGGGAAATCCCGAATCGGAACGGGGAAATCCGGAATGGGAATGGGAACGGGGAAATCCGGAATGGGAACAGGAATGGGAACAGGGAAATCCGGAATGGGAACGGGAATGGGAACGGGGAAATCCGGAACGGGAAAATCCGGAACGGGAACGGGAATAGGAACGGGAAAATCCGGAACGGGAATAGGAACGGGGAAATCCGGAAAGGAACGGGGAAATCCGGAACGGGAACGGGGAAATCCAGAATGGAACGGGGAAATCCGGAACGGGAACGGGGAAATCCAGAATGGAACAGGGAAATCCAGAACAGGAACGGGGAAAACGGGAACGGGAATGGGAATGGGAAAGGGGAAATCCGGAACGGGAACGGGAATGGGAACGGGGAAATCCCGAATGGGAACGGGAACAGGGAAATCCAGAACGGGAACGGGGAAATCCAGAACGGGAATGGGAACGGGAACGGGGAAATCTGGAACGGGAACGGGGAAATCTGGAACGTGGAAATCCGGAATGGGAATGGGGAAATCCGGAACGGGGAAATCCTGAATGGGAAGGGGAATGGGGAAATCCGGAACGGGAACGGGGAAATCCCGAACGGGAACGGGAACAGGGAAATCCGGAATGGGAACGGGGAAATCCCGAACGGGAATGGGAAAATCCCAAATGGGAACAGAAACATGGAAAATCCCGAATGGGAACGGGAAAATCCCAAATGGAAACGGGACAGGGAAAATCCCTCTGGGTATTGGGATGGGAATAGGAAAGGGAAAAATCCCTCATGGATTGTTGGGATGGGGATAGGGGTTGGCCAGGGAAAATCCCTGTGGGTGTTCCCAGGAAAGCTGGGCTGGAAAAAAAACCCTTCCCTGCCTGGAAAACCCTTCCCTGGAAAACCCTTCCCTGTCATCCCTTCCCCTCCCTGCGGGCGGAGATCGGGATCCGGGCGGATCCCAGGGAGGAGCCGGGCTCCGCCCGTCCCTGCCCCGCATTCCCGATCCCGCTTTTCCGCAGGCTCCCTCCATCCATGGCCGCCAACCTGTCGGTGCCGCTGGCCTTCGTGTGCCTGCTGCACCTGGCCAACGAGAAGGTGAGGGCGGGAACGGGGATGATCCAAACTATCCCGGGATCCCAGGGAACGGGGCTGATCCCAGCGATCCGGGATCCCAGGGAACGGGGCTCATCCAAACTATCCCGGGATCCCAGGGAACGGGGCTGGGAACTATCCCGGGATCCCAGGGAACGGGGCTGGAAACTATCCCGGGATTCCAGGGAACAGGGCTGATCCAAACTATCCCGGGATCCCAGGGAACGGGGCTGGAAACTATCCCGGGATCCCAGGGAACGGGGCTCATCCAAACTATCCCGGGATTCCAGGGAACGGGGCTGATCCAAACTATCCCGGGATCCCAGGGAACGGGGCTGGTCCAAACTATCCCAGGATTCCAGGGAATGGGGCTGATCCCTACAGTCCAGGATTCCATGGAATGGGGCTCAATCCCGTTTTTTCCATGGAATGCAGCTCATTCCCGTCAATCCCAGTTTTTCCATGGAATGCAGCTCATTCCCATCAATCCCGTTTTTCCATGGGATGCAGCTCATTCCCATCAATCCCGGTTTTCCATGGGATGCAGCTCATTCCCGTCAATCCCGGTTTTCCATGGAATGCAGCTCATTCCCATCAATCCCGGTTTTCCATGGGATGCAGCTCATTCCCGTCAATCCCGGTTTTCCATGGAATGCAGCTCCAGGGCTGTTCCCATTCCCAGCTCCTGCAGGGTTTGTCCCTCAGCGCTGCCCCGAGCATTCCAGACTCTGGATAAGGGAACAGAATCCCAGAATTCCTGAGGCTGGAAAAGCTTCCCCAAGGTCACTGATTCCACCTGGATTCCTTCCACATCCGGGAATTCCCTGGAATTCCTGCAGGGACAGAGGCTCCAGCCCGTTCCCATGAGGAAATCCCTGCTCCTGCCTCGTTCCCGGTGGCGGGAAGGGCTGGGATTGTTCCCGAGCCTGATCCCGGGGATTTCACCCCCGTTCCCAAGGGAGCAGAGCCAGAGCCGGCTTTTCCTGCCCTTCCCAGAATCTGCGGCTGGACAGCACCGAGGACCTGTCGGACGTCCTGGTGAAGCAGGGACGCTGAGAAATCCCAAAATCCCAAAATCCCGCTGCCTCCCGCCTCCGGAGGGCTGGAATTCCGGGATGCACAGAGGGGATCGATCCAGCGGCTGTTCCCTGGGATTGGGAATTCCTGCGCCTCACTGTGAACCCCCAGCGCCTGCAGCAGAGCCTGCGTCCCAAAATTCCCTGTCTGTGTCCCAAAATTCCCTGTGTCCTGAAATTCCCTGTCTGTGTCCTGAAATTCCCTGTCTGCGTCCCAAAATTCCCTGTGTCCTGAAATTCCCTGCGTCCCAAAATTCCCTGTCTGTGTCCCGAAATTCCATCTGTATCCCAAAATTCCATCTGTGTCCCGAAATTCCCTGTCTGTGTCCCGAAATTCCATGTCCTGAGATTCTCTGCGTCCCGAAATTCCCTGTGTCTGTGTCCCAAAATTCCGTGTCCTGAGATTCTGTCCCAAAATTCTGTCTGTCCTGAAATTCCCTGTCTGTGTCCCGAAATTCCATGTCCCGAGATTCTCTGTGTCCTGAAATTCCCTGTGTCTGTGTCCCAAAATTCCGTGTCCTGCGATTCCCTGTGTCCTGAAATTCCCTGTGTCCCGAGATTCTCTGTCCCAAAATTCCGTCTGTGTCCCAAAATTCCCTGTGTCTGTGTCCTGAGATTCCCTGTGTCCCGAAATTCCCTCTGTGTCCTGAAATTTCCTGTATCCTAAAATTCCCTGTCTGTATCCCAGCCTTTCCCGTGTCCTGTAATTTCCTGTCTGTGTCCCAAAATTCCCTCTGTCTGTCCCAGAGTTTCCTCCCCGTAATTCCCGGTTTTTGGACTGACTGTTACTCCTGGCCCCGGTTCTTTCCGTTCCCTGGAATTTTTCCCTTTTTTTTTTACTCTTTAAGGAAAATAAATCCTGCAGATTTTGGAGCGGGGGCCTGGAAATCGTCCCGGGAAAAACCCGGGAGCGGGATGGGGCAGGAAATGGGGACAAATCCCTAAAACCCGGGAACACCGGGATCAGAGCCAGGAGCGGCTCCAGGAGCCGAATTCCGGGATCAGCCGGGAGCTCCCGGCTCCTTCCCGGCGCTTTGGGGCTCCCTGGGATTTGGGGCCAGGACCTGGATTTTCCTCCCAGCTCCAGCTTTTCCTGGGAATGGGAATCTCCAGGGGAAAGCTCTCACACCCCTGGAATTCTCCAGCTTTTCCCGGGAATGCTGTCCCTGGGGGAGAGCTCTCCCTCTCCCTGAGGAACATCCGGAGCCGCAATTCCCGATCCGCCGGGCTGCCAGGATTTCATCCCGGGGCTCTCCCGCTGCTCCGCTCCGGGATCTGGGAGCCTCTCCCGGATTCCGTGGGGATCTCGGGAGGGATGTGCGGCTCTTCCCCGACTCCTCCCGGGATTGAAAATTCCAGAGCCTGCTCCTCCGGGGATTGAAAATTCCAGAGACTGCTGCTCCGGGAACTGAAAATTCCAGAGCCTGCTGCTCCGGGGGGTGATGTTTCAGGAATTGTTCCCCGGGTTGATATTCCAGGGACTGACGTTCCAGGGATTGATTATTCTAGGGATTGGTGTTCCAGGGATTGATATTCCAGGGATTGAGGCTCCAGGGAATTCCGGGGGCCGGAGAATTCCCGGTGCTCCCGCCCGGGCCGTGCGGGGGATGCGAGGGCGGAGCTGAGGCTCCGGGAATTCGGGAAGGGCCGGAGCGATCCCGCGCTGCCCGGACAGCGAGAGTGCAGCAGGGGCGCCGGGCCTTCCTCACCTTCCTCCCGCTCCATCCTCACCTTCCTCCTGCTCCATCCTCGCCTTCCTCCTGCTCCATCCTCGCCTTCCTCCTGCTCCATCCTCGCCTTCCTCCTGCTCCATCCTCACCTTCCTCCTGCTCCATCCTCACCTTCCTCCTGCTCCATCCTCGCCTTCCTCCTGCTCCATCCTCGCCTTCCTCCTGCTCCATCCTCACCCTCCTCCTGCTCCATCCTCACCTTCCTCCTCATCTTCATCTTCCTCGTCTTCCTCGCCTGCCTCCTCTCCTTCCTCCTCCTCCTCGGAGCGGTGCCGTGTCCCGGACCCGGCCACCAGCGGGGACCGGGGGGTGTGGGGTAGCACCGGGAGGGGTCCTGGGAATGGGGAGGGGTCCCGGGAATGGGGAGGGGTCCCAGGAATGGGGTCCCGGGAATGGGGTCCCGGGAATGGGGAGGGATCCCAGGAATGAGGAGGGGTCCCGGGAATGGAGTCCCAGGAATGGAGCGGGGTCCCAGGAATGGGGCGGGGTCCCAGCCGCGGGCAGGGGGCTCTGGGGGCTCCCTGGGCGCCCCCGCCCCTCCGGGCTCCTCCCCAGACCCCTCCTCGGGAAATCCCGGAGCTCTGGGCTCGGGACGCTTCCCGCACCCGAAGCCCGATCTGCTCCCCAAATCCTGAAATCCCCAATTCCTGAAATCCCTCCTGTTCCAGCGCCGCTGGACCGGGCGCGAGGGGAAACTGAGGCAGGGCCTCAAGGTCTCTTCCCGCAGCTCCGGACATCCCTGCCCGGGTAAAAACTGGGAATAAAAACCCGAGCGGGGCTTTTGGCTGTTCGTGTCAGCCGTTCTCGCTGAATCCCGGATTTATCGCGGGCAGAATTCCTGGAAGAACCCGCGGCTCCTTCACCCCCTTCGCACCCGGGAGCGGGGACAGGAGCCCAGAGCCTTCCCCCCGCTTCTGTTTTCTCGGGTTTTTGACCCAAAATGAGTCACCGGGGGATTTTTTTTTTTTTTTTTTTTTTTTTTTCTGATTTCTCGGGACTCTTTTCACGAGTCGAAGCGGGGGGGGATTCTCGGGGGGCTGAGCCCCGATTGTTCCCTGGGTGGGAGCGGCTCCGGTGCCGCGGGACGGCGACTCCCAATCCAGGGACAAGAGAATCCCTGGAATACCGGGGATCCCCGGGAAGGGGAGCGGGACCCCAGAGCGTCCCGGCCGCGTCCCCACCCTCGGGGCGGCTCGGCCGCGGGGAGCGGGGCGTTGGGGGCCGGAAAGTCCGGCGCAGTCATTCGGGGGGCGGGGGGAGAGCCCCGCGAAGCGCGTCCGTTCCGGTAAGGAAAGAGTCAACGGGACTCGCACACGCCACTTCCCCGAGCGGGGCTGACTCATCCCGGGCTCGGTCCCGCTCCGCGACACCCGCGCTCCGCTCCGGCCGCCCCGGAGCCCGGCCCGAGCCTCCGCCGGTGAGTCCGGGGGTCCCGGGGGGCTGGGGGGTCCCTCCGCCCGCCCCGCGCCCCCGCCGAGCGTCCCCCGCGCCCGCTCCGTCCCGAAACCCCGAACCCGCCGGGAGCCCCGGAACCCCGAACCCGGCGGGCAGCGGAGCGGCACCGAGCCCGCGGCGCTCCCGGAGCCGCTGCCGCCCCCGCGGACCCCGGGCCCGGCGCGGGGTTTGGGCCGAGGCGGCGGCGCGGGATGGGGAAGGGAAGGATGCACGGATGACTTCAGCCCATTACTCAGCCGCCGTCACGGCTTGGCAGCGCTCCCGCGCTATTCCGGGCCGTGACGCTCCGGCCCCGCCGGTTTGGGCCTAAAGCGGCGGAATCCGGCGATTTGGGCAGGGAGAAGGAGCCGCGGGGGCGCCGCGGGCTCCGCGGGGTTTGGGAAGAGTTCCAGCCCGCGCGGGGAAAGCGCCGCCCGTAATGATCGCTGTGGTAGCGATTGTTGTTACCTCATTAAGGGTGTAATTGTTGTTACCTCATTAAGGGTGTAATTAGAGCCCGGGGGCCGCCCCAGCTCCCCGCACCGGGACGCGCCGGGCACCGGCGGGCGCTGCTCAGCCCCAAAGCGGCCGCGTTTCGCCCCAAAAGCCCCGCGCCCCCCCCGAGTCCCGGCGGTTTCCTGCGCTCGGGGAGCGCTGCCAGAAAGGGAGGAAATCGCGTCAGCGGTGCCGGGAACCGAACCCGGGCCGAGGGGGCACCGGGGGGGCGGGACACGGGGGTGGCACCGGGACCGGGACACGCAGGACGTGATAAACACCTGTGACACACCTGTGTGTGTGTGTGACACCTGTGTGTGTGTGACACACCTGTGTGTGTGTGACACCTGTGTGTGTGTGACACCTGTGTGTGTGTGTCACACCTGCGTGTGTGTGTGACACCTGTGTGTGTGTGTGTCACACCTGTGTGTGTGTGACACCGGGACCGGGACACGCAGGACGTGATAAACACCTGTGTGACACCTCTGTGTGTGTGTGACACACCTGTGTATGTGTGTGTGACACCCGTGTGCGTGTGTGACACCTGTGTGTGTGTGACACCGGGACCGGGACACGCAGGACCTGATAAACACCTGTGTGTGTGTGTGACACACCTGTGTATGTGTGTGACACCTGTGTGTGTGTGTGACACCGGGACCGGGACACGCAGGACCTGATGAACACCTATGTGACACCCGTGTGTGTGTGTGACACCTGTGTGTGTGTGACACCCGTGTGTGTGTGACACCGGGACACGCAGGACGTGATAAACACCTGTGTGACACCTGTGTGCGTGTGTGACACCCGTGTGTGTGTGTGACACCCGTGTGCGTGTGACACCCGTGTGCGTGACACACCCGTGTGTGTGTCGCACCCGTCGTCTGCTGCACACCCGCACCCGCGCACGGGGACAGGCGCCTGGCCGCGCTCACCCGCACACACCTGCGCTCATCGGCCGTGCCGGCGCCTCTGTGCCCGCGTGAACGCGCCTGGCACACGCGCGTGCCCCTGTACGCGCACACGCACCTGTGCTCAGGTGCGCTCACCCACAGCCGCGCGCGCGCTCTGCGGCCTCGGGACTACAACTCCCAGCGTGCCCCTCGCGGGGGGGCGGGGACAGGAGGCGCGGCCGTCCAATAGGAGAAGGGGCGTGTCGGCTCCAGCCAATGGGCAGCGAGGAGGGCGCGGCTGCCCCGCCCCTCGGGCGCGCCCCGCGGTCACGTGGCGCGGGCGTGGCCGGCGAGCGCGGCCGGGGGGGACCGGGGGAACCGGGGGGGACCGAAAAAAACCGGGGGGGGACAAAAAAAAACCGGGGAGCACCGGGGACCCCCCCGCCAGCCCCGCTCCTTCCCCAGGTTGGCATCGCCGCTTTGCGCCGTTTTCCCGGCGTTTTCTTTCCTCACAAACTTTAGGGGCGCGGGGGATTTTTGGGGGCAGCGCGCCCGGAACGCGGGGCGGGGAGGGAGGCGCGGGCGGAGCAGCCGCGGCCGGGGCCGAGCTCGGTGCCTGGCGGGCACCGCCGAACCGTCCCGGTTCTCCCGGGAGTTTGGGACAGCGGCGGCGCTTTGAGGTCTTCACCCTCCGGGCTTTGTTCCCCTTCCAGGAGCCCGCCCGGAGCCGAGGCCTCTCCCCCATGGAGAACAACCGAGAGCCGCCAGAAGAGCGCCCGGGAGCCGCCAGCACCGCCCGGGCCGCCGTGAGTGCACCCCGGGCATCTGGGGGTGCCGAGCGCCCCAAAACTCGGGGGAGGGAGGGAGGAGGGCGCGCAGCGCTTTGGCCGGGTGGAAGCGGGGATGAGGCGGAGAAAAGCGAAATTCCCAGCCCCGGGTGGGGGGCGAGGGGGGAACGGGCCAAAAGTGGCATTTTTGGGTGGAGAGAGAGGTGAGCGCTCCCGTGTGAATAGGATCGGGTTTGTAATCATTGTTTTATCCTCGTAAGGAAAAGGGGCTTGGATTTTGTGGCGCTGGAGCTTTTCCCTCCCTCCGGCAGCTTTTTATTTCACAAAAAAACCAAAACAAAACACCAACACCCAAGAAAGGAAAAGGAAAAAAAAAAAAAGGAAAAGAAAAAAAAAAAAGCAAGCTTTGAACTCTTTCAGCCGTTAAAATCCGGTGTCTGTCACGAGCCGTTAAATGAATAGAAAGAACCATAAAAAAAAAAAAAAAAAAGGCTAAAAAAATAGAAAAGGACGGACTTGGGAGCCGAGCAGCTTCTTTGCCCAAAAATAGCAACAAGTTTTATAACTCCGGAAAATGTAGAACAAACAAACGAGGAACATTTTTAGCGGCGAAAGGCGGCGGCGGCGCGGGGGGGGGAAGCTGAATTGCTGAATTTCTGCCCGTCTGTTTTCCTGGAAGCCGCTCCTCGTGTTCTCGCCCGCATCCAGCGCTTTGACCAACTTGGCCACGGGCCCGGGGCTGCCGGGGAACGGCACCGGAGCAACCCGGGGAACGGGCCCGGAGCTCTCCGGGGTGCGGCTGGAGGGGCAGCGGCTCCCCCAAACTCATCCCCGTGTCCCGCAGGACGCGCCGGGGGCCGGGGATGGCGCCGAGAGGGACAAGGAGGTGGGAGAAGGTGGAGACATGGACACGGACAAGGACCAGGAGGACAAGGACAAGGAGAAGGAGGAGGAGGAGGCTTTCCTCGTCAGCCTCTACAAGTTCATGAAGGAGCGACGCACGCCCATCGAGAGGATCCCGCACCTCGGCTTCAAGCAGAGTACGGGGACAGGGGACACGGGACAGGGACAGGGGACGCGGCCGTGCACAGGCCCCGTGTCCTCCTGACTCTCAGCATCCCCCCTTTATTCCCAGTTAACCTCTGGAAGATCTACAAGGCCGTGGAAAAGCTGGGAGCCTACGAGCTGGTGAGTGGTGGCTGTGGCAGCTGGGGTGTCCCTTGGGTGCTGGAGTGTCCCCGGGGTCCCCGGCTGTCCCCTGGGTGTCCGCCTGTCCCCTGGGGTCCCCGCCTGTCCCCGGGGTGCGGGGCTCACCCCTCCCTCGCTCCCGCCGCAGGTGACGGGCCGCCGGCTCTGGAAGAACGTCTACGATGAGCTCGGGGGCAGCCCCGGCAGCACCAGCGCTGCCACCTGCACTCGGCGCCACTACGAGAGGTGGGGCCGGGCCGGGCCGGGCCGGGCCGGGGTTCTGTCCCGCCGCGTGCCTCGGTTTCCCCCGGCGCTCACCGCGCTCCCCGCTCGCCCCGCAGGCTCGTCCTCCCCTACGTGCGGCACCTCAAGGGCGAGGAGGACAAGCCGCTGCCCCCCAGCAAACCCCGCAGGCAGTACAAGGTGTCCAAGGACGACAAGAGCAAGAGGGCCAGGAAGGAGAAGAGCCACGAGCAGGTGCGAGACCCCTCCCGAGGGGCCGGGAGAGCGCCCGACCCCCGGCCGGGCCGTGCCCGACCCCGCTGCGGAACCGAGCAGGGAATGAGAGCGGGGGTGGGAGGGCAGCCGGAGGTGCGCGGGGATCCGGCAGCCACAGCCCGACCCCTCCGCCCGCAGGTGGCTCCGGACGCGGGGCAGCCCGAGGCGGGCGCGGAGGAGGCTCCGGAGCGGGGCCGCGGGACCGACGGACGCTGCAGCCCGGCCGGCGCGGCCATGCCGGCCCCCAGCCCCTCGGGGGGCAGCGCCAGCCCCTGCAGGACCCACAGCGAGACCTACAAGCGCCTCTTCTCCAGCTTCTACTCCAAAGGGAACCATCCCATCATGTCCCCGCTGGCCAAGAAGAAGCTGCTGGCGCAGGTGAGCGAGGCCGAGTCCTTGCGCTGCCACAAACGCCGCTGCCCCGAGGGCCGGCGGGCACCGAGCGACGGCGGCCCCGAGGCGCCCCGGGCTGAGCAGAGCGGCGCCGAGCCCCGGGGAGCTCCGGACAGAGCTGCGAGCCCGGGGAAGGAGGCGGGCCCGGCCCGCAGCGCATCCCCGGGGAGCAGGGACAGCCCGGCCCCCGCCGTCTTCACCGGCTACTTCCACGCGTACCGCAGCGAGGGCCCGCAGCCCGCCGGCTGCCCCCCGCTCTGGGGCTGCTTCTCCAGCCTGAAGGATTTTCTGGAGCCGCCCTCCGCTTTCCCGGCGCGGCCCGAGGAGCCCGAGCAGCCGCAAGAGCTGCGGAGCAGAGCGGGGCGGCCGTGGCAGGGCCGGGGCAGCTGGGTGCCCCCCGGAGCCGCCTCCGGCCCCGCCGAGCCCCGGCACGGCCGCCACGAGGAGGAGGAGGAGGATGAGGATGAGGAGGACGAGGAGCCCTTGGGCCCCACAGCGCAGCCGCGCCCCGCGTCCCCCCTGGCCAAGGAGGGCAGGGACAGGGGGAGCCGCTCGCCGCGGGGCCACCGAGCGCTGGCCAAGCCCAGGGCCGTGGTGGCCGCTCCGGGTTTCTCCGCTCCGCTGCCGCCGGACGCTCTCAAGGGAGCCGCGCTGCGCTTCCCGGGAGGTTTCGGCCTGAAAAGTCCGGGCGTGCCGGCGGCCCCGGCGCTCGCCGTGAACCCCGTGGTGATCCCGGCTTTCCCCAGCCCTTTGGTGGTGGCCTCGGAGCTGTGCCGGCCGCTGGCCGCCGGCGGCTTCCCCGCGTCCTACGGGAATTGCGCGCAGCCCCGGCTGTACCCGGCGGCTCCGTGGCACGGCCAGCGCTCCCGCAGCTCCCCGCACGTCCCGGCCTTCCCGCACCACGCCCGGCCCTAGCGCTGCCAGCCCCGGGCACCGTCCGGAGCCGCTCCCGTCGTGAGCTCGGAGCCGCTCGGAGCCGGCGCCGTCCTGGCCGTGGCTCCGCCGCCGGCGCCCCAGGGTTCTTTATATTTTCTATATATCCGCACACAAATGTATAAAAAAGGGAGCGAAAGCAGTGCCGGAGGTTTCTGTTCGTGCCCGGCGCAGTTCGGGGATGGCTGTTCCCGTCCTGCCCTGCCCTGGGCCCCGCACCCAAATTTGGGGAAGGAACCTGCCGGGCTGGTCCCGACCGGGCAGAGCTCGGGGCGTCCTCGGTTTCTGGATCGGGGCAGGGTTCGGGGGAGCCCCTCCCCAAACACGGAGCTGCAGGGCTGAGAACTCCCGTGGGGAAGGAAGGAAATGTCCCACGTCGGTTTTGGGGGAGTCGCAGCAATTGCACGGAGCAGCGTTGTGTCCAAGCGGGGAGCAGCTCCAGGTGATTCCTGCCTCCCAGCGCTCCCCGATTCCAGCAGCTCCGCTCGAGCTCTTGCAGACGATCCCGAGGCTCTGCGGGAGCTCCCGGCCTCGCCGTCCCCACCCGCAGGGACAGCGGGACGGTGGCACGTCCTTGTCCCCAGGGTTGTGACAGCTCCGCGCCGTGAACCAGCACGGCAGGACCACCTGGAAAAGCCGAGTCTGGGCACAGAAACCGGGATTAACCGAGCCCAGGCGGCGCCGATGGCTCCCGGATGGTGGGAGACCCAAAGCACTCCGGGATCCTCACGGGATCGGTGCCACAGCCACAGGGCTCCAGCCGTCCCAGCCTGGCAGCGAGGCCGCCGCACATCCACAGCCCGGGGACGTCCCGGCCTCTCTGCAGCAGCAAAACCCCGGGATGCGGCGCGGAGGAGCACCGGGGAGCGCGGGAGCGCAGCGGGGCCGAGCACAGCGGGGCCGAGCTGGGAGCGCAGCGGGGCCGGGCTGGGAGCGCAGCGGGGCCGGGCTGGGAGCACAGCGGGGCCGAGCTGGGAGCGCAGCGGGGCCGAGCACAGCGGGGCCGAGCACAGCGGGGCCGAGCTGGGAGCACAGCGGGGCCGAGCTGGGAGCACAGCGGGGCCGAGCTGGGAGCACAGCGGGGCCGGGCTGGGAGCACAGCGGAGCCGAGCACAGCGGAGCCGAGCTGGGAGCACAGCGGGGCCGAGCTGGGAGCACCGGGGGGCGCGGGAGCGCAGCGGGGCCGAGCTGGGAGCACAGCGGAGCCGAGCACAGCGGGGCCGAGCTGGGAGCGCAGCGGGGCCGAGCTGGGAGCGCAGCGGGGCCGAGCTGGGAGCACAGCCGGGCCGAGCTGGGAGCACAGCGGGGCCGAGCTGGGAGCGCAGCGGAGCCGAGCTGGGAGCGCAGCGGAGCCGAGCTGGGAGCGCAGCGGGGCCGAGCTGGGAGCACAGCGGAGCCGAGCACAGCGGGGCCGAGCTGGGAGCGCAGCGGGGCCGAGCTGGGAGCGCAGCGGGGCCGAGCTGGGAGCGCAGCGGGGCCCGGGCCCGGAGCCGCAGCACAGCCCCAGCTCCGCCCGGCTGCTGTCACCGCCAGCTCCGGAGCAGGGTGACGGGCGGTGGGATCCCAGCAGGAACCTCGGGGTCACCCCACACCAGAGCCCTCCCTGCAGGGAATTCCTGGTGCTGGGCTGAGCCCAGAGCCCGGCGAAGCAGACTCTCCCGGTTTTAGCCCAGAGCTGCAGGGAAAAGGGGAAAGGATCTGCAGGGCTGGGGCTGCTGGCCGAGCTCAGCACCCTCCAAACCGCTCCTGGCCACCAGCAGAGGGACAGCCCCGGGATGGAGGAGCCGTCAGCTGAGTCCTCTGCCCAGAGAGGGAATCCACAGGGAGAAGAAACAAAGTGAGAGGGAATCCTCGGGGCCTGCAGCTTCCTCCTGAGGGTCAGCTCCAATCCCTGCTCCCTGTGACAGGGACAGAGAACATCTGGAGCTGGGCCAGGGCAGGGTCAGGCTGGATTTGGGGAAAGGCTCTTCCCCAGAGGAATGGGCACGGCCCCGAGGTTGCCGCAGCGCCAGGAGTGTTTGGATTTTGGGGTATCTGTGCAAGGGCCAGGGCTGGATTGATGATCCCTGTGGGTCCCTTCCCACTCGGGAGATTCCAGGATTCTCTGATTATTTCAGGGAGCTGCCCAGTCTGGATCCTGCCCTGGATCCTTCCCCGCTCTGTCCCTCCATCCCTTCACCGCTCCCAAAATCCACCCTCAACAAAAGCCACTCCCGGAGTGGCCACGGCCACAAACTCAATCCAAAAGCACAATGAAATTTAAAAAAAAAACTAAAAAAATGGAAGTTTTTATTAAACAACAACAAATCCAGAAGAACATTCCCTCTTTTCCCACCCTCCTATGCCCGGCCTCAGGAATTCTGGGGGTGCCCAGAGCCCCCAGGACAGCGTGGCTGCTGCTGGCCAGCCCCGGGGTGTCCCTGTGGTGTCCCTGCGGTGTCCCTGCAGTGTCCCTGCGGTGTCCCCGGCGTCAGGAGCAGCGTCCTGGAGGAGCCTTGCAGGACAGGTGCCACCTTGGGGTGCCCAGCTGGCACGGGAACGCTCCAGGGTGCAGCCCCACCAAGAGCTGCCGGCCCGGGCTCCCACAGCACAGGGGCTCCGTGGCGCTCACTGCGGAGAAGGGACACGGTCAGTGGGGTCAGGGGACGTGGGGCCGAGCCTGGGCTGCAGAGCTTCCACCCTGAGCATGGATCATCCCCCAGAGAGAGACCCCAACACAGGCACGGCCCGGGCAGGAAACTGCAACACCAAAACCAGCACGGTCCCAGAAAACAGAACAGCCCCAAACCAGCATGATCCCAAAAACCAGAACAGCCCCAAAACCAGAACAGCCCCAAACCAGCATGATCCCAAAAACCAGAACAGCCTCAAAACCAGAACAGCCCCAAACCAGCATGATCCCAAAAACCAGAACAGCCTCAAACCAGCATGATCCCAAAAACCAGAACAGCCTCAAAACCAGCAGAGTCCCAAAAACAGCACGATCCCAAAAAACTAGAACAGCCCCAAAATCAGAACAGCCCCAAACCAGCATGATCCCAAAAACCAGAACAGCCCCAAACCAGCATGATCCCAAAAACCAGAACAGCCCCAAAACCAGAACAGCCCCAAACCAGCATGATCCCAAAAACCAGAACAGCCCCAAACCAGCATGATCCCAAAAACCAGAACAGCCTCAAAACCAGCAGAGTCCCAAAAAACGAGAACAGCCCCAAACACCAGCACAGCTCCATTCCCAGATCCCCAGGGAAGCATTTCCCTGCTCACATCCCCAGGATCCAGCCCAGCTCCACTCCCAGATCCCCAGGGAAGCATTTCCCTGCTCACATCCCCAGGATCCAGCCCAGCTCCACTCCCAGATCCCCAGGGAAGCATTTCCCTGCTCACATCCCCAGGATCCAGCCCGGCTCCATTCCCTGATCCCCAGGGAAGCGTTTCCCTGCTCAGATCCCCAGGTCCCCCCTGGGGCAGGAGCAATCCCGCCGCGGGGTTTTGCCCAGCCAGGCCTCTCAGGGCACCCGGAGGCTCCGGGCAGTGCCCCAGGCCTGGCTGGGCCTGGAGCACCCCGGCGTGGGGACGGGGTCCCTGCCCGTGGTGGGGCTGGATGAGCTTCCCAATCCCTTCCACCCAAGGCACTCCAGGATCCCGGGACCTTTTCCAGGACAGGCCCCACGGCTCAGAACTGCCCTGCCTGGACAGGCCGTGACTAAAATCCGGGTCCCTGGAGCGGAGAGGGGGAGACTCCAGGAAGGGAAAGGAATTCCTGCCTCCAAGGGCTGGACTCGGAGCTCTTCTCACACCATCCTCACCCAAAGCTCAGCCCCAGCTGCAGGCCTGGCAGTGAGAACCTCCAGAGGACACAGAGGTGTGACCCCCACACGGCAGGGGCACCCCGCAAGGTCCAACCCCACCCGGGGGCAGTTTCTGGCAAACACAAACCCAAGCTCTCCTGGTTCCCACCTCCCAGCCACACAAACTCTCAGGTTTCTCCTCCTGGCACCAAATCCCCGGGGAGATTCCTTGAGTGGGGCCCACGGGGGAAGGAAAGGGAAGTGCCCACCCCAAAGCTCAGCTCAGCCCCAAATTTAAACCCCAGCCAAGCCCTCAGAGCTGGAATTCCGGAGGGAATCTCAGGCCTGGCTGCTGCTGAGCACAGCAGGGTGAAGCCCTTGGGCAATGTGACGTAACGCTGCTGATGTCAGGGCTATAATTAACAACAAAAGCAGCAGCTCCCCGTTTCCTGTCAGCACAGCTTTCAGTTTGCTTTTGGAGCGGCGCTGGCACCATCAAAGCCCTGCCTTGAACACACAAGCTCAGCTGGAAGGGAAAGGCAGGATCCATATCCAGCTCCACCTGGAAAAATGAACCCGTTCCTGGACCCCGTGCCCGGTGCCATCCCTTTCCCTGGGTGTTCAGAGCGTTTCAAGGTGACAGGGACACAAGGGGCAGCACAGCAGCTCTGAGGGGACTGCAAAGCACCAAAACCGCCCCTGACACTGGATTTGAGACCTGGCAAGCGACTGTCCCCAGGGACCTGAGGGTCACCGGCTCAGGGTTCCCAGCTCTGCCTCAGCTCTGAGCTCAGCGACTGCAGGAAGCTCAGGCGAGTCAAGGGGAGGAAGGATGTGGACGCTCTCAAATCCCAAGATTTAGCCAGGACCATGCCTGGAAACGCCTGGCCGGGTGCCGCGTCAGGTCCGAGGCGGCACCGTGGCAGGTGTCGCTGCCCTGGGTGGGATTTAAGGTCCTTTCAAGGCCAATCAAACCCGAGCAGACACAAGAGCGACAAGGTCCCGGCTGCTGTCAGCCCTCCCCAGCGCACGGCACAGCCCGGGGACGGAGCAGGAGCCCGCGCTGGGGGCGGCCCAGGTGAGAGCCAGGGTGCCGAGGAAAGGCGTCGCCCTTACCTGCGGGCCCTGCTGCTGCTGCTCCTCCGCCTGCGCCGCCGCCAGCCCCGCCTGGCTCAGGGTGCCCACGCGCCCGGGCTGGCCCCGCAGCGTCACCGTGATGGTGGCCGGGGCCTTCAGGCCTGCGGAGCACACGGAAAACGGCCCTGAGGCGCGGGCTGTGCGCGCTGACAGGGGCCAGACACAAAGCTTTAGGCAGCAGGCAGCAGCGAGAGCCTGCGAGAAAACAAGTCAGACGGACTTTTCCCAGGCATTGCTCCGGAGGAACCATTCCAAGCATTCCCCACCTCTGCACCTGCGGCTTTTCCTGCTTGTTTACCTGAGATGTTCATGGGAAGGTGTTGGCTTCAACAGCCCATCGTGCTCAGTGCATGAAAGGAGCGTGTTTGTAATGGACACTGCTATAAGCCCTGCGAGAGGATCGGAGCCCTGTCGTTATTTCAGCCATCCCCAACACAGTAACGACACACAGGGACCGTGGAGGGTGCGCCCGGCATTTCTAACCCTGGAGAGACTTTAGCCTGCTAGAAGGTGCTGGTTTTTCCCCAAGGGAAAAGTTCTTGAGAAAGCTTCTTCTCAAAACAATCTTGGCAAACAGCTCTCCCTTCCCAAAACAATGCTTCTCCAGGTGGTGTTCTGCTGTTTCTCCAGTTTAACCTATGGGATTAGAGAGGTGTCGTTCCTGTTCACCGATCGTGCCAAGTCTGTATCGCAACACCTTATAAAAGGTGGTAAGAATTAAAATAACAAAGCTTTCCTATACTGTTTGCCTTCTGAAAAACACCTTTGGAGTCTTTTCTTTCGTGTCCTACAGGGTCAGAGGAGGCCACCCCAGAGCTGGAGCTGTCCCCGAGGGGCTGCCCGGGAAGCAGCAGGAGCTCCGGGAAGGCTCCTATGGGATTAGAGAGGTGTTGTTCCTGTTCACCAATCATGTCGGGTCTGTACAGAACACCTTATAAAAGGTGATAAGAATTACACAATAAAGATTTCCTATATTCTTTGCCTTCTGAAAAACACTTTTGGAGTCTTTCTTTCGTGTCCTGCAGGGTCAGAGGAGGCCACCCCAGAGCTGGAGCTGTCCCCGAGGGGCTGCCCGGGAAGCACGGGCCCGGGAAGCAGCAGGAGCTGCGGAAGGCTCCGGCCCCTGCCCGGCGCTCACCTGCGGCCTGGCTGGAGATCTGGGCCAGCCCCGGGAGGCTGCTGGCCAGCTTGGCCAGCCCCCCGTTGGTCAGCAGCTGGTGGATGGCCGTGGGTTTCCCGCCGGCCGGAGCGCCCAGCGCCAGCGAGGCGGGCACGGGGATGGTGCGGACGATGGCGCCGGCGTCCGTGCCCAGGGTGCCCAGGCTCTGCAGCGCGGCGGGCGCCTTCACGGCCGAGCTCTGCGGGGACAGACAGCGCCCTGAGCTCCTGCAGGGACCGGGGGGGCCGGCACCGCCGCTCCCCTCTCCCGCAGAGCTTCTCCCCGGCCGCGGAATCCCGGCGGATTTGTGGATTTGTCCCTCCCAGCCTGCACGTCCCAGCTCAGCCTGAAACTCCCAGTGGGACAAAGTGACCTCCCTGGGGGCACCTCACGCCTGAGAGGTCCCAGGTGGGGCTTCTCCAAGGATTTCACAGGGATACCCCTGATCCCTCTTCAGCTGTTCTCCAGCTCAGCAGTTTGGGAGGAGCTGTGATGCCGTAAGTTTTAATTTCGTGTATTTCAGGTTCTGCGCTGCCCAGGGTGCAGCTCTGAGCTCACACTCAGGGTCACTCAGCTCTCTGTACACAGCAGGGACACAAAACAAATCCCTTTTCTGCTGGACACCTTTCAGCCCAAAAGCACAAACAGCGGTGGCTGGAGGGAGGAACAAGGATGGGAGCTCACAGCCTGGAGCTGGGACTGGACAATTAAACCCCAATACGCAAATGGACCCAAACTTGTAAAAGTGTGAAACCTCGTGACTCTTTGACCATTTTGTGACCTCAGGTGTAGCCCTGGCCAGGCCCTGTCCTGCCCAAGGTGCATCCTGGAGGCCTTTCAATAAAAATCCCCTTTATCCTCCAGCTTTACCCAATCTGTTCCAGGTCATCCTTCCCATCAGCTGCACCCAAACAGCTTCCCCCAGACCCCCAGACCCCTTCCCCAGGCCTCAGAACGCCTAGAGCCCACCCCTCATCTCCTCCGCTCCAGAGGGCCCATCCAGGATCCCTCTGCCTCCCAGAGCTCCCTCTGCCCCCGGCTGCCCTGGGGGTCCCAGGGGCTGCTCACCTGCACAGGTGAGGCGGCGGCGCTGGCGGGGAGGTTGGAGGATTTGGTGCCGATGTCCTGCAGGCTGAAGCTCAGCCCCTGGAGCAGGCTGCTGGCAGAGGCTGTCCCTGGAAACACACAGCGGCAGAGTCAGGCTGGGAGGGTTCACCAGCACCGAATTCCAGGTCTGTCCCGCAGCTCTGGAGCTGTTCCTCAACGAGCAGCACCCCGAGGTCGCTGGGGATCCTCCCACACAGTTTTGTGGGAACATGGAAAATCCTGAGCGGGATCATCCAATCCAGCCCCTGGTCCTGCTCACACACCCCAAATTCCCACCCTGGACATGAACACACACCCCAAATTCCCACCCTGGATCCCTGCACACACACCCCAAATTCCCACCCTGGGATCCCTGCTCACACACCCCAAATTCTCACCCTGGGTCCCTGCTCACACACCCCAAATTCCCACCCTGGGATCCCTGCTCACACACCCCAAATTCCCACCCTGGATCCCTGCTCACACACCCCAAATTCTCACCCTGGGTCCCTGCTCACACACCCCAAATTCTCACCCTGGGTCCCTGCTCACACACCCCAAATTCCCACCCTGGATCCCTGCACACACACCCCAAATTCCCACCCTATCCAAGCTCTCTGGAGCCGCGGCAGCCTCGGGGCCGTGCCCGTTCCCTGGGCAGTGCCAGCACCCTCTGGAGAAGAGCCTTTCCCCACACCCACCCCAAACCCCCTGGCACGGCTCCATTTCCCCGCTGCAGCTACAGAGGGCGACTCTGGAACTTTTGGGACCTCGTTACACACCAGCCCCGCAGCAAATCCCCAGCCCCAGCTGAGGCAGGCCGGGGAGGGCGAGCAGAGCCCCCGAAGGCGGTGAGCGCGGCTGGGGGCACGGGCAGCGCGGTACCTGGCAGGGCAGGGCCGGGCTGGGCCGGCAGGCCGTGGCTGCTGCTGGCCACCAGCCGGCTCTGCAGGGCGTGGAAGGCGCTGGGGGCAGAGCTGCTGGGGACGCCAGGCTGAGCCGGGCTCAGCGAGGCCTCGGCGCCTGAGCTCAGCCTAGAAGGGAAGGGAGAGAGCCGGGTGAGCGCCGGCGGCGCTCGGGGCGGGCAGGGACGGCTCCGGCAGGGAGCTGGCGCTGCCCCG
Organism: Delichon dasypus; assembly: GCA_037837765.1. NCBI lineage: Eukaryota > Metazoa > Chordata > Aves > Passeriformes > Hirundinidae > Delichon > Delichon dasypus. Next base: position 1,370,988 of record JBBAXF010000023.1, read on the forward strand.
AGCCGCACGACCGCGGCAAGGGAGGCGCAGGGAGAAGCCTCCGAGATCTCAGCTCCAGGAGGAGTTTCCCTGCGTCCACACCGCTCAGAAATCCGTGGATTTCCACACTGGGAGAGTGCTTGGTGCCTGTGTACGCCTCTCGGGGTCACCCTGTGTAATAAAACCCCACTTTCTATTGAAAGCCAGCTCTTCCTCTCCTATCCCAGATAACAGAGTCCTGGCATGGTCTGGGTCGGACAGGGCCTTAAAGCCCATCCAGTGCCACGGGCAGGGACAGCTCCCGCTGTCCCAACTCTTCCAGGGATCCAGGGCTGCCTTGGCTCCCCTGGGAATGGGATCAGTCAGAGCCCCGTTCCCCAGAGCTTGAATTAGGAAGGGAAAAAAGGCGCCAGCATGAGATTTACTCCCCAACAGGAATCCCTGTGCACAGTTCAGGCCCTTCACCAGCTACTCTGAGGCTCCCTTCCCCTGCACTCACAATAAAAACGTTATTTTTACTGCAAAGGTGCCGGAGGGGAACGAAGGGAAGGCTCAAACACGGAATTTCTGCCGAAGCCACCACACAGAGATGAACAAACTGAGTTTGGGAAAACCCACGGGACACAAGCACAGCCACACCACCTGCACTCCTGCCCCCATTCCCAGCTGGAGCCCCGGAGTCTCCCCCCAACACCAGGAAATGCCAGAGGGGAACGAGACACCGGAAAGCTCCACACGCAGGGATCCCCCTGTGAGAAAGACCCCCCCAAACTCCCAAATTCCCACTCACTTGGGCGTGGAGAGCAGCCCCGAGAACTCCTTGGCGCTGGGCACGGCCTGGCCGAGGGGCAGCGGCTTCCCAGAGACAACTGCAAAACAAAAAGGAGAATCCTCAGCTCCTCTCCCCCACAAATCCTCCGGGATTCCTCGGGGATCCCCCTCTCTGCAAGTACCCACAGGGGCTCAGGCAGCTCCCAGAGCCTCTTCTCCAGGAATCCCAGCCCGAGGCACCGCGCTGGAGACCGGGAGGAGCAAAATCCAGTTAAAACACTCGCGGAAGGAAAATCCCCAAATCCTTCCGTAAGGAATCTCAGGCCCTCGTCACCAAATGCAAATCTCTCTCCTAAAGGTTCTCTAATCCCCTCCTGTTCCATCCCTGCCTCAGGAATTGCTGGGATCTGGGTGATTTTGTAAGGATTCTCGGTTAAAGACACTTTACAAAATACACAGGGATGCAACAAGTCACGGAATTTGTTTATTGCAGCACTGGGGGATACAACTGCATTCCTTCCTCGTGCATTCCTCCTGCTCACACCCGGCAGAGAAAGAGGCAATTCTCGTTTGGGTTCATGCTTACTTCTGCAATTCATTTCCTTTCTGTGAAAAGAAGTAAAGTTCGGAAAATTAAAAAAAAAACAAAAAAAACACCACCAAAATAAACAAAAAAAAAAAAAAGAAAAAAAAGAAAATATTCCAGAAACCAGAGGTTTTCAAAGCTGCCAGAATATCAAGTGAAACCTTCCAAGAAGGATGTGGATTTGTGTTTTGTCACAGCTCAGAGCTGCTGAACCGGCAGAGGTGCTTGGAAAGGAGCAGAGTTAATTTCCCAGCTTTGAAAACCTCGGATTTCCGAGCAGAACGGCGCCGCTGACCTTTGGTTCCACAAATTCCACAAGCAGGGACTGCTCCGTGGAGCCGGGGCTCTGGCACGAGGAAGGTGCTGAGGGACACAGGGAGAGCAGCCAGAGCTTCTGGCCTCTCTTGGGAAGGCTCAGGGGAGGAAGATGGAGCCCATCAGCTCTTTGGGGGCATTTTCCGGGAGGCAGAGGAGGGATGGGAGCTGGGATTTGGCAGGATGTGAATCCCAGGGGATCAGCAGAGCGGGCAGCTCCGCTGGACGGGGGATTTGGAGCGCAGAAAACTTCCAGAGGGAGGAACTTCGCCAATATCCCTCGAGCAGCAGCGGGGTCCAGGTGGGAGGAACGCGCAGCAAAGGCTCCAGCAGCACCAACATTCACACCCTGCTCCAGCAGCACCAACATTCACACCCTGCTCCAGCAGCACCAACATTCACACCCTGCTCCAGCACCAACATTCACCCTGCTCCAGCAGCACCAACATTCACCCTGCTCCAGCAGCACCAACATTCACACCCTGCTCCAGCACCAACATTCACCCTGCTCCTGCAGCACCAACATTCACACTCTGCTCCAGCAGCACCAACATTCACCCTGCTCCAGCAGCACCAACATTCACACTCTGCTCCAGCAGCACCAACATTCACCCTGCTCCAGCAGCACCAACATTCACCCTGCTCCAGCAGCACCAACATTCACACCCTGCTCCAGCAGCACCAACATTCACACCCTGCTCCAGCAGCACCAACATTCACACCCTGCTCCAGCAGCACCAACATTCACTCTGCTCCAGCAGCACCAACATTCACCCTGCTCCAGCAGCACCAACATTCACCCTCTGCTCCAGCAGCACCAACATTCACACCCAGCTCCAGCAGCACCAACATTCACCCTGCTCCAGCAGCACCAACATTCACCCCGCTCCAGCAGCACCAACATTCACACCCTGCTCCAGCAGCACCAACATTCACCCCCTGCTCCAGCAGCACCAACATTCACCCTGTTCCAGCAGCACCAACATTCACCCTGTTCCAGCAGCACCAACATTCACCCTGTTCCAGCAGCACCAACATTCACACCCAGCTCCAGCAGCACCAACATTCACCCTGCTCCAGCAGCACCAACATTCACACCCTGCTCCAGCAGCACCAACATTCACCCTCTGCTCCAAGCAGCACCAACATTCACCCTGTTCCAGCAGCACCAACATTCACACCCAGCTCCAGCAGCACCAACATTCACACCCTGCTCCAGCAGCACCAACATTCACACCCTGCTCCAGCAGCACCAACATTCACCCTGCTCCAGCAGCACCAACATTCACACCCTGCTCCAGCAGCACCAACATTCACACCCAGCTCCAGCAGCACCAACATTCACCCTCTGCTCCAGCAGCACCAACATTCACACCCTGCTCCCAGCAGCACCAACATTCACCCTGCTCCAGCAGCACCAACATTCACCCTGCTCCAGCAGCACCAACATTCACACCCTGCTCCAGCAGCACCAACATTCACCCTCTGCTCCAGCAGCACCAACATTCACCCTGCTCCAGCAGCACCAACATTCACCCTGCTCCAGCAGCACCAACATTCACCCTGCTCCAGCAGCACCAACATTCACACTCTGCTCCAGCAGCACCAACATTCACACCCTGCTCCAGCAGCACCAACATTCACACCCTGCTCCAGCAGCACCAACATTCACTCAGCTCCAGCAGCACCAACATTCACACCCTGCTCCAGCAGCACCAACATTCACCCTGCTCCAGCAGCACCAACATTCACCCTGCTCCAGCAGCACCAACATTCACCCTGCTCCAGCAGCACCAACATTCACCCTGCTCCAGCAGCACCAACATTCACCCTGCTCCAGCAGCACCAACATTCACCCTGCTCCAGCAGCACCAACATTCACCCTGCTCCAGCAGCACCAACATTCACACCCTGCTCCAGCAGCACCAACATTCACACCCTGCTCCAGCAGCACCAACATTCACACCCTGCTCCAGCAGCACCAACATTCACTCAGCTCCAGCAGCACCAACATTCACACCCTGCTCCAGCAGCACCAACATTCACACCCTGCTCCAGCAGCACCAACATTCACACCCTGCTCCAGCAGCACCAACATTCACACCCTGCTCCAGCAGCACCAACATTCACCCTGCTCCAGCAGCACCAACATTCACACCCTGCTCCAGCAGCACCAACATTCACCCCCTGCTCCAGCAGCACCAACATTCACCCTGCTCCAGCAGCACCAACATTCACTCTGCTCCAGCAGCACCAACATTCACACCCTGCTCCAGCAGCACCAACATTCACCCTGCTCCAGCAGCACCAACATTCACCCTGCTCCAGCAGCACCAACATTCACACCCTGCTCCAGCAGCACCAACATTCACACCCTGCTCCAGCAGCACCAACATTCACCCCCTGCTCCAGCAGCACCAACATTCACCCTGCTCCAGCAGCACCAACATTCACACCCTGCTCCAGCAGCACCAACATTCACACTCCGCTCCAGCAGCACCAACATTCACCCTGCTCCAGCAGCACCAACATTCACCCTGCTCCAGCACCAACATTCACCCTGCTCCAGCAGCACCAACATTCACCCCCTGCTCCAGCAGCACCAACATTCACACTCTGCTCCAGCAGCACCAACATTCACACCCTGCTCCAGCAGCACCAACATTCACACTCTGCTCCAGCAGCACCAACATTCACACCCTGCTCCAGCAGCACCAACATTCACACCCTGCTCCAGCAGCACCAACATTCACACCCTGCTCCAGCAGCACCAACATTCACACCCTGCTCCAGCAGCACCAACATTCACTCTGCTCCAGCAGCACCAACATTCACCCCGCTCCAGCAGCACCAACATTCACCCTGCTCCAGCAGCACCAACATTCACCCCGCTCCAGCAGCACCAACATTCACTCTGCTCCAGCAGCACCAACATTCACCCTGTTCCAGCAGCACCAACATTCACCCTGTTCCAGCAGCACCAACATTCACACCCAGCTCCAGCAGCACCAACATTCACCCTGCTCCAGCAGCACCAACATTCACACCCTGCTCCAAGCAGCACCAACATTCACCCTGTTCCAGCAGCACCAACATTCACACCCAGCTCCAGCAGCACCAACATTCACCCTCTGCTCCAGCAGCACCAACATTCACACCCTGCTCCAGCAGCACCAACATTCACCCCCTGCTCCAGCAGCACCAACATTCACCCTGCTCCAGCAGCACCAACATTCACCCTGCTCCAGCAGCACCAACATTCACCCTGCTCCAGCAGCACCAACATTCACACCCTGCTCCAGCAGCACCAACATTCACCCTCTGCTCCAAGCAGCACCAACATTCACCCTGTTCCAGCAGCACCAACATTCACCCTGCTCCAGCAGCACCAACATTCACCCTGCTCCAGCAGCACCAACATTCACCCTGCTCCAGCAGCACCAACATTCACACTCTGCTCCAGCAGCACCAACATTCACCCTGCTCCAGCAGCACCAACATTCACACCCTGCTCCAGCAGCACCAACATTCACACCCTGCTCCAGCAGCACCAACATTCACACCCTGCTCCAGCAGCACCAACATTCACTCAGCTCCAGCAGCACCAACATTCACACCCTGCTCCAGCAGCACCAACATTCACCCTGCTCCAGCAGCACCAACATTCACCCCGCTCCAGCAGCACCAACATTCACACCCTGCTCCAGCAGCACCAACATTCACACCCTGCTCCAGCAGCACCAACATTCACACCCTGCTCCAGCAGCACCAACATTCACTCAGCTCCAGCAGCACCAACATTCACACCCTGCTCCAGCAGCACCAACATTCACACCCTGCTCCAGCAGCACCAACATTCACACCCTGCTCCAGCAGCACCAACATTCACACCCTGCTCCAGCAGCACCAACATTCACACCCTGCTCCAGCAGCACCAACATTCACCCCCTGCTCCAGCAGCACCAACATTCACCCTGCTCCAGCAGCACCAACATTCACCCTGCTCCAGCAGCACCAACATTCACCCTGCTCCAGCAGCACCAACATTCACACCCTGCTCCAGCAGCACCAACATTCACCCCCTGCTCCAGCAGCACCAACATTCACACTCCGCTCCAGCAGCACCAACATTCACACCCTGCTCCAGCAGCACCAACATTCACCCCCTGCTCCAGCAGCACCAACATTCACCCTGCTCCAGCAGCACCAACATTCACCCTGCTCCAGCAGCACCAACATTCACACCCTGCTCCAGCAGCACCAACATTCACACTCTGCTCCAGCAGCACCAACATTCACCCTGCTCCAGCAGCACCAACATTCACACCCTGCTCCAGCAGCACCAACATTCACACTCCGCTCCAGCAGCACCAACATTCACCCTGCTCCAGCAGCACCAACATTCACCCTGCTCCAGCACCAACATTCACCCTGCTCCAGCAGCACCAACATTCACCCCCTGCTCCAGCAGCACCAACATTCACCCTCTGCTCCAGCAGCACCAACATTCACACCCTGCTCCAGCAGCACCAACATTCACACTCTGCTCCAGCAGCACCAACATTCACCCTGCTCCAGCAGCACCAACATTCACACCCTGCTCCAGCAGCACCAGCATCCTGCAGCACTAGCACCCTGCTCCAGCAGCACCAACATTCACCCTGCTCCCAGCACCCTGCAACTCCAGCACTCTGTTCCCAGCAGGACCAACGTCCGTCCTGCTCCCCGCAGGACCAGCAGCACCAGCACCCTGCAGCACCAGCACCCTGCTCTCAGTAGCACCAGCACCCTGCTCTCAGCAAGCAGCAGCTCCCTGCTCCCAGCACCCTGCTCTCAGCATCAGCAGCACCCTGCAGCACCAACACCCTGCTCTCAGCAGCACCAGCACCCTGCTCTCAGCAGCAGCAGCTCCCTGCTCCGAGCACCCTGCTCTCAGCAGCACCAGCACCCTGCTCCCAGCACCCTGCTCTCAGCAGCACCAGCACCCTGCAGCACCAGCACCCTGCTCTCAGCACCAGCAGCTCCCTGCTCCCAGCAGCACCAGCACCCTGCAGCACCAGCACCCTGCTCTCAGCAGCACCAGCACCCTGCTCTCAGCAGCAGCAGCTCCCTGCTCCCAGCACCCTGCTCTCAGCACCAGCACCCTGCTCCCAGCACCCTGCTCCCAGCAGCACCAGAATCCATCCCACTCCCAGCAGCAGCCCCAGCCCAGGGAGGTGCAGGATCCCCCTCCCAGCTCCAGGCTGTTTTGCAGGAGTGTGGAATTCCAAGCCCCTGCAGCCACTCGCTCACACCTGGAGTCTCTCCACCTTTTCCCTGCAGCTCAATCCTCCAGAAACCAGGGATCACGAACCATGAACCACTGCAGCTCCCTCCCTGCCCCGCAGCGCTGCCCCGGGCACAGCCGGGCCCACCTGGGCCCTGTGGGTGCCACAGCCCTGCTGCAGTCACAACTCACTTTCTGCCTGCGTGCCGAGGGCTGCTCCGGGGCCCGTGCCCGCGCCATCTCCGTGCGAGACAATGGTCACCTTGATTTTGGCTCGTTTGGAGGCTTTGGTGCACGAGGTCGGGCTGGGGCTCTGCTGCCTCTTCAGCTGCGCTCGCACATCATCTCTGTCAGCCCCTTCCGAGTGCTCTGAGGACACTGGAACTGGGGGACACAGAAGGAGCTTTTTGAGCACCCGGGGCGTGCCGTGAGGGGAAGGTGCCCATGCACAGCTGCCTGCTGCCGGCCTGCCCCGCTGCATGCACGGGGCCCCTGCCCTGCACCGCTGCCCCACTGCTGCCTGCAGCTGCTCCCAGGACACAGCACCAGACTCGAGGCCGTCTCTCCTGCCCTGTCACTTGTGCTCCGAGAGGAGATTGACTCCTGCTCACTGCAGCTTTCCTTCAGGGAGCTGCAGAGAGCAAGAAAATCCCCCTGAGCCTCCTTTTCTCTGGGCTGAACACCCCCAGCTCCCTCAGCTGCTCCTCAGCCGTGTGCTGCAGACTCCGTTCCCCTTCTCTGAACAAGCTCCAGTCCCTCAGTGTCCTTCTGGCAGTGCAAGGGCTGCCCTGACTCTGCAGCAGCTCCACGGGGACACTTCCATCCCCAAACCCCCTCCAGCAGCCCTGAGTGCCGGGGGAGGGGAGGAGGCGCGGGTTTGCAGGCACAGAGGATGAGAGCTGAGCCCGGCACAGCCCCAGCACAGCCCCAGCAACCCCTCCAGGAGCTGGGCAGGCTCTGGGCGGCACCGAGTGAAGCAGAGGAGGTGCTGCGGCAAAGCCAAGCCACCAAAACCCCACAGTGGGGCAGAAACCCCACGGGCTGAGCTCTCCTCCACAGCAGCTTCCTTGCCCTGTCACATCCTGCCCGAAGCACCAGCTCCCCAAGGCCAGGCGGATCCCAAAAAGCACAGAGGAACCACAGGAGCTGCCACACCCTGCCCATCCAACGTCTGCCACCACCGGGGTACAGTGCCCCTGTGCCAGCCTGGAATGCTGAGAATTCCCTGCTTCCAGAGGGCCCTGGGCATCCTGGAATGCTGAGAATTCCCTGCTTACACAGGGCTCTGGGCATCCTGGAACGGTGAGAATTCCCTGCTTCCACAGGGCCCTGGGCATCCTGGAACGCTGAGAATTCCCTGCTTCCAGAGGGCTCTGGGCATCCTGGAACGCTGAGAATTCCCTCTTTCCAGAGGGCCCTGGGCATCCTGGAACACTGAGAATTCCCTGCTTCCAGAGGGCTCTGGGCATCCTGGAACGCTGAGAATTTCCTCATTCCAGAGGGCTCTGGGCATCCTGGAACACTGAGAATTCCCTCTTTCCACAGGGCTCTGGGCATCCTGGAATGCTGAGAATTCCCTGCTTACACAGGGCTCTGGGCATCCTGGAATGCTGAGAATTCCCTGCTTCCACAGGGCTCTGGGCATCCTGGAATGCTGAGAATTCCCTCTTTCCACAGGGCTCTGGGCATCCTGGAATGCTGAGAATTCCCTGCTTCCACAGGGCTCTGGGCATCCTGGAATGCTGAGAATTCCCTGCTTTCAGAGGGGCCTGGGCATCCTGGAATGCTGAGAATTCCCTCTTTCCAGAGGGCCCTGGGCATCCTGGAATGCTGAGAATTCCCTGCTTCCAGAGGGCCCTGGGCATCCTGGAACACTGAGAATTCCCTGCTTCCAGAGGGCTCTGGGCATCCTGGAATGCTGAGAATTCCCTCTTTCCAGAGGGCCCTGGGCATCCTGGAACACTGAGAATTCCCTGCTTCCAGAGGGCTCTGGGCATCCTGGAACGCTGAGAATTCCCTGCTTACGCAGGGCCCTGGGCATCCTGGAATGCTGAGAATTCCCTGCTTCCAGAGGGCCCTGGGCATCCTGGAACGCTGAGAATTCCCTGCTTACGCAGGGCCCTGGGCATCCTGGAATGCTGAGAATTCCCTGCTTCCAGAGGGGATTCAGCAGCCCTGAGGCCAAGATGTGCCTCCCCTCTTACAGCTAGACCTGTGGCTAGAGATCCATGGTATAGAATCAGCACAGGTGTGCTGCACACGTTCCGGTGCTGGGCATCACCCACACCCCTTCAGCCGTGGGGGCAGGACCCGAGTGCAGCCGAACCCCAAACCGCGGGTGACTCCAGGCATTTTGGGGTGACAGCAGAGCCCAGGGCAGTGCCAGGCTCGCTGTGCTGTCACCTCCAGCCGCTTCCCTCGCGCAGCGTCCCCAGCATGCAGCCAAACCACCCAGGAGAGCCCAGCAGGACACGAGGGGAGCGGGCACAGGGTGTCCCTCACAGCGCCACGGGCAGTGACACAGCCGTGTCCCTGTGTGTCCCTGTGTGACACAGCCGTGTCCCTCTGTGTTCCTGTGTGACACAGCCGTGTCCCTGTGTGTCCCTGTGTGACACAGCCATGTCCCTGTGTGTCACAGCCGTGTCCCTGTGTGACACAGCCATGTCCCCGTGTGTCCCTCTGTGTCCCCATGTGTCCCCTCCTGCCCTGCCCGTGCCAGGAAGGGCTGCCTGCCTGTTCCCATCCCATTCCCAAACCCAATGCTCCATGCAGATCCTGTCTCCCACCTGAGGCAGCCGAGGCAGCGCTCTAATGAACGCAGAGCTGTTAATTAGCCCTCGGTGCCACAGCAGAGGCCGGGCCAGGGCCGGGCTGGTCCCACCCTTCCAGGTGTGTCCCTGCCCTGGCGGCATGGGGACAGGCCCACGGGAGGCTCCGGGAGCCAGGAAGGTTTGAACCAGGCCCCAGAGGAAAAGGTCTCCCTGAAGCACCAGCTGGGGCAGCGCTGGTGGCAGAGGTGAAGGCAGAACAGTCAGGTGCTCAGGGGGGAGAAGTGACAGCGACAGCAGAGTGACAGCCGCAGCCTCCCCTGGGCCGCCCTGTCCTCGCTGTGCTGCCCCCAGCGCCACACGGGCACTGCCATCCAGGGAAATCACGGCCTGGGGCAGCCTGCACCTCCGTCCCTCAGAGCACAGCACCCCCGGGTGCGCACACTGCCACCGCTGTGCCCCTGATCCATCGGTGAGGTCTGTCCCTGATCCACCAGAGCCTTCCAAAAACCATCCCTGATCCACCAGAGCCTTCCCAGAGCCATCCCTGATCCCTCAGAGCCTTCCCAGAGCCATCCCTGATCCATCAGAGCCTTCCCAAGGCCATCCCTGATCCATCAGAGCCTTCCCAAGGCCATCCCTGATCCATCAGAGCCTTCCCAAGGCCATCCCTGACCCACCAGAGCCTTCCAAAAACCATCCCTGACCCACCAGAGCCTTCCAAAAACCATCCCTGATCCATCAGGGCCTTCCAAAAGCCAACCCTGATCCATCAGCGCCTTCCCAAAACTGTCCCTGACCCACCAGAGCCTTCCAAAAACTGTCCCTGATCCATCAGGGCCTTCCAAAAAACATCTCTGATCCATCAGAGCCTTCCCAAAGCCATTCCTGATCCACCAGAGCCTTCCCAAGGCCATCCCTGATCCATCAGGGCCTTCCAAAAAACATCTCTGATCCATCAGGGCCTTCCCAAAGCCATCCCTGATCCATCAGAGCCTTCCCAAAGCTGTCCCTGACCCACCAGAGCCTTCCCAAAGCCATTCCTGATCCATCAGAACCTTCGCAAAGCCACCCCTGATCCATCAGAACCTTCCCAGAGCCATCCCTGACCCACCAGAGCCTTCCCAAAGCCATCCCTGATCCATCAGCCCTTTCCCTAGGCCATTTCTGATCCATCAGACCCTTCCCAAAGCCATTCCTGATCCATCAGACCCTTCCCAAAGCCATTCCTGATCCGTCGCCCCTTTCCCAAGGCCGTCCCTCCGTCCCTGACCTCTCTGTCCCGCCCCAGCCCCTCAGGCCGAGCCGTGCTGCTGCTGTGTCCACCCCTGGCTGTCCCTCCTTCCTGTCCCACGTGTCCCCAGCTGGGTCACGCTGGCGTCCGCGCCCCCAGCACAGGAAGGGGTTAAACCCACGCCCGCCAAGCTCCAGTCCATCAGAGCAATCCCGACTCCAGCTTTATCCAGCGGGAGCAGCTCAGCAAAGCCCGAGACCTCGGCGGGCAGAGGGCCCCGAGCCCCAAGGGCGGCAGGGGAAGCACAAAGCAGGGGACAGGGGAGGAGGAGGATGGCGGAGGAAGGCAGCAGAGGCAGAGAGAAGGAGGGAGACAGCGAGAGAGACAGCGAGGAGTGAGGAGATACTCACCAAAGAGACATGAGGAGGTGCCAGGAGGAAGAGCTTTCCTCACCAGCATGTTTTGTTTCAGAAAAGCAGCAAACTGAGCTGAAATGAATCAGAGAGAATTACAGAATCACAGCCCGGCTCCGCAGGGGACAGCGGCTGGGGACACTGCCCTGACCCCGGGGGCCCTTGGAGCAGGCAGAGCGCCGGACACCACCGGTGCAGCCACAGGAGACACGGCAAGGGGCGCATCCGGCCTGGCACGGCCCGGCACGGCCCGGCGCATCCGGCCTGGCACGGCCCGGCACAGCCCGGCACATCCGGCCTGGCACGGCCCGGCACATCCGGCCTGGCACAGCCCGGCACATCCGGCCTGGCACAGCCCGGCACATCCCAGCAAGGAGCACAGCCCAGCACATCCTGGCACACCCTGGCAAGGGGCACATGCCAGCACATCCCGGCAAGGAGCACAGCCCAGCACATCCTGGCACACCCTGGCAAGGGGCACATGCCAGCACATCCCGGCAAGGGGATCCCATCCCAGCCAGGGGCACATCCCGGCTGGCTCCTTCCCAGCAGGGAGCCCCCGGCAGGCACCTGGGCAGGAGAGCAGGGCTGGGCTGAGCCGGGAGCAGCCGGGAGACGTGAGCCAGAGCGCCCCGACAGCGCCGGCTGGGGATTGGCACAGCGCTCCCGAGAAACCAGGGATCGGCACAGCGTTCCCTATGGAACCTGGGATCAGCACAGCACTCCCTATGGAACCTGGAATCAGCACAGCGTTCCCTATGGAACCTGGGATCAGCACAGCGCTCCCTATGGAACCTGGAATCAGCACAGCGTTCCCTATGGAACCTGGGATCAGCACAGCGCTCCCGAGAAACCAGGGATAGGCACAGCATTCCCTATGGAACCTGGGATCGGCACAGCATTCCCTATGGAACCTGGGATCAGCACAGCATTCCCTATGGAACCTGGGATCAGCACAGCGTTCCTGAGAAACCAGGGATCAGCACAGCGTTCCCTATGGAACCTGGGATCAGCACAGCGTTCCCTATGGAACCTGGGATCAGCACAGCATTCCCTATGGAACCTGGGATCAGCACAGCGTTCCTGAGAAACCAGGGATCAGCACAGCGTTCCCTATGGAAACTGGGATCAGCACAGCGTTCCCTATGGAACCTGGGATCAGCACAGCATTCCCTATGGAACCTGGGATCAGCACAGCGTTCCCTATGGAACCAGGAATCAGCACAGCGTTCCCTATGGAAACTGGGATCAGCACAGCGTTCCCTATGGAACAGGAATCAGCACAGCGTTCCCTATGGAACCTGGAATCAGCACAGCGTTCCCGAGAAAAGCAGGCACCACCACAGCAGTCCTGACAGAACCAGGCAGCAGGAACCACCACAGCATTCCTGAGAAAACAGGAATGAGCACAGCATTCCCTGTGGAAGCAGGAATGAGCACAGCATTCCCAAGAAAACCGGGAACGAGCACAGCATTCCCTATGGAACCTGGGATCAGCACAGCGTTCCCTATGGATCCAGGAATCAGCGCAGCGTTCCCTATGGATCCAGGAATCAGCGCAGCATTCCCTATGGATCCAGGAACGAGCACAGCGTTCCCTATGGATCCAGGAATCAGCGCAGCGTTCCCTATGGATCCAGGAACGAGCACAGCGTTCCCTATGGATCCAGGAACGAGCACAGCGTTCCCTATGGATCCAGGCTCCAGGACAGCTCCACCATGGAGCCTCCTCCAGCATCCCCTGGGAAGTGCTGCCCTCAGCCACAGCGGCACAGAACAGAGCCCGGAGCCGGGACGGGTGCGCAGGGTGACACCCATGGGTGCGCAGGGTCACCGCTCAGTGACATCCAGGGGAGCACAGGGTCACTGCTCAGTGACACCCATGGGTGCGCAGGGTCACCGCTCAGTGACATCCAGGGGAGCACAGGGTCACTGCTCAGTGACACCCATGGGTGCGCAGGGTCACCGCTCAGTGTCACCCACGGGTGGCTCTGCAGGGTCACCGCTCAGTGACACCCAGGGGTGCACAGGGTCACTGCTCAGTGTCACCCATGGGTGGCTCTGCAGGGTCACCGCTCAGTGACACCCAGGGGTGCACAGGGTCACCGCTCAGCGACACCCATGGGTGGCTCTGCAGGGTCACCGCTCAGTGTCACCCACGGGGTGTGCTCTCCACAGGGCCTTTGCTGCAGGATGGTTCCGTAATTCCCCAAATCCCGCAAATTCCACCTGGGTTCAGCAGCCTCGAGCATCCCCTGAGCACCTCCAGGGTCTCCCCAAGCAGCTGTGAAGGAGACACGCGAGCAGGGGTCCCAGAAGGATCAGAGCAGCTCCAGAGAGAAAACCCTTCCCTGTTCCAGCAGCAGGGAGGCTCCACAAGCCACACAAACACCGACTCCAACCTCACTCCAACCCTGCAAGCGCTCAGCTGCCGAGAAAGCTGCCACGGGGGGCTCGGAATTCAAGACGGGACTCAGAAAATAAAAACCTCCACAGGTCCAGACAGAGAAAAACCCGAAATTCGGGCGGCAGGGAATTACCTTGTGCCTGCTTGTGGGTCAGCACCGCCTCCGGCCTCGGCACCTGCCTCCTCTGCAGCTGCGTGGGGCCAACCTGGCTGGGCTTGGGCAGGGCCAGGGCGGCCACCTTGGCCTTGGGGCTGGACGTGGGGCTGCTGGACACGCTGGACAGGTCCTGCTGGACACAGGGACACTCAGCACACGGCGCCCCAGGGTTCGTCATCCCGGGCTTTCTAAGGCTGGAAAAGACCTCTGGGGTGATCGAGCGGCGCTGTGCACAGCACGAGGTGACCCCACCAGCCTGCTCCAAAGCCTCACAACCCTTCCCATGGGTTAACCCTCCCAAATCTCCCAGCTAAACCTCCCCCGAGGCCACAGCCCCCAGGGTATCCTCTCACCTCCCTCTCCCAGCTGCTCACCACAGGTTTTGGGGATTCTGGTGGCACAAGCCCCTCTCTTTACACACCCCCAGCTGGAACTGCCCCGGGGAGAGCTCCCACCTCGGAGCCTGAGGGCGAGGCTGGCACTTTGGCCGCAGGGGAGGCGGGCCTGCTGCTCCTCTCGGGCAGCTCGAAGGACAGATCCCTCCTGCTGCAGTCTCGGGGCTTCTTCTTCTTCTCGGCGTCCAGGTCGCGGGGCTCAGAGCCCGAGTGGCTCTCGGCCCGCGTCAGCACCCCCGTCAGGAAGTCTGCAATCTCATCCTGGGAATTTCGGGATAAAGAGCGGTATTCAGTGCTGGGCAGGTCTCTGAGCAATGCATCCCCAGGGCTCGAAGCAAGGCAAGGCATGGATGAGGCTCCGGGGGTTTGGTGTTTTGCAGAAAATCCCCGAAACCTCGCAGAGAGGATGAGGACTTCTCAGTGAAGCTCTCAAATCACTGATTTAGGACACGTGGGATAAAACCACCGCGGTTTCTCCCAGCATGCTGCTGTGTCCCCGGGCAGACGTGTTGGGACGCTCAGGAAACTGCTCCCTGGTTAAGGTGCACCCCCAGGGATCTCACAGCTCCCTCCCAAACACCCTCAGGAGAGGATTCCATCCCATCCCATCCCATCCCATCCCATCCCATCCCATCCCATCCCATCCCATCCCATCCCATCCCATCCCATCCCATCCCATCCATGCCCCAGAACATTCCAGCACAGGTTCTTCCTTTCTGAGGTGCGAAGAGAAGATCCCTGTGGTTACCTGGATGCACCTGTCCACCATGCTCTGGGTCAGGCCTTCTGACTTCTTCTTGGCTTTGCTTATCCTAGGGGTAAAAAAGAACCTAACCAGGTGGAAATTCACACTTCCACAAGCACACTCCCGTCGTTCTTCACCTGATGAGGAAAACGATCCTCTTTGGGACTCCCCAAAGCATTCTGTAAAGCCAATCTGACATTTCAGAGCTCTGCCTTCACACCCAGTGTCAGTTTTAGGTTTCTTTCTTTCCTCTCCTTTACTGATTTTCACTATTAGAGATTCCTGACTGCTGTGATGCGCCCCAATCTCCCCTGTGCTGCTGGGTCCAGCCCGAGGTTGGGCCCATTCTCATACCGGTTTTTCCTGCACTTATTCCCAGCACAGCCAAGTCTGGAGCATTTTCATGCAATTCCCACCTCGCTCCAGCACGGAATTTGGGGGCTGCTGTCCCCAAACACTCAGACGCTGCCCAGAATTCCCAGGAAGAGAGAACCCAGCCAGCAGAGCCTCACCTGAGGTTGTCATCCGCCCCTCCCACCACCACCATGCTGTTATCCGCCCGGATCTTCTCCCGGAAATCCTCCATGGCCTCGACGTTGCACTGCAGGGAGTTCTGCCCGATCACGAAGAGCACCGGGGTCTTCATCTCCAGGAGGGGATCATCCACATCCTGCGGGAGCAACGCGGGCTGGGCCGGAGCCGGAACCCCGGGAGGAGGCTGAGGAAGCTCCCGGGGTGAGTCCCATGGGATTTGCTGAGGCCAGGGGGAAACTGCTCGAGCCGCAGCACGCTCCAGAAAACAGAGCAGAAAATGCCTTCCCAAGGGAATCCCACTGCCCTTGGGATCAGCCACTCCCCAGCGTGACTGCGTCCATCAGCATTCCCTACCCAGCCACACACGGCTCGAAAGGGAGACGTGGGATCCGTGAAAATGACACGGGTAACGAGGGACACGGACAAGGAGGGACACGGGACAAGGAGGGACACGGGACATGGATAATGAGGGACACGGGACAAGGAGGGACACGGGACATGGATAATGAGGGACACGGGACAACGAGGGACACGGGACATGGATAATGAGGGACACGGGACATGGATAATGAGGGACACGGGACAACGAGGGGCACGGGACAACGAGGGATCCAGAACACGGGTAACGAGGGACACTGACAACGAGGGACACGGGACAATGAGGGACATGGGACAATGAGGGACACGGACAACGAGGGATCCAGAACATGGAGAATGAGGGACACGGATAAGAGGGACTCGGGCCCCCAGCAATCAGCTCCAAACCCACCCCAGAGCAGAGACAAGCCGAGAGCACTCCTCACCCCACTTCGGGCATCAAGAATCACATCAGGGTTGCTGCAGCCCCTCCTCAGAGCAACAGCTCCTCCAAACAGCAATCACACACACTCCCCAAAAATCAGCCAGTTATGGCTGGACTTCCAAGAACGAATCCACAAAACAGCCCAGGGAGGGTTAAAGACAAGCAGAGCTCTTTCAGCAGCTCCACTGGGTCCTTACCCCTCTGGGGCCGTCCACGGTGAGCAGCGGGAAGCCAAGGCACACAACAGCAGTGACATATTCCATGACAGAAACCTGGGCAGGGAGAGAGCAGTCAGCACTCCCAGAGCCCAGCAGTGACAA
This sequence comes from Delichon dasypus, assembly GCA_037837765.1. Taxonomy (NCBI): domain Eukaryota; kingdom Metazoa; phylum Chordata; class Aves; order Passeriformes; family Hirundinidae; genus Delichon; species Delichon dasypus. Next base: position 1,387,680 of record JBBAXF010000023.1, read on the forward strand.
ATTCCCTCAGGAAACCTGGGCAGGGAGAGAGCAGTCAGCACTCCCAGAGCCCAGCAGCGATAAATTCCATCATGGAAACATGGGCAGGGAGAGAGCAGTCAGCACTCCCAGAGCCCAGCAGTGACAAATTCCATCATGGAAACCTGGGCAGGGAGAGAGCATTCCCAGAGAACAGTCAGCATTCCCAGAGCCCAGCACATCCCAGGAATGGAGGCTGCTTTGCCAGGCTCCTGCCAGGCACAGAAACACCTTAATAGCAACACCTTGGAGATTAACACAGTGATTAAAAAACATCAAATGACTCAAATTGCAAAGGGCTCCACGACCAGAGGTCAAAGCCAGGCCTGCGAATGAACACAGGGACAAAGAGAACCCCAAGAGTCACAGAAACCCAGCTCTGAGCTGAGCTGCCAAGGGGGCTCTGGGAGAATCACAGAACCCTGGAATGGTTTGGGAAGGACCTTGGAGCCCACCCCATCCCTGCCATGGGCAGAGACACCTTCCACTATCCCAGGCTGCTCCAAGCCCCCTCCAGCCTGGCCTTGGACATTTTCCAGGATGGAGCAGCCACAGCTCCTCTGGGAATTCCATCCCAGCTAAGAATTCTCTCCCAATACCCCATCCATCCCTGCCTCTGGCAGTGGGAGCCATTCCCTGTGTCCTGTCCCTCCATCCCTTGTCCCCAGTCCCTCTCCAGCTCTCCTGGAGCCCCTTCAAGGCTCTGAGCTCTCCCTGGATCCTTCCCTTCTCCAGGTGAACATTCCCAGCTCTCCCAGCCCAGCTCCAGAGGTTTCCAGCCCTGGAGCAGCTCCGTGGCCTCCTCTGGACCTGCTCTAAGAGATCCACACCCTTCCAGTGCCCCCTGAGGACACAGGACCGTGGCACTCACATGGCAGGCCACCAAGGCACCCGTGTTCCACCCGATCAGGATGATCTGCTTGTGGGAGAAGTGGTTGTGGATCTGTGGGACACAAAACGCAGGCAGGGCTGGAGAGCTGGGACAGACGCTGGGACACTGCCCAGGGTGGCACGGCACCCCCGGGCGCGGGGCAGGGGGCACAGGGCACCGTCCTTGTCCCTCACCTCGGCCACCTTGCCCCTGACGGCGCCGATCATGTGCTCCAGGCACTGCAGCACCCCCACCCCGCTGCCACTGTTCAGCAGGGACGTGGCGATGGGGATCACCTGCGGAAAGGGACAGCAGGGACATCAGCAGGGACATCAGCAGGGACAGCAGCAGGGACAGCAGCAGGGATGGGGACAGCGTCAGGGACAGCCAGCAGGGATCAGGACAGCAAGCGGGGATGGGGACAGCACGAGGGACAGTCAGCGGGGGTGGGGACAGCACGCTGGGGACAGCACCAGGGACAATCAAGACCGTGCTGAGGACATCAGGAATAACCAGCACACTGCTGAGCACAACCTCCAGCACAGGCTGCAGCCCAGGTCACATGTGAACTGTGCTTTCTGTCCTTCTCTCCCGTGGGATCCTCTCCTGACTACCAAAACCAGAGGGGACGGAGAATTCCCGATTCCCAGCGGGACCAGCTCTGCTTCCGCCCTGCACCAACCCCAGTCACTGGGAGGTGTGAGCAGCTCCACGGCCAGGCAGCAGCCTGAAGTGATCTCCAGTCCCCCTCTTCCTACCAGAGCGCCACCAAACCGTAACCACAGCACCAGGAGACCCCAAACGCCTCACATTTGGGCAACTCCAGCCCATCACGGGCCTCCCGGTGGCAGGTGCCAACCTCGGCTTTCAGCAGAGCCCACGGGTTTGGAGCACCAAAGGTTCCTGAAAACAAAGCTCAGCAGCCCCAGCTGTGGGTCCTTCCCTCAGAGCAGCCCCACAGAGCCGGCCCCACAGATCCAGCCCCACAGACCTTCCCGAGGCAGGAGAGCTGGGACTGCCAGAAGCGGTGCCGCCGGGATGTGGGGAACACGGAGTTGGCAGGGCCGGAGGAAGCGATGAGGATCAGGGGGGATCCGGGCAGTTTGCTCTGCAAAGTTCAACAGGAGCCGTGTCAGGGACAGCAGCCATCCCAGGAAAGGCCTCCCTGCCCCACAAGGAAGAGGGAAGGATCTTGAACAGCTTCTTGATTGTTTTCCCAAGCCTAAACTCCCTCAGGATACCCGGGAGAATTTCTCCAATAGAAGGGAATCTCCTTTCCAAGGGACAGCTCCAATCCCTGCTCTGTGTGACAGGGACAGAGCCAGGGAACGGCTGGAGCTGTGCCAGGGCAGGGTCAGGCTGGGTTTGGGGAAAGGCTCTTCCCCAGAGGGTGCTGGCACTGCCCAGGGAACAGGCACGGCCCCGAGGCTGCCACAGCTCCAGAGAGCTTGGACAGGGTGGGAATTTGGGGTGTGTGAGCAGGGATCCAGGGTGGGAATTTGGGGTGTGTGTGCAGGGCCCTCAGGGTGGGAATTTGGGGTGTGTGTGCAGAGATCCCAGGGTGGGAATTTGGGGTGTGTGAGCAGGGATCCAGGGTGGGAATTTGGGGTGTGTGTGATGGGATCCAGGGTGGGAATTTGGGGTGTGTGAGCAGGGATCCAGGGTGGGAATTTGGGGTGTGTGTGCATGTCCAGGGTGGGAATTTGGGGTGTGTGTGCAGGGATCCAGGGTGGGAATTTGGGGTGTGTGTGCATGTCCAGGGTGGGAATTTGGGGTGTGTGTGCAGGGATCCAGGGTGGGAATTTGGGGTGTGTGAGCAGGGATCCAGGGTGGGAATTTGGGGTGTGTGTTCATGTCCAGGGTGGGAATTTGGGGTGTGTGAGCAGGGATCCCAGCTCCCAGGGTGGGAATTTGGGGTGTGTGTGTAGAGGTCCCAAGATGGGAATTTGGGGTGTGTGAGCAGGGCCAGGGGCTGGATCCATGATCCTGCTGAGTCCCTTCCACTCATGGAGCAGGTCTAAAGCAGGCAGAGGATGGGAAGACCAAAGCTGCCACAGGGGCACTCACTGGTTTATTATGGGACAGGACACCCACTGCTGGGTCCCAGGGTCTCTTGAGCAGCAGTGACAGTGCCTCAGCGCCCGCTGCTCCCGTCTTGGCCGTGGAGGAGAGCAGCATCCTGTCGATGAGCGCAGGGATCTGCGAGCAGAGGCCAGGGGGGGCTGAGAAAACGCACCCCAAACACGGGAGAACGCTGCCAGCCTCTCCCCTCCGCCGGCTGTGCCAAGGGACACCGGCACCCGCGACAGCCAAGCCTCCCGCCGCCGTTATCACCTTTCCTTTCAGCGTCTGCAGCGCGTCCAGGTAGGCAGCCAGCACAGGCAGGCTCAGCGTCTCCACCAGCGTCGTGTGGAGCCACTGGATGAGTTTGGTGTCCCAGTTGACGCTGGCCAGGGCCTGGCGCACCCTGCGGGCGCATTTATCCACCGCGATCCTCCGCAGCACCGGCTCGTTGCAGGCCTGGGAACCGGGAATTTCCAAAGGAACCGCTCAGGGCGGTGCGGAGCACGGCACAGCGGCCACGTCCTCGAGGAAACGTCGGCGTGGGCTGCCCGAGCACCCGTGAGCACAGCGTCTGTCCGAGCACTGCCAGCACGGATTCACATTCCCTGCCATTCCCAGCATGGATCCACTGACATTCCCAGCACGGATTCACATTCCCTGCCATTCCCAGCACGGATCCACTGACATTCCCAGCACGGATTCACATTCCCTGCCATTCCCAGCACGGATTCACATTCCCTCCCATTCCCAGCCAGCAACCACTGGCATTCCCAGCCCACATTCCCGTTCCCTGGCACTCCCAGCCCACATTCCCATTCCACCTGGCACTCCCAGGAGGAGGCTGAGGGGAACCCTCACAGCAATCCAAAACTTCCAAGGGGACTCTCTGATCCCTGCTCTGTGTGACAGGGACAGAGCCAGGGAACGGCTGGAGCTGTGCCAGGGCAGGGTCAGGCTGGGTTTGGGGAAAGGCTCTTCCCCAGAGGGTGCTGGCACTGCCCAGGGAACAGGCACGGCCCCGAGGCTGCCGCGGCTCCAGAGAGCTTGGACAGTGCTGCCAGGGTGGGAATTTGGGGTGTGTGTGCAGGGATCCCAGGGTGGGAATTTGGGGTGTGTGATGGGATCCCAGGGTGGGAATTTGGGGTGTCTGTGCAAGGCCAGGGGCTGCACTGATGATCCTGGTGGGTCCTTCCAGCCCAGGACATTCCATGATCCCACAAAAATCACGGCTCAGAGAAGCCCAGAGCCACCTGCTCCTCAAGGCTACGTGACCCACGGGCCACAATTCCCACCCTGAGCGCCCCAGGCTCTGCAGGAAGGATGGATTGCAGCCCCTCTCACCCCTTCGTTGGCCAGGCGGGCCAGCCTGTCTGACTGCAGCGCTTTGTGGATCTTGTTGAACAGCTTGTTCTGGGCCATGGTCCAGCCCGTCCTGCAGGGACGGACAGACAGGTCATCCAGAGCAACCAAACCATTGCTGGCTACTCCTGTCCCCTGGAATTTGCCACCCCACCTGCTGATGTGCTCCTCCCAGCCCAGATTCCCATTCGCTGGCACTCCCAGCCCGGATCCCCTGGCATCCCCAGCCCTGGCACCCCACCTGTTAACATGCTCCTCCCAGCCCATATTCCCATTCCCAGCCCACATTCCCATTCCCACTCCCATTCCCAGCCATCCCCACCTGTTGATGTGCTCTTCCCAGCCCATATTCCCATTCCCAGCCCACATTCCCATTCCCAGCCCACATTCCCATTCCCAGCCATCCCCACCTGTTGACGTGCTCCTCCCAGCCCACATTCCCATTCCCAGCCCACATTCCCATTCCCAGCCCACATTCCCACTCCCATTCCCAGCCATCCCCACCTGTTGACGTGCTCTTCCCAGCCCACATTCCCATTCCCAGCCCATATTCCCATTCCCAGCCCACATTCCCATTCCCAGCCCACAGTCCCATTCCCACTCCCATTCCCAGCCATCCCCACCTGTTGACGTGCTCCTCCCAGTCGTCGGGCGGCGGGGGCGCGTCGGCGTCGGTGCGGGCGAACATGACGTGGCGCTCGCACTCGTTCATCACGCTGCGAGCCTTCTGGTTGTCGTACAGCGGCACCGGCGTGGGCGTCACCGTCTCCACGTCGATGGGGACGTCGGCCTCCCTGCCACCCACGCAGGTGTGTGTGACACAGGTGTGCGTGACACAGGTGTGCGTGACACAGGTGTCACAGCCAGGACGGGGCGGCCGGGCTCTGCCGCGCTCCCAGGGTGGGACGGAGCCGGGGACCGCGGTACCCCTGGGACACCGACGGGACCGCGCACCTTGGACACCCCAAATGAGACCTCCGGACCCCCAAACCAGACCTGTTCTGGAGCCCCAAATGGATCTCCCCAAAGCAAGCATCCTGGACCACCAAACCTAGAGCCCCAAAACTGAGACCCCTGGAGCCACAAACCGAGACCCCTGGAGCCCACAAACAATAGCCCCTAGACCTCCCTGGAACCCCCAAACCACAGCCCACGGACATCCCTGGACACCTCAAATAGAACCCTCTGGATCCCCCAAACCACGGCCCCTGGACATCCATGGACATCCCCAAACCGAGCCCCCTGGATCCCCCAAACATCCCTGGAAACCCCCAAACCGAGCCCCCTGGATCCCCCAAACCGAGCCCCCTGGATCCCCCAAACCACGGCCCCTGGATCCCCTGAACCACGGCCCCTGGACATCCCTGGACATCCTCAAACCGAGCCCCCTGGATCCCCCAAACATCCCTGGACACCCCAAACTGAGCCCCTTGAAGCCCCCCAAACCATGGCCCCTGGACATCCATGGACACCCTACACCGAGCCCTCTGGATCCCCCAAACATCCCTGGAAACCCCAAACCGAGCCCCCTGGATCCCCCGAACCATGGCCCCTGGACATCCATGGACACCCTACACCGAGCCCTCTGGACTCCCCAAACCACAGCCCCTGGACTCCCCAAACCACGGCCCCCGGACATCCCTGGACACCCCAAACTGAGCCCCTTGAGCCCCCCCAAACCATGGCCCCTGGACATCCACGGACATCTCCAAACTGAGCCCCTTGAAGCCCCCCAAAACCACGGCCCCCGGACATCCACGGACATCTCCAAACCGAGTCCCCTGGATCCCCCAAACCACAGCCCCTGGGCACCCCTGGACACCCCAAACTGAGGCTCCTCCTGCCCCCCTCACCCATCAGGACCCCCCCAGGCCCTCAGAGCCCCCAGTTTTCCCCTCACAACTCCCCCAGTCGCCCTTATGAGCACCCCAGCCCCACAGGACCCCCACCTCCCCCTTCACAGCCCCTCCCCACCCCTCAGGACCCCGGCAGTCTCCAGACAGCTTCCCCCAGCCCCACAGGACCCCTCCTTATCCCTCACAGCCCCTCAGCCCTCAGGATCACCCCTCAATTTCCCCCTCTCATCCCCTCAGCAACACAGGACCCCCTCCTTTCCCCTCACGGCCCCACAGGACCCCCTCCTTTCCCCTCACGGCCCCACAGGACCCCCTCCTTTCCCCTCAAAGCCCCACAGGACCCGTTCCTTTCCCCTCACGGCCCCCACAGCCGCACAGGACCGCCCCAGTCTCCCCCTCCGAGCCCGGGCTCTCACGGGGCGCTGCCGAGGTGCCTCCGCGGGGTGAGGAACAGGAGCCGGGCGGGCCGGGCGGCGCTGGCGTCGGGGTGCGCGCTCCAGGGCTTGGCGTAGCTGTGGTCGAGGCACACCAGGTCCAGCTCTCGCTCGTGCGCCGACAGCTGCAGCAGCAGGGACGTGCCCATCCTGCGGGCGGACCACTGCAGCTCTCGCTCCCGGTCGCGATCGCGGTCCCCGGCGCGCTGCGACATGGCGGGAGCCCCGCCCCCCCTTCGGCCCGCCCCTCACGGCGCCGCCTGTCCCCAGTGCGCGTGCGCGGGGCGCGCTCCCGCCTCCCCCGCCGCCCCTCAGCGCGCGTGCGCGGGGAGCGCTCCCACCGCCCCTCAGTGCGCGTGCGCAGGGCGCGCTCCCGCGGGGATCGGGGCGTGTCCCCGTGGGGATCGGGAATGTACCCGTGGGAAAGGACACGCGGGGAATGTCCCCTGGGGATCGGGAATGTACCCGTGGGGACCGGAGATTGTCCCCGTGGGGATCGGGAATGTACCCGTGGGAAAGGACACGCGGGGAATGTCCCCTGGGGATCGGGAATGTACCCGTGGGGATCGGGAATGTCCCCGTGGGAATAGACACGCGGGGAATGTCCCGTGGAGATCGGGAATGTCCCCGTGGGGATCGGGAATGTACCCGTGGGAAAGGACACGCGGGGAATGTCCCCGTGGGGATCGGGAATGTCCCCGTGGGGATCGGGGCTGTCCCCGTGAGAGGGGACACGCAGGGACCGGGGAGTGTCCCCTGTGGATCGGGGATGTTCCCGTGGGGATCGGGGCTGTCCCCGTGAGATGGGACACGCGGGGACCGGGGAGTGTCCCCTGTGGATCGGGGATGTCCCTATGGGAGGGGACCCTCCAGGCTCATCCAGCCCCGCACAGGACGCTGCGCGCTCCCGCGGGCCCGTGGGGTCACGGAGCGTCCCGCGTGGGGTCGCAGTGACCGGGTGACAGGGTGGCCCGCGCGACAGTCGCTGCGCCGTTGGCTGAGCGCGGGAGCTCAACCGCCGTGCTGGTCGCCAGAGGGGTGGTGGCGGCCCCACGGTGACAAACCCGCAGCCGGTGCCCGAACCTCGGGGGTGGCACATCGGTGGCAGCCCCTTGATGCCAGCGCCTCGGGGGTGGCCCGTTGGTGGCACCCCCGGTGACAAACCTGCGGCCCTCGGCGGTGACAGCGCCTCGGGGGTGGCACCCCCCCGGTGACAGCTCCGTCCCCGCTGCCAGCGCTCCGTGGCCATGCTGCGGTGCCACGTGGTGGCCGCCCGCATTCCCGGGGCCACCGGCTCCGGTCCCGGTGTCCTGCTGTCCGTCTGCTTCCGAGGTGCGCCGGGACTGGGGACACGGCGGGGGCTGTCCCCGGGGCACCGGCGGGGGCTGTCCCCGGGGCACCGGGTGGCATCGGCCGCTGCCCGTGGCGAGGGCCGCGCTCACTGCCCGTGCGTGTGGCGCCAACGTCCCCAGCCTGCGGTGCCACCACCCCTCCTGTCCCCACGCAGGCGTCCCCAGGAGAACCCAGGTGGTGCCCGAGGAGCGCAGCCTCACCTGGAATGAGGTGAGGTGGCCCCGGGGTGACCCGTGGTGGCACGGGGACAGCGGGTCACCCACGCCCTGACCCGTGTCACCCCCTCAGGAGCTGGTGTGGCCGCTGGACTCGTGTCCCCTGAGTGCCACGGACGCGCTCAGCCTGCGCCTGCGGCGCTGGGAGTGCCTGCTGCCCCAGGAGTGAGTGACAGCCCAGGGGGACACCCTGGGGACAGTCCCCTCGCCGCGGCCACCCTCACCGTGTCCCCCGCTCCCACAGCCACCTGGGTGCCGCCGCGGTGTCGCTGGAGCAGCTGGTGGCCAGCCCCAGCCTGCCGATGGCCGTCGGGGACATCCCGCTGCTGGACCGCCGGGAGCGGCCCACGGGGGTGAGCCCCCGCCCCGCAGCACCCCGGGGCACCCCAGGGTGCCAGCGGGCACTGTCCCCGTGTCGCTGTCCCTTTGCAGTGCACCGTCACCCTCCGCTGCTGCCACGACCCGCACGGCACGGCCGGGGACGCCCCTGTCCCCAGCGTGTACGGACTGGCGGCACCGGAGCCGCCCGGGATGGGCCCAGCCCAGAGGAAAGAGGATTTCCAGGTGTGGCACCCGGGGGTGCGGTGGCACCCGGGCGTGACGTCCCCTCGCGGCCACCGCGTCACTGCCACCCCGCAGGTCCGGGTGAGGGTCATCAAGGGCCACCAGCTGCGGGGCAAGGACATCAAACCCGTGGTGAAGGTCCAGATCGGGAAGCAGAACTTCCGCACCCGCAGCCGGACCGGGAACAACCCCTACTTCAACGAGGTGACACCGCGGAGGGGACGTGGGGACACGGGGACGGGGGACACGGGGAAATGGGGACATGGGGACAGCCGCTGTCCCTCAGCCTGCCCTCAGGGTCCTCTTGCCGGTTTTTAGGTGTTTTGCCAGAATTTCTGCCAGACGCCAGAGCAGCTGGTGGCACAGCCCATCCAGATCCAGGTGGGAGAGTCGGTGGCACCAGGGGAGACAGGGACAGACAGGGACAGGGACAGGGACAGGGACAGGGACAGGGACAGGGACAGGGACAGGGACAGGGACAGACAGGGACAGGGACAGGGACACGGACAAAGGGACAAGGACAGGGCTGGGACCAGGACACAGGGACACTGACAGATGGACAGGGACACAGGGACAGGGATGGGGCAGGGACAGGGACAGGGACAGGGGCACAGACAAAGGGACACAAAGAGATAAGGACAGAGCTGGGACCAGGGCACAGGGACACAGGGACAAGGATGCAGGGACAAGGACGCAGGGACACAGGGACGGACACAGGGACAAACACACAGGGACACAGACACACAGGGACACAGGGACACAGGGACAGGGACGCAGGGACAGCTGTGTCCCTTTCCTGTCACAGGTGCTCCGTTCACCAAACATCTGCACCAAACCCGTCATTGGCATCTTCGAGGTGAGAAATGGGGCATTGGGAATGGGGGATTGGAATGGGGGATTGGGAATGGGGGATTGGAATTGGGGTTTGGGAATGGGGAATTGGGAATGGAGTATTGGGAATAGGGAATTGGAAATGGGCGAATTGGAAATGGGGGACTGGGAATGGGGGATTGGAATGGAGTATTGGGAATGGGGAATTGGAAATGGGGGATTGGAAATGGGGCATTGGAAATGGGGAATTGGAAATGGGGGACTGGGAATGGGGGATTGGAATGGGGGATTGGAAATGGGGGATTGGAAATGGGGCATTGGAAATGGGGAATTGGAAATGGGGGATTGGGAATGGGGAATTGGAAATGGGCGAATTGGAAATGGGGGACTGGGAATGGGATTTTGTGAATGGGGTGTCGGGAATGGGGCACAGGGAATGGAGTGTCAGGAATGGGGTGTCGGGAATGGGATTTTGGGAATGGGGTGTCAGAGCACTCTCACCCCCTTTGCTGTGCTCACAGCTCGACATCGGCACCATCTACTCTGCCCCAGGTAAGGAGAGCATTGGGATGGCACTGGGTGACACTGGGGTGACACTGGGGTGACACTGGGGTGACACTGGGGGTGACACTGGGGATGACACTGGGTGGCACTGGGTGGCACATTTTGGGCTGACACATTTTGGGGTGGCACTGGGTGGCACGTTTTGGGCTGACACATTTTGGGGTGGCTCATTTTGGGGGGTGTTTCTGGCAGGCCTTGGCCTGGGGTTAAAGCGGAGGGTTTGGGGCAATCTCTACGTTTTGGGGGATGTTTCAGGCAGGCACTGGCCAGGGGTGAAACTACATTTTGGGGGGTTTTAGGGGGACCCTGGGGTGACACTGGGGTGGCTCTGGTGACACCGGGGTGACACATTTTGGGGACAGCGTTTTAGGCAGGCCCTGGCTGAGGGTGACACCGGCATTTTTGGGGCAACCCTGTGAGATTTCAGGGATGTTTCAGGGGTCTTTTGCGGTCACCCTGTGCGACTTTGGGCGTGTTTTAGGCGGGCCCTGCGGTGACACCGGGGTGGCCCTGCGGCGACACATTTTGGGCGATGCTTCAGGCCCGCGCCGGCCGGGGTTGAAACTTAATTTCGGGGGAGCCCCGTGCGTTTTGGGGGTGTTTTAGGCGGGCCCCGCGGTGACACCGGCGTGCCTCGGGGCGCCAGCCGGGTGACCGCGGTGTCCGGGCCGTGCCAGGGCGCAGCCTGAGCTGCAAGTGGCTGAGCCTGCAGCACCCACAGCACCGCGACGGCCGCTCGCAGGGTTTCCTGCAGGTCAGCCTGGCCCTGCGCCGAGCCGGCGAGCGCGCCCAGGTGAGTTCCCCGCCCTGCCCCGCACCCCAAAAACCCTCCCGGCGGGGTCCCCACGCTGTCACACCCCCCCAAGGAGCAGGAGATGCCGGCGGGGGATGAGGATGTGGAGGCCAACCTGCTGCGGCCACCGCGCTGCGGCACCACGCTGCAGATCCGCGTGTTCCGCGCCGAGGACCTCCCGTGCGGTGGGGACAGCGGGGACCGGGCTGGGGACAGCGGGAACTGGGGTGGGGACAGCGGGACTGGGGTGGGGACAGGGGGGACCGGGCTGGGGACAGCGGGAACTGGGATGGGGACAGCGGGACTGGGGTGGGGACAGCGGGGACCGGGCTGGGGACAGCGGGAACTGGGGTGGGGACAGCGGGACTGGGGTGGGGACAGCGGGACTGGGGTGGGGACAGCGGGGACCGGGCTGGGGACAGCGGGACTGGGGTGGGGACAGCGGGGACCGGGCTGGGGACAGCGGGGAACTGGGGTGGGGACAGCGGGACTGGGGTGGGGACAGCGGGGACCGGGCTGGGGACAGCGGGACTGGGGTGGGGACAGCAAAACTGGGGTGGGGACAGCGGGACTGGGCTGGGGACAGCGGGGACCGGGCTGGGGACAGCCGGGACCGGGCTGGGGACAGCGGGACTGGGCTGGGGACAGTGGGAACTGGGGTGGGGACAGCGGGGACCGGGCTGGGGACAGCGGGACTGGGGTGGGGACAGGGGGAACTGGGGTGGGGACAGCGGGACTGGGGTGGGGACAGCGGGAACTGGGCTGGGGACAGCGGGAACTGGGGTGGGGACAGCGGGGAACTGGGGTGGGGACAGCGGGACTGGGGTGGGGACAGTGGGAACTGGGGTGGGGACAGCGGGGACCGGGCTGGGGACAGCGGGACTGGGGTGGGGACAGGGGGAACTGGGGTGGGGACAGCGGGACTGGGGTGGGGACAGCGGGAACTGGGCTGGGGACAGCGGGAACTGGGGTGGGGACAGCGGGACTGGGGTGGGGACAGCGGGAACTGGGGTGGGGACAGCGGGAACTGGGCTGGGGACAGCGGGACTGGGGTGGGGACAGCGGGAACTGGGGTGGGGACAGCGGGGAACTGGGGTGGGGACAGCGGGACTGGGGTGGGGACAGCGGGACTTGGGGGGGGCAGCGGGGAACTGGGATGGGGACAGACTTGGGGACCCCCTTGCTCACCACAGCGTGGGGACACCGTGAAGTTGGGGTGAAGGGTGAATTTGGGGAGCCGCTGCTCGCTGCAGGGTGGGAACCCGGGTGGGATTTGGGGTGGGGATGGAATTGGGGCCCCTCCCAGAATCTGGCCGCTCCCCATCCCCGCGCAGCGGAGCCGGCGCGGCCGTGCCTGGGCGGCACCACGGGCTCGGCGAAGGTGTCGGTGCGGGTCGGCTTTGCGGGCAGGACGGTGAGCGCCGGGCAGGGAACGGGGGGAATTGGGGGTGCCCGGCCGGGAACTGGGGGCGCCCAGGAGCTCTGGGGGTGCCGGACCCTTTCGGGGGCTCACAGCCGTCCCCACCGCAGCTCTGCACCCGCGGGATGCCCCCCGATGCCGGCCCCGAGTGGAACGAGGTTCTGTTCTTCCCCCTGCGGGTGAGGAGCGGCCCCAGCCCCACACGCACTGCACCCCCTGCCCCAAACAGGGGCACCCCAAAAAGGGGGACGCCCCCGTTTCCGCAGCCGCGCTCGGCGTTGTTCTCTCCCCGCAGCTGCCCCCGATCTGTGACGAGATCCTGCTGGAAATCCTGCGTGGGTGAGCGGAGCGGGGAACGGCACGGGTTTGGGTCAGCGCGGGTTTGGGACAGCGCGGGTTTGGAACAGCGCGGGTTTGGGGACAGCACGGGTTTGGGACAGCGCGGGTTTGGGACAGCGCGGGTTTGGGGTCATCCCTGGGTTTGGGACAGCGCGGGTTTGGGACAGCGCGGGTTTGGGACAGCACGGGTTTGGGACAGGGCGGATTTGGGGTCATCCCTGGGTTTGGGACAGCACGGGTTTGGGACAGCGCGGGTTTGGGGTCATCCCTGGGTTTGGGACAGGGCGGGTTTGGGACAGCGCGGGTTTGGGACAGCGCGGGTTTGGGACAGCACGGGTTTGGGACAGCGCGGGTTTGGGACAGGGCGGGTTTGGGGACAGCGCGGGTTTGGGGACAGGGCGGGTTTGGGGACAGGGCGGGTTTGGGACAGGGCGGATTTGGGACAGCAGGGGTTTGGGACAGCGCGGGTTTGGGGACAGCGCGGGTTTGAGACATCGCGGGTTTGGGACAGGGCGGATTTGGGACAGAGCGGGTTTGGGGACAGGGTGGGTTTGGGGACAGCACGGGTTTGGGACAGGGCGGGTTTGGGGACAGCACGGGTTTGGGGACAGCACGGGTTTGGGACAGGGCGGGTTTGGGGACAACTCCGGCTTTGGGGGACACACTGTTGGGTTTGGGTGACTGTACCAGATTTGGGGAGCAACCCTCGGGTTCGGGTGACACCCCCGAATTTGGGGAGCACCCCTCGAGTTTGGGGACATCCCCGGCTTTGGGGACAGCTCCGGGTTTGGGGAACACACTGTCGGGTTTGGGTGACAGTACCGGATTTGGGGGCACCCCTCGGGTTCGGGGATCCCCCCCGTGCTCGGGGGCCCCCTGACCGTGCCCCGCCAGGTCGTGTCCCAGCAGAGTCCTGGGCACGGCCACCCTGAGGCTGTCCCACATCTCCCGGGATCCCGACGAGCTCGAGGGTGAGCGGGGTTGTCCCTTTTTGGGGTCCCCCTTAGCCAGACCCCAAACCCCACCCCGAACCCCCGTTTCTGTGCCCCCAGAGGGGAACCCCGGGTTCTTCCCCTGCTTCGGGCCCAGCTTCCTGCCCTTCTACGGCCCCCGGCCGGACGCTGCCAGGGTAAGGAGCGGGATTTTGGGGGGAAACGGGGGATTTGGGGAGAGATTGGGGCATTTGGGGGGAAAGGAGGAATTGTTGGGGCAAAGGAAGAGTTTTTGAGGGCGATGGGATGTTTGGGGTGAAAACGGGAGAATGGAGGAGAAAACAGAGTGTTTGGAAGGGGAAATGGGATTCTGGGAATGGTCAGCGAGGGTTTGGGGAATGGGAATTTGGGATGTTTTCCCGGCCAGTGGCACATTTGGGGTGGATGTGGGATGGGGGAAATGGAGAATGGGGCATTTGAGGGAAAACCAGGGAATTGTTGGGGCAGGACTTCGGGAGACAATGGGACATTTGGGGTGAAATGGAATGGGGAAAGTGGAGAATGGGGTGAAATGGGATGGGGGAGATGGAGAACGGGGCATTTGAGGGAAAAACGGGGAATTTTCAGGGCAAACACAGGGCTTTAGGAGACAATGGGACATTTGGGGTGGGTATGGGATGAGGGAAACGGATAACAGGGCATTTGAGGGAAAATGGAATTGCTGGGGCGGGACTTCAGGTGAGAATGGGTGAAATAGGATGGAGGAAAGAGAATGGGGCATTTGAGGAGAAAACGGAATTGTTGGGATGGGACTTCAGGAGACAATGGGACATTTGGGGTGAAATGGGATGGAGGAAAGAGAATGGGGCATTTGAGGAGAAAACAGGGAATTGTTGGGGTGGGACTTCAGGAGACAATGGGTGAAATGGGATGGAGCAAACAGAATGGGTCATTTGAAAGAAAACAGGGAATTGCCGGGGCAAACACAGGGCTTTAGGAGACAATGGGACACTTGGAGTGGATATGGGATGGGGGAAACGGAGAACGGGGCATTTGAAGGAAAAGGGAAATGCCGGGGCAGGACTTTAAGACAGAATGGGACGCTCGGGCTGGACATGGGCCGCCGCACAGCCCGACCTCGTCTCGCAGGACTCCGGGCCGGTTTATCGGGGCCGGGTGCTGCTGGAGCTCTGCACCCACCTGGGCTCCCCGCCCGCCCGCCAGCGCGACACCATCGCGCCCGTGGACGCCGAGCGGGCGCAGGTGGGGACGCGGGGACACGGTGCCACCTCCGCCCCGAGGGGACGGCCGGGCATTCCTGGGGTTTTTCCTCTCGGCAGAGCCGCCTGCCTCGCTGCCAGCTGGGGCTCTGCGCGGTTTTCCACTCGGCCGCGGTGGTGCCCGGCGGCGCCGAGCCGCTGCGCCTGGAGCTGGGCATCGGCAGCGCCGCGGCCGCCACCGCGCACGCACGGCCCGCGTCCCACGGTGAGCTGGGGACAGCCCGCGGTGGCACCGGGGACACTGCCACCCTCCCTGGCCGGTCCTTTAACAGGGGACAGCCCGCGGTGGCACCGGGGACACTGCCACCCTCCCTGGCCGGTCCTTTAACAGGGGAGAGCGCGGCGGTGGCACCGGGGACACTGCCACCATCCTCGGCCGGTCCCTTAACAGGGGACAGCCCGCGGTGGGGCGGAACGCTGGGAGTTGTTAATTGGGGTAATTGTTAAAGGGGATCGGCGCGTCCGTGCGGGGCCGGGAGGTGCCGCGGGCCTGGGGACGTGGATCGGGTGGCACCTGGCTGATGTCACCTGTGGGTCAGGGGACACTTCAGGAATCTTGGATGACCCCGGGAATGTCATCCTCCGTGATGTCACCTGTGGGTCAGGGGACACTTCAGGAATCTTGGACAATCCTGTGACACCTCCCCAGAGGCCACAGCTGCCCCTCACCAGCGCAGCCGAGTCCGTTCTGACCCCAGTTCTCCGGATTTCTGTGATTTTCCCGATTTTCCCGAATTTAGGGGACCTCTACCAGCACCTGCCGTGGTTTGGGGACAAACCGGTGGTCGCTGTCACCTCGCTGTGGGAGGATGCTGGACACCGCTGGGACAGCGTGAACCGACTGCGAGCGCTGTGCCAGCACCTGGTGAGACCCCAGACACGGGGAGGATCGATCCCAAACCCGGGGGGGATTGATCCCAAACCCGGGGGGGATTGATCCCAAACACAGAGGGGACTGATCCCAAACCCAGAGGGGACTGATCCCAAACCCGGGGGGGATTGATCCCAAACACAGAGGGGACTGATCCCAAACCCAGAGGGGACTGATCCCAAACACAGAGGGGACTGATCCCAAACCCAGAGGGGACTGATCCCAAACCCGGGGGGGATTGATCCCAAACACAGAGGGGATTGATCCCAAACCCAGAGGGGACTGATCCCAAACCCGGGGGGGGATTGATCCCAAACGCAGAGGGGATTGATCCCAAACCCAGAGGGGATTG
The DNA here is from genome assembly GCA_037837765.1 of Delichon dasypus. Lineage (NCBI taxonomy): Eukaryota > Metazoa > Chordata > Aves > Passeriformes > Hirundinidae > Delichon > Delichon dasypus. The sequence goes on from JBBAXF010000023.1 coordinate 1,403,796, forward strand.
ATCCCAAACACGGGGAGGACTGATCCCAAACCCAGAGGGGATTGATCCCAAACCCAGAGGGGACTGATCCCAAACCCAAGAGGGAATTGATCCCAAATCTGGGTGAGGATTGATCCCAAACCCAGGAGGGTCCTGACCCCAATCCCGGGAGGTGCTTGACCCCAAATCCACAAGGAGACGAGACTGATCCCCAACTTGGGAGGAGATTGACCCCAAATCCACATGGGGATTGATCCCAAATCTACGTGGGAACAGCTTGGGGTGGGATTAACCCCAAATCCATGTGGGAATGGTTCGGGTGGGATTGACCCCAAATCCACATGGGAATCGTTCGGGTGGGATTGACCCCAAATCCACGTGGGAATGGTTCGGGTGGGATTGACCCCAGATCCCTGTGGGAACGGTTTGGGGACGTTCCCAGGAGAAGAACCTGGCCGAGCTGCAGGGACACCACGGGGACACGGCGAGGGACATCGAGGCCAGGCTGCTGCGGGAGCTGGCGCAGGACTGCACGTGAGCGACCCCAAACCCCCAAAGCAGGGTTTGTGTGACCCCAAACCCCCAAATCAGGGTTTGTGTGACCCCAAATCCCCAAACCAGGGTTTGGGTGATCCCAAATCCCCAAATCGGGGTCTGAGCGACCCCAAATCCCCAAACCAGGGTTTGTGTGACCCCAAATCCCCAAATCAGGGTTTGGGTGATCCCAAATCCCCAAATCGGGGTCTGAGCGACCCCAAATCCCCAAATCAAGGTCTGAGTGATCCCAAATCCCCAAAGCAGGGTTTGGGTGACCCCAAATCCCCAAATTGGGGTCTGAGTGACCCCAAATCCCCAAATCGGGGTCTGAGTGACCCCAAATCCCCAAGGCAGGGTTTGGGGCTGGCGGATGGGGAATCTGGGGTGGAAATGGGGCTGGCAGCCGGGGTTTGGGGGGTTTGGGGGGTTTGAGGGACATCGGGACATTCCGGAGGTCACTTTGGGGTGGAAACGGCAGGAGGGGGACGCGGGGTATTCGGGGTGGAAATGGGGTTCTGCTGGGAGAACGGAGAGTTTGAGGGGAGAACGAGGAATTGCTGGGGCAGGGGAAGAATTTTTGGGGTGAAACCGGGGATTTTGGGGGGATTTGGGGGTGACCCCGTGGTTTGGGGACGACTCCTGGGCTGGGGTGGTTTTGGGGTGTTTCAGGCTGATTTGGGGCTGATTTTGGGGTGTTTTGGGCTGATTTTGCATGTTTTGGGGTGTTTTGGGCTGATTTTGAGCTGATTTTCAGGTGTTTGGGCTGTTCCAGGGTGATTTTGTGCGTTCTGGGCTGGTTTTCCAGTGTTTTGGGCTGATTTAGGGCCATTTCGGGCTGATTTCCGGCTGATTTTGGGCTGATTTCCCAGTGTTTCGGGGTGGTTTTGGGGTGGTTTTGGGTGTTTTGGACAGATCTCGTGCTGATTTTGGGGTGATTTTGTGTGTTTTGGGCTGATTTTCCAGTGTTTCAAGCTGATTTTCTGGTATTTCGGGGCTGATTTTCCAGTGTTTCAGGGTGGTCTTGGGATGTTTCAGGGTGTTTCAGGCTGATTTGGGGCTGATTTTGCATGTTTTGGGGTGTTTTGGGTGATTTGGGGGTGTTTAGGACTGATTTTGGGGCTGATTCGGGGCTGATTTTGCGTTTCAGGCTGACTTTGGGCTGATTTTCCAGTGTTTCGGGGTGTTTTGGGGTGTTTTGGGATGTTTCAGGGTGTTTCGGGCTGATTTCAGGCTGATTTTAGGGTGATTTTGCGTGTTTTGGGGTGTTTTCGGGTGATTTTGCCTGTTTTGGGTGGTTTTGGGGGTGGTTTTGGGGGTGGTTTTGGGTGTTTCAGGGTGATTGCGAGCTGATTTTGGGCTGATTTTGCCTGTTTCGGGGTGTTCTGGGGGTGGTTTTGGGTGTTTCGGGCTGATTTGGGGCTGATTTCAGGGTGATTTTGCATGTTTCGGGGTGATTTCGAGCTGATTTTGGGCTGATTTTGTGTGTTTTGGGGTGATTTCGAGCTGATTTTGGGTGTTCCGGGGTGGTTTGGGGGTGGTTTTGGGTGTTTCAGGGTGATTTTGAGTGTTTCGGGGCGTTTTGGGGCTGATTTTGCATGTTTCAGGCTGATTTCGAGCTGATTTGGGGCTGATTTCAGGGTGATTTTGCATGTTTTGGGGTGATTTGGGGCTGATTTTGGGTGTTTCAGGGTGTTTTGGGGCTGATTCTGCATGTTTCGGGCTGATTTCGAGCTGATTTGGGGCTGATTTTGCTGTTTCGGGGTGTTTTGGGGCTGATTTTGCATGTTTTGGGCTGATTTGGAGCTGGTTTGGGGCTGATTTCAGGGTGATTTTGCACGTTTTGGGGTGATTTTGGGCTGATTTTGGGTGTTTCAGGGTGGTTTGGGGCTGATTTTGCATGTTTCGGGCTGATTTGGAGCTGATTTTGGGTGTTTCGGGGTGTTTTGGGGCTGATTTTGCATGTTTCGGGCTGATTTGGAGCTGGTTTGGGGCTGATTTTGCTGTTTCAGGATGTTTTGGGGCTGATTTTGCATGTTTCGGGCTGATTTGGAGCTGATTTTGGGCTGATTTTGCTGTTTCGGGCTGATTTTGAGCTGATTTGGAGCTGATTTTGCTGTTTCGGGGCGCCGCAGGGACGCCCTGGCCTGCCTGGAGGCGCAGCCCACGCCGACGGCCCTGGACCAGCAGCTGCGCAGCTCCCGGCTGCTCCTCCTGCGGCGGCTCCGGCGCGCGGCCGAGCCCCAGAAAAGGCCGGGGTTTCGGGGGGACGCGCTGGGGACGGCGGCCCGGGGGTGGCTGCGGCGCGCCGCCGCGCTGGCCGTCGAGGTGAGGCCAAAATCCCCCGGAACGGGGAAAATCGAAACGGCCCAGTGTGGAGTTCTGGGGTCGGGGAGCCGGGAGTTTATTCCGGGGCGCGGAGCACAGAGTCCGGCCTCTGGGCACGGGCGTGGGAATTCTTCACTGCTGGACGGGGCGGGGTCACTTATGGGGTTTAGCGAAGAAATTAATGTCTGTTAGCTGTAAATAGTAATTAATATAATGTAATATAGTGTAATGGAAAGGTGTATATATATAAAAATAATATAATATAAAATAATGTAATATAACATAATATAATATAACATAACATAGCATAATATAACATTAACATAACATAACTTAAATAGTAATTAATATAATGTAATATAGTGTAATGGAAAAGTATATATATATATAATTAATATAATATAAAATAATGTAATATAATATAATATAATATAATATAATATAACATAACATAACATAACATAACATTAACATAACATAACTTAAATAGTAATTAATATAATGTAATATAGTGTAATGGAAAAGTATATATATATAATTAATATAATATAAAAATAATGTAATATAATATAATATAATATAACATAACATAACATAACATAAATAGTAATTAATATAATGTAATATAGTGTAATGGAAAAGTATATATATGTAATTAATATAATATAACATAACATAGCATAACATAACATTAACATATAACATATAGCATACAACATAATATATAATATATAATATATAATATATAACATATAATATATAATATATAATATATAATATATAATATATTATACATTATATATTATACATTACATAATATATACTATATATTATATATTATATATTATATATAACTAACATATAACATTAACATATAACACATAACATATAACACAACACATAACATATAACATAACATATACTACATAATACATAATACATAACACATAATACATAATATATAAATACATACACATAATTATATATATAATACTATAGAATACTACAGAATAGAATGTATTAAAAAGTATAATATAGTATAATATACTATAATACAGTGTAATATAGCATAATATAATTAATGTAAAGTAATGTAAGGCAATATAATATAACAATATATAATAATTTATAATAATAATTTTACATAATATAACATAATGCAGTGTGATGTAACATAGTATAAATTTACCTATAGTACAGTGTGATGTATAATGTGCGGTAGCGCTATTTAATCTGTAATAATTTAATCATATCATGACATCGTTGCAATAATCGCGCAATAATTATTATAACGGATGGGAGAACGAGGAAAGTATGTATATTGTACTTTCGGTAATGCTATCATGTACTAGTCATAACATTAATAATAGAAATAATAATGGTAATAATATTAACAATAGCAATAATTGCATCAATAACAATACAATAATAGCAATATTAATCATGGTAACGATAAACTGGGTGTGAGTCCTGGAAATGCCTCCGTTTCCTGCCCGTCCTCTGCCGGGTTTGGAGTTAGATAGATATAAAATTATACCGTAGATATCAAATTATTATTAATAATAGCTCAAATAATAATAAAATTATAGCAATAACCACAACAATAACCGTAATAATATCAATAATTTACAAGTTATAATCCCGGAACGTCTCCTGGCCGTGCCCGAGCTCCCTGCCGGGTTTGGGCTCCCTTTGGGGCGGTTCCTGTCCTGTTCTGGTGCTGCTCTCACGCCGCTCTCCGTGTCCCCGTGTCCCGGTGTCCCCCATCCCCGTGTCCCCGTGTCCCCGCAGCCCCAGGCCGGTGTCCCCGACGTGCAGCTGTGGCTCTTGCGGGGACAGCTCCGGGTGGCCTCGGTTCGTGTCCCCGCCACCGATGTCCTGCACTCCCCGCGCGGCCCCGGCGCCTGCGGCCGCCTCTGCGGGAGGATCCTGACCCTGTTCCTGGTGGGAGCTCCCGGTGTCCCCTCGTGTCCCTCCATGTCCCCTCGTGTCCCTCCATGTCCCTCCATGTCCCCCCTCCTCACTGCTCCGTGTCCCTCTGTGTCCTCCCATGTCCCCTCTGTCCCTGTTCCATGTCCCCTCCACGTCCTCTCCAAATTCCCACCACGTCCCCTCCGAGTCCCCTTGGTGCCTGCTCTGTGTCCCCCCTGTCCCCTCCATGTCCCCTCCATCCCCGCTGTCCCTGTCCCCCCGCTGTCCCCCGCTCTGTGTCCCCCCGTCCTCCCCTGTCCCCCCGCTGTCCCCCGCTCTGTGTCCCCTCTCTGTCCCCTCCATATCCCCCTCCATGTCCCCTCCATGTCCCCTCCACCCTCCCTCTGTGTCCCCCCGCTGTCCCCCGCTCTGTGTCCCCGCTCGGTGACACTTTGTGTCGCAGGGCCGCGGGGACATCCAGGCGCAGGTGCGGCTCCGGCTGTGGCTGGGGCGGGTGGCCGAGAGCGGGGACCTGGAGCGGCTGCTGGAGGGGACCCTGCGCTTCTACAGCGAGACGGTGGCGACAGCGAGGGGACAGAGAGGGGACAGCGAGGGGACAGCGAGGGGACAGGGAGGGGACAGACAGGGGACAGCGAGGGGACAGCGAGGGGACTGAGAGGGGACAGAGAGGGGACAGAGAGGGGAGAGAGACAGGACAGCGAGGGGACAGAGGAGGGACGGAGGGGGGACAGAGAGGGGCAGAGGGGGGACAGAGGAGGGACAGAGAGGGGACAGAGAGGGGAGAGGGAGGGCAGAAGGAGGGGACAGAGGGGGGAAAGGGAGGGGACAGAGGGGGGACGGCGAGGGAAGAGAGAGGGCACAGGGAGGGGACAGCGCCGGGGAGGCGCCAGTACCGAGAGGGGACAGCGGGAGGGGACAGCGCCGGGAGGGGACAACATCCCGCGGTGTCCCCTGACACCAGGCCGTGTCCCCTGTGGCAGTACGAGAACCAGACGCGGCTGCTGGGGAAATGGGGGCCCCGGAAGCTTTTGGGGCTCCCCGCGTTCTCCGACAGCTCCGGCCGGGCCGGGCCGCCCCCGGAGCGGATCCAGCCCCCCAAGGGCTGGCGCTGGGACGGGCCCTGGAGCGTGGAGCGGCCGCGGCGGTGAGCGGAGGGGACGGGAGGGGACGGCCACCCCCTGCCCCTGCGGGGACCTCGGTGACGCCGGCAGTGTCCCCGGGGTCCCCAGGGCGCTGCCGCGGCCGGAGCCCGAGGTGAGCGCGGTGCTGGAGGAGCTGTACGAGAACCAGAGCCGGGAGCCCGGCGGGACCTGGAGCCCCTCCGGCACGGCCGCCGTGAGTGCGGGACAGCGCGGGGGACACCGGGGCGACACCGGAGCGTCGGGGCTCAGCTCTCGCCCGGTGCTGCAGGAGGGAGCGGCGGTGCCACCGAAGGAGGAGGTGGCGTGTCCCCAGGGCTGGCGCGTCACTCGTGACTGGCACGTGGACACGGAGGGGGACGTGGATGAGGACGGTGAGGGAGGGTGGCACAGGAGGGGGGGTGACAGGGACAGGGGGGACAGGGGGGACAGGGATGGGGTGGCAAGGAAGGAGGGGATGGAGGTGACAGGGGTGGGGATGATGGGGATGGAAGTGACAAGCATGGAGGTGACAGGAACAGGGTGGCAGGGGTGAGCGTGACAGGGATGGGGGTGACATGGATGGGGGTGATGGGAATGGGGGTGACAGGGGGGACAGGGACGCGGTGGCAGGGAAGGAGCTGGGCCGTGTGTGCAGGCTGGCAGTACGGGGCGGGCACGGAGGATGGCAGCCCCCCGGCAGCGTGGCACGGCAAGGGACAGCACGGCCACACCCTGCGGCGCCGGCGCTGGGTCCGTGTCTGCCACAGGGACACCGAGAGCTGGACCCGGGAGCAGGACACGGACACCATCAACACCCTGGTGACACACACGGGGACAGCGATGGGGCAGGGGCAATGGAGGGTCAGGGATGGGGTGACAGGGATGGGGGTGACAGGGATGGGGGTGACAGGAATGGGGTGACAGGGATGGAGGTGGCAGGGATGGAGGTGACAGGGATGGGGTGACAGGGATGGGGTGACAGGGATGTGGTGGCAGGGATGGGGTGACAGGGATGGAGGTGACAGGGATGTGGTGGCAGGGATGGGGTGACAGGGATGTGGTGACAGGGATGGGGTGACAGGGATGGAGGTGACAGGGATGTGGTGGCAGGGATGGGGTGACAGGGATGGGGTGACAGGGATGGAGGTGACAGGGATGGGGTGACAGGGATGGGGTGACAGGGATGGAGGTGACAGGGATGGGGTGACAGGGGTGGGGTGACAGGGATGGGGTGACAGGGATAGGGTGACAGAGATGGAGGTGACAGGGATGGGGTGACAGGGGTGGGGTGACAGAGATGGAGGTGACAGGGATGGGGGTGACAGGGATGGGGTGACAGGGATGGGGTGACAGGGATGGAGGTGACAGGGATGGAGGTGACAGGGATGGGGTGACAGGGATGTGGTGAAAGGGATGGGGTGACAGGGATGGAGGTGACAGGGATGTGGTGGCAGGGATGGGGTGACAGGGATGGGGTGACAGGGGTGGGGTGACAGGGATGGGGTGACAGAGATGGAGGTGACAGAAATGGGGGTGACAGGGATGGAGGTGGCAGGGATGTGGTGACAGGGATGGGGTGACAGGGATGGGGTGACAGGGATGGAGGTGACAGAGATGGAGGTGACAGGGATGGGGTGACAGGGATGTGGTGAAAGGGATGGGGTGGCAGGGATGGGGTGACAGAGATGGAGGTGACAGAAATGGGGGTGACAGGGATGGAGGTGCAGGGATGTGGTGACAGGGATGGGGTGACAGGGATGGGGTGACAGGGATGGAGGTGACAGAGATGGAGGTGACAGGGATGGGGTGACAGGGATGGGGTGACAGGGATGGGGTGACAAGGGTGGAAGTGATGAGGATGGAGGGGACAGAAATGGGAGTGACAGGGATGGAGGTGGCAGGTGGGGATGGTGAGGATGGAGGTGACGGGAATGGAGGTGACAGAGATGGAGGTGACAAGGATGAAGAGCAGGATGGGGGCGATGGGGACGATGACGACAGGGAAGGGGGTGATGGAGATGAGGGTGACACATCCCTGGGGCCAGAGCCACTGTCCCCACGTGACGCCGTCCCGTGCCGTGCCCCACAGCAGGACCCCGAGGAGCTGTGGGAGGACGAGGCCTGGCAGCCCGAGTGCTTCTGGGGCTGCTCCTTCCAGCCCAAGGTCCCGGCGGGGCCCCGGTGCCGCCGGCGCCGCTGGCAGCGCAGCCTGGTCCCCGCCGAGCCCACGGCCGTGGCGCCGCTGTTCCTGCTGCACGGAGCCCCCGTACGGGCGGGCGGGAGGGGAGCGGGGGGAATGGGGCCGGGAGAGGGAGGGAGAGGGGTGGGTGGAGGGATAGGGAGGGATAAGGATGGGGAGGTCAGGGTGGAAGGGTGTAGGGATGGCGGGAGAGAGGGAAGGATGAAGGGATGGAGGGATGGAGGGATGGGGCAACGGAAAGATGGAAGGATGGATCTGGGATGGATGGAGGGATGTGGGGATGGAAGGATGGGGGTTCAGGGATGGAGCCCTGTGGAGCTGGGCCATGACGGGACAGTGGCCGCAGGGCCAGGGAACAGCAGGGTCCCCCCAGCCCACCCCTGTCCTCTCCCAGGACCCCGAGGACCTGGCCCGGGACAATCCAGCGGTGGCCCCGCAGCTGCCGGCGCCTCCCTTCATCCTCTGCAGCTTCCAACGTGAGCCCGGGTGCCGAGAGGGGCCGGGAGGGGCCGGGAGGGGCCGGGAGGGGCCGGGGGTGGTCTGGAGGGGCCGGGGGCTCCCAGCCCCCCCTGACCCCCGCCTGTCCACAGGGCCCAGCCGCTTCCAGCTCCGCTGTTACATCTTCCAGGCGCTGGATCTGGCCCCCGGCAGTGCCAGGACCTCCTTAGGTGGGGCCCGCACGCCCCCGGCCCCGCCCCGCCGCAGCCCGGGGCGCTGACGGTGTCCTTGTCACCAGATGCCACCGCGCACGTGTGGTTGGAGTGGCGCAGCCGGCGCACGCGGGCGGTGCGCGGCGCCCTGGACCCGCGGTGGGAGCAGACGCTGCTGCTCCCCGGGGTGCCGCTCTTCGGGGACCCCCGAGGCGTCCGGGAGGAGCCCCCCGCTGTGGTGGTGGAGGTGCGAGACCAGCAGGGACAGGTACGGGGACACTGCGGGAACGGGACACCGCGGGGACAGGGCTGGGGAAAAGGCAGGGAAAGAGGGAGGGAAGGATGGGAGCAGAGGGATGGGTGATGGATGATTGATGGATGGGTGGATGGATGGGTGGATGGATGGATGGTGGATGGATGGATGATGGATGATGGATGGATGGATGGATGGATGGATGATGGATGGATGGATGGATGGATGATGGATGGATGATGGATGGATGGATGGATGATGGATGGATGATGGATGATGGATGGATGGACGATGGATGATGGATGGATGGATGGATGATGGATGATGGATGGATGATGGATGGATGATGGATGGATGATGGATGGATGATGGATGATGGATGGATGATGGATGGATGGATGGATGGTGGATGATGGATGATGGATGATGGATGGATGGATGGATGATGGATGATGGATGATGGATGATGGATGGTGGATGGATGATGGATGGATGGATGATGGATGGATGGATGGGTGGATGATGGATGGATGATGGATGGATGATGGATGATGGATGGATGGGACAGGGATGGAGGTTTGGCAGGAGGGATGGAAAGACAGGAGTGTCAGGGAAGGAGGGGCAGAGGGTCAGGGATGGAAGGATGGGGGTCAGGGACAGAGGGATGGGGTCAGGGATGGAGGAGCAGGAGTGTCCAGGGATGGAGGGTCAGGGATGGAAGGATGGGAGTCAGGGATAGAGGGATGGGGTTCAGGGATGGGGGGACACCCATGGGTGGGGCAGCCCCGCGCTCAGGCGCTGCCTCGCAGGGTGCCGGTGTTCTCCTGGGGAGGTGCGTGTGCGTCCCGCGGGTCTGGCTGGACGTGGGACAGCGGGAGCTGCCCCGGCTCCAGCCCCACGCCCTGCACGGCCCACGGGGCCCGGCCGGGGAGCTGCTGGCGGCCTTGGAGCTCCTGCACGAGCCCGAGGTGAGGGGGTGACACGGTGTGGCACAGGGGGATATGGGGTGACACGGGGTGGCAGGGGGGACACGGGGTGGCACAGGGGGACATGGGGTGACACGGGGTGGCAGGGGGGACACAGGGGACATGGGGTGACATGGGGGACACAGGGTGACACTGGGGACATGGGGGACATGGGGTGGCAGGGGGGATACAGGGTGACACAGGGTGACACAGGGTGACACGGGGGGCACCCAGGGCTGTGGTGCCGTTGTCACGGTGTCCCCCCGCGGCAGGACGGGTCCCCAGTTCCGCTCAGCCCCCCGCCCCTGAGGAAGGACGAGTTCAGCTTCCCCCCGGAGCTGCGGCCGCGCATGCACAGGGTGACACTGGAGGTGCGAGCCACTGCCAGGGAGGGGACACGGTGGGACATGGTGGGACAGGGATGGGACAGGGATAAAGGTGAGATGAGGGCAGGGATGAGGGCAGGGGTGGGGACAGGAACAGGGATGGGGACAGGGACGGGACAGGGATAAAGGTGAGATGAGGGCAGGGATGAGGGCAGGGATGGGGACAGGAACAGGGATGGGGACAGGGATGGGACAGGGATAAAGGGGCAATAGGGACAGCGATGGGGACAATGAGGACAGGGGTGGGGACGGGGACAAAGCCGGAGATGGACACCGGGAGTGGGACAGGCCGCGGACAGAGCTGAATGTCCTGGGGATTCCCTGGGGACAGGGATGGGGACAGGGACGGGGGTCCCCGCAGCCGCCCAGCGAGGGTCCCGCGCGTCCCGCCAGGTGCTGGCCTGGGGGCTGCGGGGGCTGCGCGGGGCCGTGCGGGAGCCGCGGCTGGAGCTGCACTGGGGGGGGCAGAGCCTCTGGACGCCCCCGATCCAGGACGTCGCCGCCAACCCCAACTTCGCCGGCAACGCCTTGGCGCTCAGCCTGGTGAGCGCGGCGGGCTCGGGGGGAGCCCCGCCCGCGGGTGGCACCGCGGGTGACCCGGCCGTGTCCCCGCAGGAGCTGCCCGAGGACGAGCGCTTCGTGCCGCCCGTGCGGCTGCGCCTCTGGGGCCGGGCAGGCGCGGAGCGGCGGCTGCTGCTGGGCCGGGCCAGCGTGCGGGACCTGGGGCGGTACCGCTGCCCCCCGCCCCGCCCGCAGCGGCTGCTGGGCTCCGGCACCGACCGCGGTGGCTCGCACACGGCTGTGACAATGCCAGGTGCGGCCTGGCCCACCCCTGACCCGTCACTGGTGTCCCTTGTCCCATCCCAGCTGTCCCCTGCCCTGTCCCAGCTGTCCCCTCCCTCATCCCCGTCCCTCTCTCCCACAGACGAGCTCCTTTCCCTGCCCATCTCCTCCAGCCTCTGGAAACGCTCCTGTTCCCTTTTCCTGGCCATTTCCAGGATGGCTCAGGTGAGTCCTGTGTCCCCCCAGGTCACCTGGCACCGCTGGGCACCGCTGGGCACCCCTGGGCACCGCCCGGCCCCGTGCCTCAGTTTCCCCAAGAGCCCTTTGCTCCTTTCAGGACCTGCTCAGCTCCCTCAGGAACACCGGGGCGGAGGACGAGGTGGGCACAGGACTGGGGCCACTGGGACCACCATGGCCACCAGGGCCACCAGGGCCACCAGGGCCACCTGTCCCCACCCGCTCCTGCTCCCCACCAGGGCGAGGAAGATGAGGAGGAGGAGAAGGAGGAGGAGAAGGACTGGTGGAGCAAATTCTACACGTCCATGGAGGACAAGGACCCCAAATCTCGGTGGGGAACCAACAGGGACAGGATTAAGGTGAGGCAGGGCCTGGGACTTGCAGGGACAGGGACAGGGATGGGACAGGGACAGCAGGGACAGGGACAGAGGGGACAGGGACAGGGACATGGGGACAGGGATGGGGACAGGGACAGGGACAGGGACAGCAGGGACAGGGACAGAGGGGACAGGGACAGGGATGGGACAGGGACAGGGACAGGGACAGGGATGGGACAGGGATGGGGACAGGGATGGGACAGGGACAGGGACAGGGATGGGGACAGGCACAGGGACAGAGGGGACAGGGACAGGGATGGGGACAGGGACAGGGATGGGACAGGGATGGGGACAGGCACAGGGACAGAGGGGACAGGGACGGGAACGGGGACAGGGACGGGACAGGGACAGGGACAGGGACAGGGACAGGGACAGGGATGGGACAGGGACAGGGATGGGACAGGGAGGATGAAGGCAGGGGGTGAGGACAAGGACAGGACGGAAGACAAGATGAGGATGAGGATGGGGATGAAGCTGGGAAGGGGACAGGGATGAGGATGAGGAGGGAATGGGGACAGGGACGGGGAAGAAGCCGAGGGGACAGGGGTGAAGCTGGGGCAGGGGTGAAGAAGGGGCCGGGGCTGCGGTGGGGAGAAGCCCCAGGCGGGGCCAGGGGCAGCGCCAGGAGCGGGCTCGGGGATGAGCCGAGGCCGGCACGGCCCCGCAGATCTACGGCTGCGAGCTGGAGGCGGTGCCCGAGTTCGAGGGGCTGCAGGATTTCTGCCAGACCTTCCCCCTGTCCAAAGCGGGGCAGGAGCCCGAGCCCGTGGGCAGCTTCAAGGTGGGCGAGACCCCCGCGTTGGGCGGGACCCCGGCAGCCGGGCGGGACCCCCGGAGGGCAGCCAGGGCTCTCTCAGGGGCTTTTCCGCATCTACCCCGCGCCCGAGGAGCCCGGAGCGGCCCCCGCGCCCCGCTGCTTCCAGCGCCTGCCGCCCAGCGAGCCGCAGGAGTGCCTGGTGCGCGTCTACGTGGTGCGAGCCTTGGAGCTGTCCCCGCGCGATGTCACCGGGCTGGTAGGGACAGCGCGGGACCCCGGGGGCCCGGGCGGGGGCTCCGGGCCGCGGTGCCACCCCCGTGTCCCCTCCGTGCCCCAGAGCGATCCCTACGTGCGGGTGTCGCTGGGCAAGAGGACGCTGGGACAGCGCGATCAGTACGTGCCCAACAGCCTGGAGCCCGTTTTTGGCAGGTGGGGACGGAGACCCTGGGCACTGCCACCCCCGGGGCGGGTGGCACGGGAAAATGTCACTCCCGGGGTGGGTTGGCAGTGTCACCGCGGGTGGGTGGTGGCCCCCGGCAGTGTCACCGGCAGTGGGTGGTGGCCCCCGGCAGTGTCACCATGGGTGCGTGGTGGCCCCCGGCAGTGTCACTGTGGGTGGGTGGTGGCCCCTGGCAGTGTCGCCGGCAGTTGGTGGTGGCCCCTGGCAGTGTCACTGCAGGTGGGTGGTGGCCCCTGGCAGTGTCACCATGGGTGGGTGGTGGCTCCCGGCAGTGTCACCGTGGGTGGGTGGTGGCCCCTGGCAGTGTCACCGCGGGTGGGTGGTGGCCCCCAGCAGTGTCACCGGCAGTGGGTGGTGGCCCCCGGCAGTGTCACTGTGGGTGGGTGGTGGCCCCCGGCAGTGTCACCGCGGGTGGGTGGTGGCCCCGGCAGTGTCACCGGCAGTGGGTGGTGGCCCCTGGCAGTGTCACCATGGGTGCGTGGTGGCCCCCGGCAGTGTCACTGCGGGTGGGTGGTGGCCCCCGGCAGTGTCACCGGCAGTGGGTGGTGGCCCCCAGCAGTGTCACTGCGGGTGGGTGGTGGCCCCCGGCAGTGTCACCGTGGGTGCGTGGTGGCCCCCGGCAGTGTCACCCCTGGGGCGGCGCTGGGCTGGGGGTCCCTGCCACTGGCACGGGGGTACTGAGGGGCTCATTCCCGATGGCAGCATGGCCCTGTGCCAGCCTGGCCTGGTGTCACCCTGTCCCCATGCCCTGTGCTGGTGTGCCACCAGATCTGTGTGCCACCACCAGCTGTCCCACTCCCTGTCCGGGTGTGTGGTGCCACCAGCTGTCCCATTCCCCAGGCTGCTGTGTCCCTGTGCCACCACCAGCCACATTGCCTGTGCCACCACCTGTGCCACTCCCTGTGCCACCAGCTGTACCATTGCCGGTGCTGCTGTGTCCCCTTAGCCCCTGTGTCCCTGTGTCCCCACCTGTGCCATTGCCATTGTTGCTGTGTCCCTGTGTTCCCATGTCCCTGTGTCCTCGTGTCCCTGTGTCCCCAGCTGTGCCATCCCCTGTCCTGGCACGCCCCTGTCCCCGCGGGTCCCCTGTCCCCAGTGCCAGCCCTGGGCTGAGGACACTCCTGCCAGCAGGATGTTCGAGCTGACGGCCACCATCCCGCTGGAGAAGGACCTGCGGGTGACAATCATGGACTACGACAAGGTGCCACCAGACCAGGAGATTGGCAGCACCACCATCGACCTGGAGAACCGGCTGCTGTCGCAGTTCCGTGCCCACTGCGGGCTGCCCACGCTGTACCACACGTGCGTGTCCCGGGGCACGGGGACACGGGGACAGGGGGACAGGGGGACACGGGGACACGGGGACACAGGGACAGGGGGACACGGGGACACGGGGACACAGGGACAGGGGGACACGGGGACACAGGGACAGGGGGACAGGGGGACATGGGGACACGGGGACACGGGGACACGGGGACACGGGGACACAGGGACAGGGGGACACGGGGACACAGGGACACGGGGACACGGGGACACGGGGACACAGGGACAGGGGGACAGGGGGACATGGGGGATATGGGGACACGGGGACACGGGGAACAGGGGGATATGGGGACATGGGGACATGGGGACATGGGGGCATGGAGACAGGGGAAGGGGACACGGGGGACACAGGGACAGGGCTACAGGGGGACATGGAGACACGTGGACACGGGGACATGAGGGGGCAGAGGGATGGGGACAAGGGGACACAGGGACACGGGGACAGGGGGACAGGGAGATATGGGGACATGGGGAGGGGACATGGGGACACAGGGACACGGGGACATGGGGACACCGGGACACATGGAAATGGACACAGGGAGGGGACACGAGGGGGCACAGGGATGGGGACAAGGAAAGGGGGGTCGGGGTGGGGTGGGGTCAGAGGAATGGGGGGCACAGGAGGATGCGATGTGGTGGGAGCAGAGTGATTTGGGACAGGAGAAGGAGTGGGATGGGGGCACAGGAGGGTTGGGGGGGCACAGGGGTTTTTGGGGCACAGGAGTTTTGGGGGCACAGGCAGATGGCACGGAGCGGGCACAGGGGTCGGGCACAAGGATCCGTGGCGGGCACGGGGGTGTCTGTTGTGGGCACGGGGGTGTCTGTTGTGGGCACGGCTCTGTGTATCGTGGGCACGGGGGTGTCTATTGTGGGCACAGCGGTGTCTATTGCAGCCACGGCGGTGTCTATCATGGGCACGGCTGTGTCTATCGCGGGCACGGCTGTGTCTATCGTGGGCACGGCTCTGTCTATCGCGGGCACGGCTGTGTCTATCGCGGGCACGGCTGTGTCTATCACGGGCACGGCTCTGTCTATCGCGGGCACGGCTGTGTCTATCGTGGGCACGGCTCTGTCTATCGCGGGCACGGCTGTGTCTATCGCGGGCACGGCTGTGTCTATCACGGGCACGGCTGTGTCTATCACGGGCACGGCTCTGTCTATCGTGGGCACGGGGGTGTCTATCGTGGGCACAGCGGTGTCTATCGTGGGCATGGCTCTGTCTATCGCGGGCACGGCTCTGTCTATCGTGGGCACGGCTGTGTCTATCGTGGGCACAGCGGTGTCTATCGTGGGCACGGCTCTGTCTATCGCGGGCACGGCTCTGTCTATCGTGGGCACAGCGGTGTCTATCGTGGGCATGGCGGTGTCTATCGCGGGCACGGCTGTGTCTATCGTGGGCACGGCTCTGTCTATCGTGGGCACTGCCAGCACTGGTGCCCCTCTTGTGTGTCGCTGTCCCCAGCGCCGGCCCCGCGTGCTGGCGGGACCAGTTGTGCCCCAGCCGCACCCTGGAGCTCCTCTGCGCCCAGCGCGGGCTGCCCGCGCCCCTCTTCACCGCCGGCGGCACCGCCCTGGCCCTGGGCGGGCAGAGCTTCGAGCTGCGGCACTTTGGTCAGCGGAGACGGCCGGGGGAGCTGGGGAGGGGCTGGGGGGCGTTTGGGGGGAGCTGGGGAGGGGCTGGGGGGCGTTTGGGGGGAGCTGGAGAGGGGGTGGTGTGGGTTTGGAGGGAGCTGGGGAGGGGCTGGGGGGCGTTTGGGGGGAGCTGGGGAGGGGCTGGTGTGGGTTTGGGGGGAGCTGGGGAGGGGCTGGTGTGGGTTTGGGGACAGCTGGAGAGGGGCTGGTGTGGGTTTGGGGGTTTCTGGAGGGATCTGAGAAGTGTCTGGTGGAGGTTTGGGGGGATATGGGGACGGGCTCAGGGGTCTGGGGGGAGTTTGGGGAGTGCGGGCTTGTTCTGCGGGGTCCGTGGGGATGGAGCGTTGGAGGGCTGGGGGGACTGAGGGGGACTCGGGGGGCCTGGCTGGGAGTCGGGGGGTGTCGGAGGGGGGGTCTGGAGGGGGGTCTGAGGCTCTGTGCCAGGGTGACAGACAGGCCGGTGTCACAGAGCGGGGTCACCCCCCGTCCCGGCACCCCGGGGCGCCCCGGGAGCGCCTGGCCCTGCACGTGCTCAACCTGTGCGGGCTCGTCCCGGAGCACCTGGAGACGCGGAGCCTCCAGAGCAGCGCCCGGCCCGGGCTGGAGCAGGTGGGGACAGCGCGGGGACAGCGACAGCGACAGCGGGCTGGGGGTGACAGGGACAGCGCGGGGACAGCGACAGCGACAGTGACAGCGACAGTGACAGCGACAGTGACAGCGACAGTGACAGTGACAGCGACAGCGACAGTGACAGTGACAGGGGGTGACAGGGACAGGGTGGGGACAGCGACAGCGACAGCGACAGTGACAGGGGGTGACAGGGACACCATGGGGACAGCGACAGCGACAGGGGGTGACAGGGACAGCGTGGGGACAGCGACAGCGACAGCGACAGCGACAGCGACAGCGACAGGGGGTGACAGGGACAGCGTGGGGACAGCGACACCAGCAGAGGGTGATGGGGACCCTCGGGTGACAGGGATGTGACCAAGGAGGGACCCCAGGGTGACAGGGACCATGGGGTGTAGGGTGTGCCAGGGGGACTCTGGGGACCCCAATGTCCCCCTGGGGTGACAGAGAACCCGGGGCTGGGGACACCGGGGTGACAGGGACATCGGGGATGGGTGCCAGGGAGCCCAGGGGTGGAGGTGACAGGGACAGATATGGGGGAGAGAGGGACAGTGAGGGGACAGGAGGGGACATGAGGGGACAGTGAGGGACATGAGGGGACAGGAGGGGACAGGAGGTGCCGGTGCCAGCCCGTCCCCTGTCCCCAGGGCAAGGTGCAGATGTGGGTGGACATTTTCCCCACCAGCCTCGGCCCCCCCGGGCCCCCCGTCAACATCGACCCCCGCAAGGCTGAGGGGTGAGCGAGTGACCGGCCACCCCCGGGGGACAGGGACAGCACCGGGAGGGGACAGGGACATCCATGGGGGACAGGGACACCCACGGGAGGGGACAGGGACAACACCGGGAGGGGACAGGGACAACACCGGGAGGACAGGGACACCCACGGGAGGGAACAGAGCCACCACCAGGGGACAGGGACGTCCACGGGAGGGGACAGGGATGGCCACGGGGGTCAGGGACACCCAAGGGAGACAGGGGCACCCCGGGAGGTGACAGGGCCATCCCAGACGAGGACAGTGCCATCCCAAGCAGAAGGTGACCCGTCCGTGTCCCCTCCCGAGGTACGAGCTGCGCTGCGTGGTGTGGCAGGTGCGGGACACGGACCTGGGGGACACCAACCTGCTGGGCCAGCGCATGAGTGACATCTACGTGTCCGGGTGAGCCTGCTGTCCCCAGCGTGTCCCCAGCGTGTCCCCAGCGTGTCCCCAGCACCGCAGGCTCCCTGCCACCCACCGGCATCTGTCCTGGCCATCCCAGAGAGCCTGTCACCCACCCCCAGGGTCACTGTCACCCCAGGGTCCCCAGCCATGTGGGCACACGGGTGCCATCAGTGTCCCCTCTGGGGTTGTGGGTGGCTGGGGTGGCACAGTGGTGACAATGGTGACAGCTGTGTCCCCCGTGGGGTGGCACAGCACTGACAGCCATGTCCCTTTAGGTGGCACACCGGTGACAGCAGTGTCCCCGCAGATGGCTGGGGTGGCACAGCGGTGACAGCCGTGTCCCCTGCGGGGTGGCACAGCGGTGACAGCTGTGTCCCTGCAGGTGGCTGGGGTGGCACAAGGGTGACAGCCATGTCCCCTGCGGGGTGGCACAGGGGTGACAGCCGTGTCCCCTGTGGGGTGGCACAGCGGTGACAGCCGTGTCCCCTGTGGGGTGGCACAGCGGTGACAGCTGTGTCCCTGCAGGTGGCTGGGGTGGCACAAGGGTGACAGCCATGTCCCCTGCGGGGTGGCACAGGGGTGACAGCCGTGTCCCCTGTGGGGTGGCACAGCGGTGACAGCCGTGTCCCCGCAGGTGGCTGGGGTGGCACAGCGGTGACAGCCGTGTCCCCACAGGTGGCTGGACGGGCTCCCGGAGCAGCGGCAGCAGACCGACATCCACTATCGCTCCCTGGACGGGAACGGCGCCTTCAACTGGCGCTTCGTGTTCCCCTTCGAGTTCCTGGCGGCAGAGAAGCTCTGCGCCATCCGCCGCAAGGTGCGGGGACGGGCGGGGCGGGGACGGCGCGGGGACGGGCCCAGGGGACACGGCCACCCCCGCTTGTCCCTCGGCAGGAGCACGTGTGGAGTTTGGACCAGACGCTGCTGAAGGTGCCGCCCAAACTCATCCTCCAAGTGTGGGACAACGACAAGTTCAAGGCGGACGATCTGCTGGGTGAGAGCCGTGTGCCCTGGAGGGGGACAGGGACAGGGGACAGGGGACAGGGACAGGGACAGGGGACAGGGGACAGCACAGGGGACAGGGACAGGGGACAGGGACAGGGACAGGGACAGGGGACAGGGACAGGGACAGGGGACAGGGACAGGGGACAGGGACAGGGACAGGGACAGGGGACAGGGGACAGGGGACAGGGGACAGCACAGGGAACGATGCCGGGGACAGCGCAGGGGACAGGTAGCTCTCTCTGGGTGACAGTGAGCACCCAGTGGTGAAAATGAGCACCCAGCAGTGACAGTGACCACCCAGCGGTGACACGGAGCTCTCTCTAGTGACACGGAGCACCCAGTGGTGACAGTGACCACCCAGCGGTGACACGGAGCTCTCTCTAGTGACACGGAGCACCCAGTGGTGACAGTGAGCACCCAGTGGTGACAGTGAGCACCCAGCGGTGAAAATGAGCACCCAGCGGTGACAGTGAGCACCCAGCGGTGACACGGAGCCCTCTCTAGTGACACGGAGCACCCAGCGGTGACAATGAGCACCCAGCGGTGACAATGAGCACCCAGCAGTGACAGGGACCACCCAGCGGTGACAGTGAGCACCCAGTGGTGACAGTGAGCACCCAGCGGTGAAAATGAGCACCCAGCAGTGACAGTGAGCACCCAGCGGTGACACGGAGCTCTCTCTAGTGACACGGAGCACCCAGCGGTGACAGACTCTCCCCGTGTCTCCGCGCAGGGATCCTGGAGCTGGAGCTGACCCGGCTGCGCCGCCCGGCCCGCAGTGCCCGCCTGTGCCGGGCCGTGCCGCAGGACGTGCCCTGGCTCTCCCGGCGCTGCTGCCGGGCCCCGGCGCTGCCGCGCTCCCCTCTGAACCTGTTCCGCAGCAGGAGCGCTCGGGGCTGGTGGCCCTGCACCGTGCAGGAGGACGGCGGCCAGCGGCTCTCGGTAGGATGGGGACGCGGGGGTGGCGGGGCCGGGGGCCGGCAGGGAGAGCAGCCAACGCGCTGCCCGGGCCCCGCAGGGGAAGCTGGAGCTCAGCCTGGAGCTGCTGACGGCGCGGGAGGCCGAGGAGCGGCCGGTGGGGAAGGCTCGGGAGGAGCCCAACAAGCACCCGACGCTGCCCGAGCCCAGGTGAGCCCGGGGGGCAGCAGGGGCCGGCGGGGAGCGGCGCTGGCCGTGGCTGAGCTCGGCGTCCCCGCAGGCGCCCCAAGTCCTCGTTCCTGTGGCTGCGCTCCCCGCTCAGCCTCGTCCGCCACGGCATCCGCTGGCGCTCCTTGCTCTGGCTCGGCCTGGGGCTGGCGGCTTTCCTGCTGCTCCTGGGGCTCCGCTCCTTCCTCCCGGTCAGCACCGGCCCACAAGGGCCCCGTCCGCGGCCCCGCAGCTGAGAAACGCCCGCGGAGCCGTGGCTGAGCCCCGCTGTCCCTCCGCAGGGCTCCGTCATGCTGAAGGTGCCTGAGCCGCTCCGGCTCCTGCGGCCCTCGGGCGAGGAGCGGCCGGGCACGGAGCGTCCCCCGGGCGGGACGGGCACGAAACCCTGAGGAGCCCCGCAGCTGCTGCTCTCGTGGCCCTGAAGCCCCTTCCCGAGCGGCTGTCGCTGCGCCCGGTGGATTCTGCCCTGCTCCAGAGCCGCCGTTCCGCCGGGAATGCCGAGGGAGCTGCCCAGCGATGTTCCCTCGTTAACAAAGTCCCGTCTGGCCACCAGCAGAGAGAGCGTGGTCCCCGTCTGTGCGGGCTGGGGGGGACACGGACACCGCTCGTGGAACAGATCCCCAGCCCCGATCCCAAATCCAGCCCCAGCCCGGTCGGGTTCAGCTCCCGCTCGCAAACTCAGCCCCAATTCCTGCCCTGACCCCATCGCCCTCACCGGCCCGCAGCCCCCCGCCAGCCCCAGAGCGAGTGCTGAGCCCAGCGCCAGCTCCGAGCGCCCCTCGGCCCCAATCCCAGCCAAACTCAGCCCAAACGCCGCGTTGACAACGGCCCCTCCCCAAGCCCGCCCTCGCCCCTGACAGCGGCCCTCATGGAGCCCTGCGAGAAATGAGCCCGAGCAGCCCAAAAGTGGGGCTGGGACCGGGACCCCCCCTTCCCCCTGCACCGCCAGCAACCCAGCCCGGCCCGGGGGAGGGTGCGGGGGGCCGGGAGGGAGGTGGGAGCGGAGCCTGAGGCTGCCCTGGGAGGGATGGACACGGGCCGGAGCGTCCCCCGGGGCCAGGAGGGCGGACAGCGCCTCGGAGGGAGGAAGACGGTGGCGGGACGGGGCGCAGAGGGCGGCGGACACCCGCTGGAGCATCCGTGCCGAGCGAGGAGGGCGGACACCGCAGCGAGCGGCCGGCCGGGGGCGAGGACGGCGCAGACAGCGCGGCCCCCGGGCCTCCCCCGGGGCAGAGCATCCCCGGGGCCAGGAGGATGAAGCCCCCGAGACCGGAGGGGCTCGGCCACCGAGCCCGGCTCAGCAAAGGTAAGGACAAAATAAAATGGTCCAAAATCACATCCGGCTCTGTGGCTGAGTTTTGGTTGCCCAAGGAGGCGCTGGTGAGGCAAAGGAAGCACAAAGGCCCCGCCCTCGCCGCGGCAGGAGAGGACAGAGACACGGACACTCGGTGCCGTGATGTTCCCGTGTGTCACAACGCTGCGCTGGGCTCCCCCGGGCCCGGCTGTGCCACAGGAGCGCCTCGGTGCCGTGGGGTTCCGTGGCCTGGCGTTGTCACGCTGCCGTGGAATTCTATGGAATTCATGGATTCTCTCATTGTCCAGGTTGAGGATAAAATTGATCCCTTTTCCATAAATAATAAATAAATACGATGAGATAAAAGTGATAGAGTAAACCTTTATTAACAAGCACTGGAAGGTAAGAGGTAGGAAAAGGTAGTAACCAATGGCTGGGTATCAAACTGCCAGAGCTCAGCGCCGCCTCATCTCTGATCCTGCTCACCTTGGTGCTTGCTGAGGGTGGGCGCAATGGAGCGGAGTTTCCTGGTGGGGCCTCCGCACCCGTGGTTGGGAGGGGAGAGGAGAGGAGAAGTGAGGAGAGGGAGAGGGAGAGGGAGAGGGAGAGGGAGAGGGAGAGGGAGAGGGAGAGGGAGAGGGAGAGGGAGAGGGAGAGGGAGAGGGAGAGGGAGAGGGGAGGAGAGGAGATGCTCAGCTTGGAGCCCAGAGGAGCAGACGGCAGAGGAGATGAAAGGACAGGCGCTGAGAAGTGATTCGTGGAGCTGAGAGGCGCTTCGCTGAACGCGCTGCTGGAGGCGGTGCTGGAGGAGCTTTTCTGTGGGAATGAGGTGGATCAGCTCATCTCTGCCCTCGGGAATGAGGTGGATCAGCTCATGTCTGCCCTCCTGCCCTCACTGGGGTGCCGGGAGGCGCCGCCTCATCTCGGATCCTTTCTCACCTTGGTGCTTGCGGAGGGTGGGCGTGGTGGAGCGGAGTTTCCTGGTGGGGCCTCCGCACCCGTGGTTGTTCCTCTTCGAGGTGGATCCATGTCTTCTGTAGGGATTTAGGGGAGCAGGTCACATCCGGCACGCTTCCTTCCACAGGGGTTCCGATCATTTCCGTTCCTTCTCACCTGGCTGCTGGACTGGAGGAGATCTTTGTGGAGCGGAGTTTCCTGGTGGAAACTGCACCCGTGGCTGGGAGGGGAGAGGAGAGGAGAGGAGAGGAGAGGTGAGAAGAGGGAGAGGGAGAGGGAGAGGAGAGGGAAGGACAGGCGCTGAGAAGTGATGCGTGGAGCGGAGAGGCACTTCCCTGAACGCGGTGCTGTGTTCCTCTTTGACTTGGATCTATGTCTTCTGTAGGGATTTAGGGGAGCAGGTCACAACCAGCGCCCTTCCTTCCACAGGGGTTCTGATCATTTCCGTTCCTTCTCTCCTGGCTGCTGGGCTGGAGGAGATCTTTGTGGAGCGGAGTTTCATGGTGGGGCCTCCGCACCCTTGTTACTCTTCGACCCAAATCGATGTCTTCTATGGGGATTTAGGGGAGCAGCTCATCTCCGTTCCTGCCCTCACTGGGTGCCCGGAGGCGCCGCCTCATCTCTGATCCTGCTCACCTTGGTGCTTGCTGAGGGTGGGCGCAATGGAGCGGAGTTTCCTGGTGGGGCCTCCGCACCGGTGGCTGGGAGGGGAGAGGAGAGGAGAGGTGAGAAGAGCGTAAAGGAAAGGGAGAGGAGAGGAAAGGACAGGCGCTGAGAACTGATGCGTGGAGCGGAGAGGCACTTCCCTGAACGCGGTGCTGAACGCGGTGCTGAGCGCGGTGCTGAACGCGGTGCTGAGCGCGGTGCTGAGCGCGGTGCTGAGCGCGGTGCTGAACGCGGTGCTGAGCGCGGTCCCTCCCGTTCCGTTCCGTGCCGCTCCCGCCGCTCCCGTTCCGCCGCCGCCGGTTTCCAAGCGCTGTGTCAGCCCCGCCTCCCTTGGCGACAGCCAATGGGCGCCGAGGATCAGCGCGAGGGGCGGAGCCAGCGCCGTTCCACGCTGTGACCCAACAGAGGGCGCGGGACCACAGCGCCACCCAGCGATCTGATTGGCCGCCAGCCGGAGCGGGCTCAAAGGGGCGGGGCTCGGGCCCGGGGGGCGGGGCCAGGGGCACCCCGGGATTTTGGGAGCAGCTCCAGGTGTCCCCAGCCCCCCTCCAGCTCTCCGGGATCCTTCCCTTCTCCAGGGGAACATTCCCAGCTCTCCCAGCCCGGCTCCAGAGGGGCTGCAGCTGCTCTCTTCTCGCCCCAGCAGCTCCCATCCTGCAGCTGGGCTCTCACCTGAGCGGGGCCCAGGGGCAGAATCCCCCCGGAGCTGCTGCCCGCGCTGGGGCTCAGCCCAGGGCACCGTGGGGCTCGTGTCCAGCCTCGGATCCAGCTTCTCTGTGGGAATTAGAGGGAGCAGCTCATCTCTGCCCTCCTGCCCTCACTGGGGGGTGGGAGGCGCCGCCTCATCTCTGATCCTTTCTCACCTTGGTTCTTGCTGAGGGTGGGCGTAGTGGAGCGGAGTTTCCTGGTGGGGCCTCCGCACCCGTGGCTGGGAGGGGAGAGGAGAGGAGAAGTGAGAAGAGGGAGAGGGAGAGAGAGAGGGAGAGGGAGAGGGGAGGAGAGGAGATGCTCAGCTAGGAGCCCAGAGGAGCAGACGGCAGAGGAGATGAAAGGACAGGCGCTGAGAAGTGATTCGTGGAGCTGAGAGGCGCTTCGCTGAATGTGCTGCTGGAGGCGGTGCTGGAGGAGCTTTTCTGTGGGAATGAGGGGGATCAGCTCATCTCTGCCCTCGAGAATGAGGGGATCAGCTCATCTCTGCCCTCCTGCCCTCACTGGGGTGCCCGGAGGCGCCGCCTCATCTCTGATCCTGCTCACCTTGGTGCTTGCTGAGGGTGGGCGCAATGGAGCGGAGTTTCCTGGTGGGGCCTCCGCACCCGTGGCTGGGAGGGGAGAGGAGAGGAGAGGAGAGGTGAGAAGAGCGTAAAGGAAAGGGAGAGGAGAGGAAAGGACAGGCGCTGAGAAGTGATGCGTGGAGCAGAGAGGCACTTCCCTGAACGCGGTGCTGTGTTCCTCTTTGACTTGGATCCATGTCTTCTGTAGGGATTCAGGGGAGCAGGTCACATCCGGCGCCCTTCCTTCCACAGGGGTTCCGATCATTTCCGTTCCTTCTCACCTGGCTGCTGGGCTGGAGGAGATCTTTGTGGAGCGGAGTTTCCTGGTGGGGCCTCCGCACCCTTGTTCCTCTTCGAGGTGGATCGATGTCTTCTGTGGGGATTTAGGGGAGCAGCTCATCTCCGTTCCTGCCCTCACTGGGTGCCCGGAGGCGCCGCCTCATCTCTGATCCTGCTCACCTTGGTGCTTGCTGAGGGTTGGCGTGGTGGAGCGGAGTTTCCTGCTGGGGCCTCCGCACCCGTGGTTGGGAGAGGAGAGGAGAGGAGAGGAGAGGTGAGAAGAGCGTAAAGGAAAGGGAGAGGAGAGGAAAGGACAGGCGCTGAGAAGTGATGCGCGGAGCGGAGAGGCACTTCCCTGAACGCGGTGCTGAACGCGGTGCTGAGCGCGGTGCTGAACGCGGTGCTGAATGCGGTGCTGAACGCGGTGCTGAATGCGGTGCTGAACGCGGTGCTGAACGCGGTCCCTCCCGTTCCGTTCCGTGCCGCTCCCGCCGCTCCCGTTCCGCCGCCGCCGGTTTCCAAGCGCTGTGTCAGCCCCGCCTCCCTTGGCGACAGCCAATGGGCGCCGAGGATCAGCGCGAGGGGCGGAGCCAGCGCCGTTCCACGCTGTGACCCAACAGAGGCCGCGGGACCACAGCGCCACCCAGCGATCTGATTGGCCGCCAGCCGGAGCGGGCTCAAAGGGGCGGGGCTCGGGCCCGGGGGGCGGGGCCAGGGGCACCCCGGGATTTTGGGAGCAGCTCCAGGTGTCCCCAGCCCCCCTCCAGCTCTCCGGGATCCTTCCCTTCTCCAGGGGAACATTCCCAGCTCTCCCAGCCCGGCTCCAGAGGGGCTGCAGTTGCTCTGTTCTCGCCCCAGCAGCTCCCGTCCTGCAGCTGGGCTCTCACCTGAGCGGGGCCCAGGGGCAGAATCCCCCCGGAGCTGCTGCCCGCGCTGGGGCTCAGCCCAGGGCACCGTGGGGCTCGTGTCCAGCCTCGGATCCAGCTTCTCTGTGGGAATTAGAGGGAGCAGCTCATCTCTGCCCTCCTGCCCTCACTGGGGTGCCCGGAGGCGCCGCCTCATCTCTGATCCTGCTCACCTTGGTGCTTGCTGAGGGTGGGCGTGGTGGAGCGGAGTTTCCTGGTGGGGCCTCCGCACCCGTGGCTGGGACGAGAGAGGAGAGGAGAAGTGAGGAGAGGGAGAGGGACAGGGACAGGGACAGGGACAGGGACAGGGACAGGGGAGGAGAGGAGATGCTCAGCTTGGAGCCGAGAGGAGCAGACGGCAGAGGAGATGAAAGGACAGGCGCTGAGAAGTGATTCGTGGAGCTGAGAGGCGCTTCGCTGAACGTGCTGCTGGAGGCGGTGCTGGAGGAGCTTTTCTGTGGGAATGAGGGGGATCAGCTCATCTCTGCCCTCGAGAATGAGGGGATCAGCTCATCTCTGCCCTCCTGCCCTCACTGGGGTGCCCGGAGGCGCCGCCTCATCTCTGATCCTGCTCACCTTGGTGCTTGCTGAGGGTGGGCGCAATGGAGCGGAGTTTCCTGGTGGGGCCTCCGCACCCGTGGCTGGGAGGGGAGAGGAGAGGAGAGGAGAGGTGAGAAGAGCGTAAAGGAAAGGGAGAGGAGAGGAAAGGACAGGCGCTGAGAAGTGATGCGTGGAGCAGAGAGGCACTTCCCTGAACGCGGTGCTGTGTTCCTCTTTGACTTGGATCCATGTCTTCTGTAGGGATTCAGGGGAGCAGGTCACATCCGGCGCCCTTCCTTCCACAGGGGGTCTGATCATTTCCGTTCCTTCTCTCCTGGCTGCTGGGCTGGAGGAGATCTTTGTGGAGCAGAGTTTCCTGGTGGGGCCTCCGCACCCTTGTTCCTCTTCGAGGTGGATCGATGTCTTCTGTGGGGATTTAGGGGAGCAGCTCATCTCCGTTCCTGCCCTCACTGGGTGCCCGGAGGCGCCGCCTCATCTCGGATCCTGCTCACCTTGGTGCTTGCTGAGGGTGGGCGTAGTGGAGCGGAGTTTCCTGGTGGGGCCTCCGCACCCGTGGCTGGGACGAGAGAGGAGAGGAGAAGTGAGGAGAGGGAGAGGGAGAGGGAGAGGGAGAGGGACAGGGACAGGGACAGGGACAGGGACAGGGGAGGAGAGGAGATGCTCAGCTTGGAGCCGAGAGGAGCAGACGGCAGAGGAGATGAAAGGACAGGCGCTGAGAAGTGATTCGTGGAGCTCAGAGGCGCTTCGCTGAACGTGCTGCTGGAGGCGGTGCTGGAGGAGCTTTTCTGTGGGAATGAGGGGGATCAGCTCATCTCTGCCCTCGAGAATGAGGGGATCAGCTCATCTCCGTTCCTGCCCTCACTGGGTGCCCGGAGGCGCCGCCTCATCTCTGATCCTGCTCACCTTGGTGCTTGCTGAGGGTGGGCGCAATGGAGCGGAGTTTCCTGGTGGGGCCTCCGCACCCGTGGCTGGGAGGGGAGAGGAGAGGAGAGGAGAGGTGAGAAGAGGGAGAGGGAGAGGGAGAGGAGAGGAAAGGACAGGCGCTGAGAAGTGATGCGTGGAGCGGAGAGGCACTTCCCTGAACGCGGTGCTGTGTTCCTCTTTGACTTGGATCCATGTCTTCTGTAGGGATTCAGGGGAGCAGGTCACATCCGGCGCCCTTCCTTCCACAGGGGGTCTGATCATTTCCGTTCCTTCTCTCCTGGCTGCTGGGCTGGAGGAGATCTTTGTGGAGCGGAGTTTCCTGGTGGGGCCTCCGCAACCTTGTTCCTCTTCGAGGTGGATCGATGTCTTCTGTGGGGATTTAGGGGATCAGCTCATCTCCGTTCCTGCCCTCACTGGGTGCCCGGAGGCGCCGCCTCATCTCGGATCCTGCTCACCTTGGTGCTTGCTGAGGGTGGGCGTAGTGGAGCGGAGTTTCCTGCTGGGGCCTCCGCACCCGTGGTTGGGAGAGGAGAGGAGAGGAGAGGAGAGGAGAGGAGAGGAGAGGAGAGGTGAGAAGAGCGTAAAGGAAAGGGAGAGGAGAGGAAAGGACAGGCGCTGAGAAGTGATGCGTGGAGCGGAGAGGCACTTCCCTGAACGCGGTGCTGAGCGCGGTGCTGAACGCGGTGCTGAGCGCGGTGCTGAACGCGGTGCTGAGCGCGGTGCTGAGCGCGGTGCTGAACGCGGTGCTGAACGCGGTCCCTCCCGTTCCGTTCCGTGCCGCTCCCGCCGCTCCCGTTCCGCCGCCGCCGGTTTCCAAGCGCTGTGTCAGCCCCGCCTCCCTTGGCGACAGCCAATGGGCGCCGAGGATCAGCGCGAGGGGCGGAGCCAGCGCCGTTCCACGCTGTGACCCAACAGAGGCCGCGGGACCACAGCGCCACCCAGCGATCTGATTGGCCGCCAGCCGGAGCGGGCTCAAAGGGGCGGGGCTCGGGCCCGGGGGGCGGGGCCAGGGGCACCCCGGGATTTTGGGAGCAGCTCCAGGTGTCCCCAGCCCCCCTCCAGCTCTCCGGGATCCTTCCCTTCTCCAGGGGAACATTCCCAGCTCTCCCAGCCCGGCTCCAGAGGGGCTGCAGTTGCTCTGTTCTCGCCCCAGCAGCTCCCATCCTGCAGCTGGGCTCTCACCTGAGCGGGGCCCAGGGGCAGAATCCCCCCGGAGCTGCTGCCCGCGCTGGGGCTCAGCCCAGGGCACTGTGGGGCTCGTGTCCAGCCTCGGATCCAGCTTCTCTGTGGGAAATAGAGGGAGCAGCTCATCTCTGCCCTCCTGCCCTCACTGGGGGGCGGGAGGCGCCGCCTCATCTCTGATCCTTTCTCACCTTGGTGCTTGCTGAAGGTGGGCGTAGTGGAGCGGAGTTTCCTGGTGGGGCCTCCGCACCCGTGGTTGTTCCTCTTCGAGGTGGATCCATGTCTTCTGTAGGGATTTAGGGGAGCAGGTCACATCCGGCGCCCTTCCTTCCACAGGGGTTCCGATCATTTCCGTTCCTTCTCACCTGGCTGCTGGGCTGGAGGAGATCTTTGTGGAGCGGAGTTTCCTGGTGGGGCCTCCGCACCCGTGGTTGTTCCTCTTCGAGGTGGATCGATGTCTTCTGTGGGGATTTAGGGGATCAGCTCATCTCGGTTCCTGCCCTCACTGGGGTGCCCGGAGGCGCCGCCTCATCTCTGATCCTGCTCACCTTGGTGCTTGCTGAGGGTGGGCGTGGTGGAGCGGAGTTTCCTGGTGGGGCCTCCGCACCCGTGGTTGTTCCTCTTCGAGGTGGATCCATGTCTTCTGTAGGGATTTAGGGGAGCAGGTCACATCCGGCACCCTTCCTTCCACAGGGGTTCCCATCATTTCCGTTCCTTCTCACCTGGCTGCTGGGCTGGAGGAGATCTTTGTGGAGCGGAGTTTCCTGGTGGGGCCTCCGCACCCTTGTTGCTCTTCGACCCAAATCGATGTCTTCTGTGGGGATTTAGGGGAGCAGCTCATCTCCGTTCCTGCCATCACTTGGGTGGCGGGAGGCGCCGCCTCATCTCTGATCCTGCTCACCTTGGTGCTTGCTGAGGGTGGGCGCAATGGAGCGGAGTTTCCTGGTGGGGCCTCCGCACCCGTGGCTGGGAGGGGAGAGGAGAGGAGAGGAGAGGAGAGGAGAGGAGAGGAGAGGAGAGGAGAGGAGAGGAGAGGAGAGGAGAGGAGAGGAGAGGAGAGGAGAGGAGAGGAGAGGAGAGGAGAGGAGAGGAGAGGAGAGGAGAGGAGAGGAGAGGAGAGGAGAGGAGAGGACAGGCGCTGAGAAGTGATGCGTGGAGGTGAGAGGCGCTTCGCTGAACGCGGTGCTGAACGCGGTGCTGAGCGCGGTGCTGAACGCGGTGCTGAGCGCGGTGCTGAACGCGGTGCTGAACGCGGTGCTGAGCGCGGTGCTGAACGCGGTCCCTCCCGTTCCGTTCCGTGCCGCTCCCGCCGCTCCCGTTCCGCCGCCGCCGGTTTCCAAGCGCTGTGTCAGCCCCGCCTCCCTTGGCGACAGCCAATGGGCGCCGAGGATCAGCGCGAGGGGCGGAGCCAGCGCCGTTCCACGCTGTGACCCAACAGAGGGCGCGGGACCACAGCGCCACCCAGCGATCTGATTGGCCGCCAGCCGGAGCGGGCTCAAAGGGGCGGGGCTCGGGCCCGGGGGGCGGGGCCAGGGGCACCCCGGGATTTTGGGAGCAGCTCCAGGTGTCCCCAGCCCCCCTCCAGCTCTCCGGGATCCTTCCCTTCTCCAGGGGAACATTCCCAGCTCTCCCAGCCCGGCTCCAGAGGGGCTGCAGTTGCTCTGTTCTCGCCCCAGCAGCTCCCGTCCTGCAGCTGGGCTCTCACCTGAGCGGGGCCCAGGGGCAGAATCCCCCCGGAGCTGCTGCCCGCGCTGGGGCTCAGCCCAGGGCACCGTGGGGCTCGTGTCCAGCCTCGGATCCAGCTTCTCTGTGGGAATTAGAGGCAGCAGCTCATCTCTGCCCTCCTGCCCTCACTGGGGTGCCTGGAGGCGCCGCCTCATCTCTGATCCTGCTCACCTTGGTGCTTGCTGAGGATGGGCGTGGTGGAGCGGAGTTTCCTGGTGGGGCCTCCGCACCCGTGGTTGTTCCTCTTCGAGGTGGATCCATGTCTTCTGTAGGGATT
Organism: Delichon dasypus; assembly: GCA_037837765.1. NCBI lineage: Eukaryota > Metazoa > Chordata > Aves > Passeriformes > Hirundinidae > Delichon > Delichon dasypus. Next base: position 1,433,695 of record JBBAXF010000023.1, read on the forward strand.
TAGGGGAGCAGGTCACATCCGGCACGCTTCCTTCCACAGGGGTTCCGATCATTTCCGTTCCTTCTCACCTGGCTGCTGGGCTGGAGGAGATCTTTGTGGAGCGGAGTTTCCTGGTGGGGCCTCCGCACCCTTGTTGCTCTTCGACCCAAATCGATGTCTTCTGTGGGGATTTAGGGGAGCAGCTCATCTCCGTTCCTGCCCTCACTGGGGTGCCCGGAGGCGCCGCCTCATCTCTGATCCTTTCTCACCTTGGTGCTTGCTGAGGGTGGGCGCGGTGGAGCGGAGTTTCCTGCTGGGGCCTCCGCACCCGTGGCTGGGAGGGGAGAGGAGAGGAGAGGAGAGGTGAGAAGAGGAGAGGGAGAGGGAGAGGGAGAGGGAGAGGGAGAGGGAGAGGAAAGGACAGGCGCTGAGAAGTGATTCATGGAGCTGAAAGGCGCTTCGCTGAACGCGCTGCTGGAGGCGGTGCTGGAGGAGCTTTTCTGTGGGAAGGAGGGGGATCAGCTCATCTCTGCCCTCCTGCCCTCACTGGGGTGCCTGGAGGCGCCGCCTCATCTCTGATCCTTTCTCACCTTGGTGCTTGCAGATGGTGGGCGTGGTGGAGCGGAGTTTCCTGGTGGGGCCTCCGCACCCGTGGTTGTTCCTCTTCGAGGTGGATCGATGTCTTCTGTGGGGATTTAGGGGAGCAGCTCATCTCCGTTCCTGCCATCACTGGGGTGCCCGGAGGCGCCGCCTCATCTCGGATCCTGCTCACCTTGGTGCTTGCTGAGGGTGGGCGCAATGGAGCGGAGTTTCCTGCTGGGGCCTCCGCACCCGTGGCTGGGAGGAGAGAGGAGAGGAGAAGTGAGGAGAAGTGAGGAGAGGAGAGGAGAGGAGAGGGAGAGGGAGAGGGAGAGGGAGAGGGCGAGGGCGAGGCCGAGGGAGAGGAAAGGACAGGCGCTGAGAAGTGATGCGTGGAGGTGAGAGGCGCTTCGCTGAACGCGGTGCTGAGCGCGGTGCTGAACGCGGTGCTGAGCGCGGTGCTGAGCGCGGTGCTGAACGCGGTGCTGAGCGCGGTGCTGAACGCGGTGCTGAACGCGGTCCCTCCCGTTCCGTTCCGTGCCGCTCCCGCCGCTCCCGTTCCGCCGCCGCCGGTTTCCAAGCGCTGTGTCAGCCCCGCCTCCCTTGGCGACAGCCAATGGGCGCCGAGGATCAGCGCGAGGGGCGGAGCCAGCGCCGTTCCACGCTGTGACCCAACAGAGGCCGCGGGACCACAGCGCCACCCAGCGATCTGATTGGCCGCCAGCCGGAGCGGGCTCAAAGGGGCGGGGCTCGGGCCCGGGGGGCGGGGCCAGGGGCACCCCGGGATTTTGGGAGCAGCTCCAGGTGTCCCCAGCCCCCCTCCAGCTCTCCGGGATCCTTCCCTTCTCCAGGGGAACATTCCCAGCTCTCCCAGCCCGGCTCCAGAGGGGCTGCAGTTGCTCTGTTCTCGCCCCAGCAGCTCCCGTCCTGCAGCTGGGCTCTCACCTGAGCGGGGCCCAGGGGCAGAATCCCCCCGGAGCTGCTGCCCGCGCTGGGGCTCAGCCCAGGGCACCGTGGGGCTCGTGTCCAGCCTCTCAGCCACCCGCACGGTGCCCGTGGCGGGAGCTGTGCAGGTGACATCATTGACACCAAATAAACCATCTCGCCACGTTTCTTTCCTTGTTTAACTCGGCCCTGGTCGCTCTCAGTCATCATTTTTTAGAATCGCGTTTCTTCGGCAAGGCGAGGGCTGGCAGAGCCGCGCAGGGGCGAACAGAAAAGGATGAGAACCCGCAGAAATGAGCCGTGGGAAAAGGGTTCCGGGAACTCCGTGCTGCTCTGGGGGAATTTCAGCCTTTGGAACTGTTAGAGGCGCAGCGAGGGTGGCTCAGTGATGGTGGGCTGGGGTCTCTGGGGGTCCCAGCCCCATCCCAGGGGTGCCCAGGCTGCTCCCTCGGCATTCCTGTCGGGAAAGCCGCTCTGGAGCAGGGCAATCCCCTCCTGGCTGGAGAATTCCTTGAGGACAGGGACAGGAGCTTGGGAAGGGGCTTCAGAGTCAGGAAAGTGGGGAACCGGGGGCTCCTCAGAGTTTCAGCACCCCCTGTCCTGGAGAGGGAATCCTCCAGGATTCTGGGACTCTCTGGGGCCGTTTCCCTTGGACACATGGAATTCTATGGAATTCTCTGGGTTCTGTCGTCATGCTGTTGTCAGAGGAGCTCACAGCCCCAGCCAGGCGAGCGCATTTCTGCCTGGCTGCTGCCTTTGGACACGGCTGGACGGGGCTTGGAGCACCCCGGGACAGTGGCAGGTGTCCCTGCCATGGCAGGGCTGGCACTGCCTGGGCTTTAAGGTCCCTTCCAACCCAAACCATTCCCAGATTCTCATGCTGGGGAGCCCCACGACACCAGGACACAGCCCCCAACTCCAGGGACCACGTCCCGCACGGCCCTCAGCGTTTATTCCAAACACCAGCTACAGCTCCAGGGACGGGCACACGCCATCGGATCCTGCGGATCAGGCCAAGAAAAGAGGCAGAGCATCGGGAAATCTCTGCTTGGCTGCCACAGCCCCCTTGGGCACTTGGAAACAGCTCCCACCATCCCTGCCAGCGTGGAAAATCCTCCCCAGTCCTCCCCTGGCCCAGGGGCCACCGAGGCTCCCCCGGGGATCTGTCCTGGGTGGGAACATCCTGGAAAGCCGCAGGGCCGCACTCGGCTCTCCCGGATCGCGGCCAGGAGGGCGCTGCCGTCTCCGAGCGCCGGAGCCCCGGGGCGGTCGCTGCGCCCGGCAGTCCCTGAGGTAGGAATGTCCCCGGCGGCTCCCGGGACGCGGCACATGCAGGAGCAGCCACATGCTGGGACACGGGGAGCGGGCAGCCCCGGGCCGGGAGGCTCCCGCCGCTCATCCCGCCGCTCCCGGCCCGCCCGGGAACGCCGCCGTCAGTAGAAGTGTTTGCGGCTCTGCTCCTGCCACTTGTTGTAGAGGATGATGCCGATGACGATGGCGAAGACGACGGCCACCAGCGAGAAGAAGACGATGAGGAACAGGGCCAGGCCGCTCATGGGCTCCAGCGGCGCCTCCACTGCGGGGCAGAGCCGGGGGGAAGCGCTGAGACACCGGGGCATTCCCGGGACATTCCCGGAGCGTTCCCAGAGCGGGGCAGAGCCGGGGGAAGCGCTGAGACACCGGGGCGTTCCCGGGACATTCCCGGGGCATTCCCGGGGAGCAGCGCTGAGACACCGGGGCATTCCCGGGACGTTCCCGGGACGTTCCCGGAGCGTTCCCGGAGCGGGGCATCCCCGGTGAGCAGCGCTGAGACACCGGGGCGTTCCTGGGACATTCCCGGAGGATTCCCGGGACACTCCTGGCTCTGAAGGGTTGGGATGGGAGTTTTGGGGATTTTGGCGTGTGGGATTTTGGGATAGGAGTGTAGGATTCTGGGATGGGATTTTGGGATGAGAGTTTGGGACAAAAGTTTGGGATTTTGGAGTGGGATTCCGGGACAGGAGTGTGGGATTTTGCAGTGTGGGATTTTGGGATAGGAGTGTGGGATTGTGGGACAGGAGTGTGGGATTGTGGGACAGGAGTGTGGGATAGGAGTGTGGGATTTTGGTGTGGGATTGTGGGACAGGATTTTGGGATGGCAGTGTGTGATTCTGGACTAGGAATTTGGGATGGGAGTGTACGATTCTGGGATGAAAGTTTGCAATTTTGGGATGGGATTTTGGGACAGGAGTGTGGGATTTTGGAGTGTGGGACTTTGGGACAGGGGTGTGGGATTTCGGGATAGAGTGTGGGATTTTGGGACAGGAGTTTGGGATTTTGGGATGGGATTTTGGGACAGGAGTGTGGGATTTTGGGGTGTGGGATTTTGGGGTGTGGGATTCTGGGCTGGCACAGCACCCCCCTCTCCCACACCCCACCCCGCCCCGCAGATCCCCGCGTCACCCCGACTCCCGGCTCCAAACCCCGCTCCCCGGAATCCCCGGAATCCCCCAACTCACTTCCCGGCAGCTTCAGGTTGTCCACGACGGGCAGGAACACTTCCCGATCGCGCTTCTCCTCCTCCGGCGTGCGCTCCACCGTCAGCTGGTAGAGCTTCAGCGAGATGATGTCGTGGTTGTCTGGGAGAGGAGGGGAACAGCGCGTCCTGCGGGGCCGGAATTCCGCGGGACGTCGCTCCCGGGGAGGAGGAGCCGCTCCCGGGATCTTCAGAGCCCAATCAGGAGCTCAAATCCAGCCCCAAACCGGGGTTTGGAAGCGCTCGGGAAGCCTCAGGCGGGTCTGGGATTTGGGAGGGGGGGAAGGAGATTTGGGGGGAGCAGAATTCCAGCGGGGCTGGAAGCTTCTGGAGAGGGATGGGAACAGCGCCAGGCGCCGTGAGGGAAAAGGAAAAAGGGGTTTGTGCTGTGTAAAATCATTCCCCGGAAGGGGAACGCTGCTCCTTCCCGAAATTACAGCCGGGGGGTTCTCTGGGGCCGGGAAATCCAAAGTTTAATCCCAGTTTATTCCATGTTCATCCCAGTTTTATTCCGTGCCCATCCCAAGGTTTAATTCCAATATAATCCTGGTTTTGTTTTGTTTTATTTATTAATTTATTCCAGGGAATCCCACCTGGAACCCCCAAATCCAGTCGGGAATCCCACCTGGAACCTGCAAATCCCTCTGGAGCCCCCAAATCCACTTGGGAATGCCACCTGGAGCCCCCAAATCCACTCCACAATCCCACCTGGAGCCTGTAAATCACACCTGGATCCCCCAAATCCATCAGGGAATCCCCCCTGGAGCTCCCAAATCCCCCCTGGAGCCCCCAAATCCATCAGGGAATCCCCCCTGGAGCCCCCAAATCCACTCCGCAATCCCCTCTGGTTCCTTTCAATCCCCCCATGATCCTTTAAACCCCACCTGGAGCCCCCCAAATCCATCAAAGAATCCCCCCTGAAGCCCCACCCCTGAAGCCCCACAAATCCCCCCTGGAGCCCCCAAACCCCACCTGGAGCCCCCAAATCCACTTGGGAATCCCACCTGGAGCCCCCAAATCCATCAGGGAATCCCCCCTGGAGCCCCCCAAACCCCACCTGAAGACCCCAAATCCTCCCTGGAGCCCCCAAATCCATCAGGGAATCCCACCTGGAGCCCCCAAATCCCCCCTGGAGCCCCCAAATCCACTCCGCAATCCTCCCTGGATCCTTTAAACCCCACCTGGAGCCCCCAAATCCATCAGGGAATCCCACCTGGAGCCCCCAAATCCCACCTGGAGCCCCCAAATCCACTCTGCAATCCTCCCTGGATCCTTTAAACCACACCTGAAGACCCCAAATCCATCAGGAAATCCCACCTGGAGCCCCCCAAACCCCACCTGAAGACCCCAAATCCTCCCTGGAGCCCCCAAATCCATCAGGGAATCCCACCTGGAGCCCCCAAATCCCCCGTGGAGCCCCCCAAATCCACTCTGCAATCCTCCCTGGATCCTTTAAACCCCCCCTGGAGCCCCCCAAACCCCCCCTGGAGCCTCCAAACCCCACCTGGAGCCCCCAACCCCCCCCCGGAGCCCCCCAAACCCCCCCCGGATCCCCCCAAACCCCCCCTGGATCCCCCCAAACCCCCCCCGGATCCCCCCTGCCCCCGGGGCCGTACCGGACAGGTCCCCGGTGACCGAGGACGTGCCGAAGTAGTACCCGCGGGGCAGGCGCACGCCCGGCACGTCGATGCACTCCCGCCACTCGTGCTTGCCGTCGATGTCCATCAGCACCTGCCGGGGCAGCGGCTCCCTCAGGAAAGGGGGGATCCCCGCGGAGCCCCGGCGCGGGGCGCGGGGCGCGGGGCCGCAGCTCACCGTCAGGCGCCTCTTGACGTAGCGGATGACCAGGAAGGTGTCGTGGGCCAGGTTGCGCACCATGGCCGTGCAGCCGCCCAGCTCCGTGGGGCGCCCGTCGCGGTCGTGGTCGTAGGTCAGGGAGCCGTTGTTCACCATGGCTGAGATGTAGGGGAACACGCGCTGCAAGGGAGGGAGGAAACGGGGTGAGGGTGCGGGAGGAGGAGAGGGATCGAGGGGAGACGCCAGGAACGAGAGGGGTGGGAGGCCAAGGGTCCTTCACCCCACAGGGGTCGGCACAAAACTACCCTGGAGTGATCCTGAAATCCTTTAACCCACAGGGATCTGCTCAAAACAACCCTGGAGTGATCCTGAAATCCTTTAACCCCAAACAGATCTGCTCAAAGCAACCCTGGAGTGATCCTGAAATCCTTTAACCCACAGGGGTCGGCACAAAACAACCCTGGAGTGATCCTGAAATCCTTTAACCCACAGGGGTCTGCACAAAACAACCCTGGAGTGATCCTGAAATCCTTTAACCCACAGGGGTCTGCACAGAGCAACCCTGGAGTGATCCTGAAATCCTTTAACCCACAGGGGTCTGCACAGAGCAACCCTGGAGTGATCCTGAAATCCTTTAACCCCAAAGAGATCTGCTCAAAGCTACCCTGGAGTGATCCTGAAATCCTTTAACCCCAGAGAGATCTGTTCAAAACAACCCTGGAGTGATCCTGAAATCCTTTAACCCCAGAGAGATCTGTTCAAAGCAACCCTGGAGTGATCCTGAAACCCTTTAACCCACAGGGGTCTGCACAAAACAACCCTGGAGTGATCCTGAAATCCTTTAACCCCAGAGAGATCTGTTCAAAGCAACCCTGGAGTGATCCTGAAACCCTTTAACCCACAGGGGTCTGCACAAAGCTACCCTGGAGTGATCCTGAAATCCTTTAACCCCAGAGAGATCTGTTCAAAGCAACCCTGGAGTGATCCTGAAATCCTTTAACCCACAGGGGTCTGCACAAAACAACCCTGGAGTGATCCTGAAATCCTTTAATCCACAGGGGTCTGCACAAAACAACCCTGGAGTGATCCTGAAATCCTTTAATCCACAGGGGTCTGCACAAAGCTACCCTGGAGTGATCCTGAAATCCTTTAACCCACAGGGATCTGCACAGAGCAACCCTGGAGTGATCCTGAAATCCTTTAATCCACAGGGATCTGCACAGAGCAACCCTGGAGTGATCCTGAAATCCTTTAACCCCAGAGAGATCTGTTCAAAACAACCCTGGAGTGATCCTGAAACCCTTTAACCCCAGAGAGATCTGTTCAAAACAACCCTGGAGTGATCCTGAAACCCTTTAACCCCAAACAGATCTGCTCAAAGCTACCCTGGAGTGATCCTGAAATCCTTTAACCCCAAACAGATCTGCTCAAAGCAACCCTGGAGTGATCCTGAAATCCTTTAACCCCAAACAGATCTGCTCAAAGCAACCCTGGAGTGATCCTGAAATCCTTTAACCCCAAAGAGATCTGTTCAAAACAACCTTGGGGTGATCCTGAAATCCTTTAATCCTAGAGAGATCGGCTCAGCACAACCCTGGAGTGATCCCAAAGTCCTTTAACCCACAGGGATCTGCTCAAAGCAAAACCTTGGCACGATCCAACTCCATCTCTGACCCCAAATCCTGAAATTCTCCAAGAATCTGCTCCAAACAACGCTGGCTTGACCCCAGACTCCCATCACTGTCCAGGAATCTGTTCTGCAGAACCTTGGCAGGATCCCAAAGTCCTTCACCCCCAAAATCTGCTCCTCAAAACACCAGCACCATTCCTATGGATCCCAAACTCTTTCATCCCAAAGAATCTGCTCAACAGGACACCGGCACCATCCCTGCGGATCCCAAACCCCAAAAATGTGCTCAGCAAAGATCGGCACGACCCCGCTCCATCCCTGCGGATCCCAAACCCCAAAAATGTGCTCAGCAAAGATCGGCACGACCCCGCTCCATCCCTGCGGATCCCAAACCCCAAAATCTGCTCGGCAAACACTGCAATGACCTCGCTTCACCCCTGCGGATCCCAAACCCCAAAATCTGCTCGGCAAACACTGCAATGACCTCGCTTCACCCCTGCGGATCCCAAACCCCAAAATCTGCTCGGCAAACACTGGAATGACCTCGCTTCATCCCTGTGGATCCCAAACCCCAAAATCTGCTCAGCAAACACTGCAATGACCTCGCTTCATCCCTGCGGATCCCAAACCCCAAAATCTGCTCGGCAAACCCCGTCAGGGCCCCGCTCCACCCCTGAGGCTGAGCTCCCAGCGGTGGGGCATGGAGCCCCCATCCCATATTCCACACTCCACATCCCATGTTCCACTTTCTACATTCCACATATTCCACTTTCCACATTTCATGTTCCACATTCCATATCCCACATTCCATATTCTACATCCTACATTCCCCATCCCACTTTCTACATCCCACATCCCATATTCCACATTCTGCATCCCATATTCCACATCCCACGTTCCACTTTCTACATTTTGCATCCCATATCCCACATTCCACATACTCCATATTTCACATATTCCACTTCCCACTTCCCACATTCCATATACTCCACATCCAACATCCCACATCCCATATTCCACACTCCACATCCCATGTTCCACTTCCTACATTCCACATCCCACATATTCCACTTTCCACATTCCATAGCCCATATCTCACATTCCACATCCTACATTCCCCATCCCACTTTCTACACCCCACATTCTACTTTCTACATTCCACATCCCATATTCCACATTCCCCATCCCACATTTTGCATCCCATATTCCACATTCACTTTCTACCTTCCACATTCCATATACTCCATATTCCGTATTTCACTTCCCACATTCCATATTCCATATACTCCACATCCAATATTCCACACTCCACATCCCATGTTCCACTTCCTACATTCCACATCCCACATACTCCATATTCCACATCCCACATATTCCACTTTCCACATTCCATGTTCCACATTCCATATCCCATATTCCATATTCTACATCATACATCCCCCATCCCACTTTCTACATTTCGCATCCCATATTCCACATTCACTTTCTACATTCCACATTCCATATACTCCATACTCCATATTTCACTTCCCACATCCCATATTCCACATACTCCATAGTCCATGTTCCATATATTCCACTTTCCACATTCCATATCCCATACTCCACATCCCACATTCCCCATATCCCACATCCCATATTCCACTTTCCACATTCCCCACAACCCCCATATCCCAGATTCCATACACTCCACATCCCCCATATCCCACATCCCCCATTCCCCATATCCCACATCCCCCATTCCCCACACTCCACATGCCCCCCACATCCCGGATTCCCGGTACCTGGTTTCCCGGGCTGTACCTCCTCTTCTGAGCCTGCTCTCCGGGGTGAGCGCAGCGCGAGAGAGAGCACAGAGCACACACGGTCACACGCTCCCGCCACGCCCCGGATCCCGGGAAAACCCCCCGGAGAAACCGGGATCGGCGCCCCAGGAACCCCCCGGAGAAACCGGGATCGGCGCCCCAGGAACCCCCTGGAGAAACCGGGATCGGCGCCCCAGGAACCCCCCGGAGAAACCGGGATCGGCGCCCCAGGAATCCCCTGGAGAAACCGGGATCAGCGCCTCAAAAACCCCCTGGAGAAACCGGAATCGGTGCCCCAAAAACCGCCCGGAGAAACCGAGATCAGCGCCCCAAAAATCCCGGGAAAATCCCCCGGAGAAACCGGCATCAGCGCCCCAGGAACCCCCCGGAGAAACTGGGATCGGCGCCCCAGGAACCCCCGGGAGAAACCGGGATCGGCGCCCCAAAAACCACCTGGAGAAACCGGGATCAGCACCCCAAAAACCCCCTGGAGAAACCGGGATCAGCGCCCCAGGAACCCCCCGGAGAAACCGGGATCAGCGCCCCAGGAATCCCCCGGAGAAACCGGGATCGGCGCCCCAAAAACCCCCTGGAGAAACCGAGATCAGCGCCCCAAAAACCCCCTGGAGAAACCGAGATCAGCGCCCCAAAAATCCTGGGAAAATCCCCCGGAGAAACCGGGATCGGCACCCCAGGAACCCCCCGGAGAAACCGGGATTGGCACCCCAGGAATCCCCTGGAGAACCCGGGATCGGCGCCCCAAAAACCACCTGGAGAAACCGGGATCAGCACCCCAAAAACCCCCGGAGAAACTGGGATCAGCGCCCCAGGATCCCCCAGAGAAACCGGGATCGGTGCCCCAAAAATCCCCCGGAGAAACCGGGATCGGTACCCCAGGAACCCCCCAGAGAAACCGGGATCAGCGCCCCAGGAATCCCCTGGAGAAACCGGGATCGGCGCCCCAAAAATCCCGGGAAAATCCCCCGGAGAAACTGGGATCAGTGCCCCAAGAACCCCCCGGAGAAACCGGGATCAGCGCCCCAAAAACCCCTGGAGAAACCGGGATCAGCGCTCCAGGAACCCCCTGGAGAACCCAGGATCAGCGCCCCAGGAAACCCCCGGAGAAACCGGGATTGGCGCCCCAAAAATCCTGGGAACATCCCCAGGAGAAACCGGGATCAGTGACCCAAAAACCCCCCGGAGAAACCGGGATCAGCACCCCAAAAATCCCAGGAAAATCCCCCGGAGAAACCGGGATCAGCGCCCCAAATCCTGGGAAAATCCCCGGGAGCAGGGAGGGATCAGAGCCACAAAATCCTGGGAAATCCCCCAGAGCAGCAGGGGATCAGCGCCCCAAAAATCCCGGGAAAATCTCCCGGAGAAACCAGGATCAGCGCCCCAAAAATCCCAGGAAAATCCCCCGGAGCAACCGGGATCAGCGCCCCAAAAACCCCCCAGAGAAACCGGGATCAGCGCCCCAGGATCCCCTGGAGAAACTGGGATCAGTGCTACAAAAACCCCCTGGAGAAACCGGGATCAGTGCTACAAAAACCCCCTGGAGAATCTGGGATCAGCACCCCAGGAACCCCCTGGAGAAACCGGGATCGGCGCCCCAAATCCCGGAAAATCCCCGGGAGCAGGGAGGGATCAGAGCCACAAAATCCTGGGAAATCCCCCAGAGCAGCAGGGGATCAGCGCCCCAAAAATCCCGGGAAAATCTCCCGGAGAAACCAGGATCAGCGCCCCAAAAATCCCGGGAAAATGCCGGGAAAATGCCGGGAAAACGCCGGGACGGGCGGCGTGGGGCCGGCCCAGCTTCCCTCGGGAATGAAATCCCGCTTTTTATCATTTTTCAGGGCTTTTTATGCTTTTGGAGGCGTTTTTAGAGCTCTTTTTGATCTTTTTAGCTTTTTTTTTGTTTGTTTTTGGCTTTTTTGGAGCTCCTTTTGATCTTTTTGCAGCTCTTTTTTCCTTTCTGGAGGATTTTTGTCTTGTTTTTGAGCTTTTTTCCTCCTTTTCGGAGGTCCTTTCCTTCTTTGTGGAGCTCTTTTCCACCTTTCAGAGCTCTTTTCCCTCTTTTTGGAGCTCTTTTCCCCCTTTGTGGAGCTTTTTTCCCCCTTTGTGGAGCTTTTTTCCCCCTTTGTGGAGCTTTTTTCCCCCTTTTTGGAGCTTTTTTCACTCTTTTTGGAGCTCTTTTTTGCCTTTTCAGAGCCCTTTTCCCCCTTTCAGAGCTCTTTTCCCCCTTTCAGAGCTCTTTTCCCCCTTTTTGGAGCTCTTCTCTCCCTTTTTGGAGCTCTTTTTCTCCTTTCAGAGCTCTTTTCCCCCTTTCTGGAGCTCTTCTCCTCCTTTCAGAGCTCTTTTCCCCCTTTTTGGAGCTTTTTTCACTCTTTTTGGAGCTCTTTTTCCCCTTTCAGAGCTCTTTTTCCCCTTTTTGGAGCTTTTTTCACTCTTTTTGGAGCTCTTTTTCCCCTTTTCAGAGCCCTTTTCCCCCTTTTTGGAGCTCTTCTCCCCCCTTTTTGGAGCTCTTTTTCTCCTTTGAGAGCTCTTTTCCCCCTTTCAGAGCTCTTCTCCCCCTTTTCTGAGCTCTTCTCCCCCTTTTTGGAGGTGGGAACGAGCAGCTGGGAACCTCCCCAGCAGCTTCTCCCAGATCCCGACCCTCCTGCAGCTCCTGCTGCCACATCCCATTAATTACTTCCTCTAATTAAACCCTTCCTGAGCCCCTTTGTCCCAGAAAAGCCTTGGAAAAAGCTTTTCCCAGCGCAGGGTTTGGGCGTCGGGATAAAAGCCGGGAGTTGCTCCAGGCGTGCTCCAAATACCGAATATCGGGGGGGAAAACATCGGTTTTTAGGGGAAATTGGAAATCAGGGAAAGCTTTTGGAGCGGTGAAGTTTCCAGCAATGGATTTCCCGGGGAAACTGAGGCTGGGAACGTCCAGGGCCGGGCTGGAGCGCCCTGGGGCAGCGGGAGCTGTCCCTGCCCGAGGGCTGGCACCGGTGCCAAGGCCACTCCAGGTTCACCCAGGAATGACGGCTAAACCCCAAAATCAGGAATGTGACGACTTTCAGACCTTTCCCACAGGACTCACAGCACTAAATTCTCCCAAAATCACGAATGTGGCAATTTTGAGACCTTTTCCATAGGAATGACAGCACCAAATTCCCCCCAAAATCAGGAATGTGGCAACTTTTACACCTTTGCCACAGGAATAACAACACTAAACCTCCAAAAATCAAGAATGTGACGATTTTTACACCTTTTCCACAGGAATGACAGCACTAAATTCCCTAAAAATCAGGAATGTGACGACTTTTACACCTTTTCCATAGGAATGACAGCACCAAATTCCCCCCAAATCAGGAATGTGACGACTTTCAGACCCTTTCTACAGGACTCACAGCACTAAATTCCCCCAAAAATCAGGAATGTGGCAATTTTGAGACCTTTTCCAGAGGAATGACAGCACCAAATTCCACAAAAATCAGCAATGTGGCAACTTTTACACCTTTGCCACAGGAATAACAACACTAAACCTCCAAAAATCAGGAATGTGACGATTTTTACACCTTTTCCACAGGACTCACAGCACTAAATTCCCTAAAAAATCAGGAATGTGACGACTTTCAGACCTTTTCCATAGGAATGACAGCACCAAATTCCCTAAAAATCAGGAATGTGATGATTTCTACACCTTTTCCACTGGAATGACAGCACCAAATCCCCCCCAAATCAGGAATGTGACGACTTTCAGACCTTTCCAAGAGGCAGAGCAGCACCTTGGAAGAAGTAAAAGCTCCTCAGCCTCTACTCCGGCTCTACTCAGTCCCTGCTCCTGGTGCTCAGCTCAGCTGGAAAACCCTCTCCCCACAAATCCACCCCCAGCTTCTCCCTCCTTCCCCGACCAAGAACCTGTGGAAAAGGAACGGGAGGAGGATGAAGAACTGCTCACGACCTTCCGTGTCTCACCTCCTGCTGCTTCTCCTCGTTGGGGTACGTGTCCACGAACACTCCCAGCCCCAGGAAGTTGTCCTTGCTCCCAAACACAGGTCCTGGCAGGGAAAAGGAAAGCTGGGATGAGCTTGGGAAGCTCGGGCAAGGAGTTTGTCCCTCGTTATGAGGGGATGTGTTATTGTCATCTACTCCCGTCCCCACGGAGATTTGCCATGAGTCCTGGTTGCTCCAAGCCCAGTCCAAGGTGTGCCAGGTGTCCCCAAGCTCTGTCCAAGGTGCCCCAGGTGTCCCCAAGCCCAGTCCAAGGTGTCCCAGGTGTCCCCAAGTCCTGTCCCAGGTGTCCCAGGTGTCCCCAAGCCCAGTCCAAGGTGTGCCAGGTGTCCCCAAGCTCTGTCCAAGGTATCCCAGGTGTCCCTCAAGCCCTGTCCTAGGTGTCCCTGGTGTCCCCAAGCCCTCTCCCAGGTGTCCCCAAGCCCTCTCCCAGGTGTCCCCGGTGTCCCCAAGCCCTCTCCCAGGTGTCCCCGGTGTCCCCACGCCCTGTCCCCTGTGTCCCCGGTGTCCCCAAGCCCTGTCCCCGGTGTCCCCGGTGTCCCCAAGCCCTGTCCCCTGTGTCCCCGGTGTCCCCAAGCCCTGTCCCCAGTGTCCCCAGTGTCCCCAAGCCCTGTCCCTGGTGTCCCCACGCCCTGTCCCCGGTGTCCCTGGTGTCCCCAAGCCCTGTCCCCTGTGTCCCCAAGCCCTGTCCCCAGTGTCCCAGGTGTCCCCAAGCCCTGTCCCCTGTGTCCCCAAGCCCTGTCCCCAGTGTCCCAGGTGTCCCCAAGCCCTGTCCCCTGTGTCCCCAAGCCCTGTCCCCGGTGTCCCCAGTGTCCCCAAGCCCTGTCCCCGGTGTCCCCGGTGTCCCCACGCCCTCTCCCCGGTGTCCCCACGCTGTCCCCGGTGTCCCCATGCCCTTTTCCCGAGGCAGGGACGCCCTTTACCCGGCTGCATCCTGTCCTTGGTGTACCAGATGGCGAAACCGTCCCCGTTCAGGTTCTTCTTGCCTTGCCCGTGGATTTTGAAGTGCACCTGCATCTCCCAATCCCGCAGGTAACAGGGCTGGGAGAGGGGAGGAAAGGTGGGAAATTCGGGAATGGCTCCACGCCACCCCTCCCTCCCTGCTCCCCTCACCTCCCCTCACCGTCCTGAACCCAGGAGAATTAATCCCACCCAAAAAAATTGGGGGATTAATTATCCATGGATATAGACCCATTCTTGTGGATCCCAAAAACGTAATAATTAACCCAAAAAACTTTGTTAATCCCGGGGAACTGGTTGTCACCCCAAGGGCTGGACACCGAGGGAGCGACTCCAACGAAAGCAGCGCTCACACCGGGGAAAGCAAAACTTCTGGAAAAGCAAAACTTTTGGGCAAAACTCAATCGCTTCTCCTGATTGATAATTGCAATTATTGACCAGCTGCCAATTAATTCCCAGCGCTGAGGGAGTCACAGCGGGTTTGTGGGGAGCAGAATTCCCAAAGGAAAAAGGGTCCCTCCGTGTTCTGGGGCAACCAGAGTTGAGTGCAGGATTGTTTCCCACAGCAATGGATTCCGAAATCCACAGATTTCGTGGAACCATGGAATTCTTTGGGGTTGGAAGACATCATCCAGCTCAGGCTCCCCAAATTCCCGAGGGAAAACCGGGAGCTGAAGCGCTGAAAGCTCCCCATGGTTCCCCCAGCCCAGCGGTGTGCGCCCCACTCGGGTCTCCTCCAGCCTCCCCCCTTATCCTGGTGCCTTTCCGGATCCCCATCCCCGCCTGCCCCAATCCCAACCCTCCCTTCTCCCATTCCAGCGACCCCCTGATCCCAAACTTCTGCTCCAAATCCTGACCCCCTTCTCCAGCCCCCCAAAAACCCATCCTGATGCCATCCCATTGATCCCATCCCATCCTTCCCATTGATCCTATCCCATCCCATTGATCCCACTGTGTCCTCCCCATTCCCAGTTCCCTCTTGTCCCGATCCTGACCCTGTCCTCCAGCTCATCCCATCCCATCATTACCCTTGATCCCATCCCATCGATCCCACTGTTCCAACTCTGATGCTCACCTCAATCCTGGCATTTTCCCATCCTGATACCAGAGCCTCTCCCTCAGCCAGCCTGTCCCTCTCCTTATCCCAATATCCTCCCAATCCCGACCCTCTCCTGTCCTGATCCCCATCCTGAACTTCTCCTGATCTTCCATCTCTCCTAACCCTAACCCTGCCCCACTCCCAGTCCTGGTCCTGATCATCCCATCCCATCCCATCCCATCCCATCCCATCCCGTCCCATCCCCGGTCCCCTCCTGTCCCAATCCCAATCCTGCTCCCTCTTTCATTCCCCTGCCCTGTCCTGGTCCTTGACCCCTCGCGTCCCGGTCCCCTCCCGTCCCGATCCCGCCGCTCTCCCCCGGTGTCCCCGGTGCCCCCCGCTCACCACTCGGTTCCACACGGCTCCCTGCTTGCTCTGCACGTCGGGGGTGAGGCGGATGAACTGGGTCATGACCATGGCGTTGCCCAGCAGGTCCCACAGCCCCGAGCTGGCCGAGCCCACACCTGCGGCCCACACGCACCGTCGGCACCGGGCACGGGCACCGGGGACCGGGCACCGTCCGCCAGCGCCGCCCGCCCTCCCCGCTCACCCTGGTACGGTTTGGACAGCGAGTGCTCCCGTTTGAGGTGCTCCTCGGTCTGCTCGGCCCCCGCCCCGCCGAGCGCCAGCGCCACGGCCAGCAGCACCAGCCCGGCCCGCCACCGGCCCGCCGCCGCCATCTTCCCCCGCCGCGCCGGGCCCCGCCCCGCGCACCCATTGGCTGAGCCTCACCGTTGTTCCCGCCCGCTGGCGGAGCTGCCAATGCTGATTGGTCGCTTGAGCTGTCTGTCAACTGGGGTGCGCGAGGGGTGATGGGTAATGCAGTTCCGGCGTCGGGTGATGGCAGCCGCCACTGAGCCGTGTGACCTCCTTCTCCCGGGTCCTAGTGCCACCCCCGAGCTCCTGGTGTCACCCCAGGTCCTAGTGCCCCTCCATCGGGTCTTCGTGCTCACCTTCGCGTCTTAATGCCCTCCCCTAGGTCCTGCTGCTCCCCCAGGTCCCGGTGCTCCTCAAAATCCTGATGTCCTCCAAGTTCTGGCGCTCCTCAAGATGCTGATGTCCCTCAGGTGCGGGTGTTCCTCAAAATCCTGATATCTCCTAGGTCCTGGTGCTCCTCAAGACACTGATGTCCCCCAGGTCCTGATGCCCCCCTCAGGTTCTGGTGCCATCCCAAATCCTTGTGCCCCACTATGTCCCATTCCTCCCCCAGATCCCGGTGTTCCCACAGATCCGCTAACCTGATTCCGCACTCCCCACCAGACCCCAGCGCCTCCTGTCCCCTCTTTGGGGCCATCGGCCCCTTTAAGGCGCGGGTTGAGGGGCGGGGCCAGGGGTGACCCCCCCCAAGGGTGGAGCGGGCGAGGTCACGTGGGTGGTGCTGTGGAGGGGCGTGGTCACGTGTGGGTGCCCCGTGGGGGCGTGGGGTTTGTGTGATGTAATAAAGGGGCGTGGTCGTGTGTGTGACGTCACGCGAGGCGTACCCTTGTCTGTGCCCCCCCCGGGAGCGTGGCCAGCCACGTGACTGCCCCAACGTGGGCGTGGTCTGTCAGGTGACGTCACGCAGGGTTGCCCCCAAGCTCGCGCCCCCTTGCTGAGAGGCGGAGCCCAGGGGCTGTGACGTCACATCAAAGCTGTCACCGAGGGGCTGCGGCCAGAGGGGCGACCTGGGGCGTGGTCCCGTGTGTGACGTCAGTGCTGGGGCGTAACCCCGCAGGAGTCCCGCCCACGGGGCGCAGTCACGGTTACTGCGCCCCGCGGGGAGGGGACGCGTCTCTGTGTGACGTAACCCCCCGAGGGCGTGGCCTGCGACATCTGGGGCGTGGCCAGAGCGCCCCTCTTCTGGGGCGCGTTCTCCGTGTGACGTCACCCCGGGCGTGACCTCACCGCCCCCTCCGGGGCGTGCCGGAGTGACGTCACCCCCCGGGGGGGAGGCGTGTCCCAGCGCGCGCCTCGCCGGGAGGGGCGTGGCCCTCGGGCGTGACGTCACCGCGTGGGCGCGTCCGCCGTGCGTGACGCTCCCGCCAGTGCCCAACATGGCGGCGGGCGGCGGCGGCGGCGGGAGCGCCGGCGGCGGCTGCGGCGTCGCCCCGCTCTCCCCGGGCCCGTTCCTGCCGCCGCTGCTGCTGCTGCTGGCGCTGCCCGGCGGCGCCGTGCCCGCGGCCGACACCGTGGTGCTGGGGCTGCGCCTGGAGGAGAGCACCAAGCCCGCGGCGGCGGCGGCGGCGGGGGCGGCCCGCGGGCCCATCCGCCTCACGGAGGGCAGCGAGGCCCTGCTGCGGCTCTACGGGCTGGGGCTGGGCCCGCGGGCCGCCGAGCGCGTGGCCTTCGCCGAGCTGCGGCCGGGCGGCAACGCCTCGAGCGGCAACGCCACGTGCCAGGAGCGCTCGCAGGACCTGGTGGTGCGGCCGGGCCCCGCCGAGCCCCGCGACACCTCGGCGCTGCTGCGGGTGCGGGTGCAGCCGCTGCGCAAGGACGAGCGGGCCAAGACCTACGTGCTGTGCTCGCAGCGCCGGCCCGGCCAGCCCTGGCTGCCGCACCAGGGGCCCGACGGGCACGTGGTGGTGCTGGAGGAGAAGAAGTCTCTGCTGCCGCTGTGGCTGCAGGTGATCCTGATCGCGGGGCTGCTGGTGCTGTCGGGGATGTTCAGCGGGCTCAACCTGGGCCTGATGGCGCTGGACCCCATGGAGCTGCGCATCGTGCAGAACTGCGGCACCGACAAGGAGAAGCGCTACGCGCGCAGGATCGAGCCCATCCGCAGGAAAGGGAACTACCTGCTGTGCTCGCTGCTGCTGGGCAACGTGCTGGTCAACACCACGCTCACCATCCTGCTGGACGACCTGACGGGCTCCGGCATCGGCGCCGTGGTGGCCTCCACCGTCGGCATCGTCATCTTCGGAGAGATCGTGCCGCAGGCGCTCTGCTCCCGGCACGGGCTGGCCGTGGGCGCCAACACCATCGTGGTCACCAAGTTCTTCATGCTGGTGACGTTCCCGCTGTCCTACCCCATCAGCAAGCTGCTGGACTGCGTCCTGGGCCAGGAGATCGGCACCGTCTACAACCGGGAGAAGCTGGTGGAGATGCTGAAGGTGACGGAGCCCTACAACGACCTGGTGAGGGAGGAGCTCAACATGATCCAGGGAGCGCTGGAGCTGCGCACCAAGACGGTGGAGGACGTGATGACCCCGCTGCAGAACTGCTTCATGATCAACAGCGACGCCATCCTGGACTTCAACACCATGTCCGAGATCATGGAGAGCGGCTACACGCGCATCCCGGTCTACGAGGACGAGAGGTCCAACATCATGGACATCCTCTACGTCAAGGACCTGGCCTTCGTGGACCCCGACGACTGCACGCCCCTCAAGACCATCACCAAGTTCTACAACCACCCCGTGCACGTCGTCTTCCACGACACCAAGCTGGACGCCATGCTGGAGGAGTTCAAAAAGGGTGAGGAGGGCTCGTGGAGGTGCTGCTTCCTTCCTTCCTTCCTGCTGGAAGCAAAAATGCCGGGGGTTTTTGCTCCCCGGAGCTGGGGCTGCCCGTGCCGGGGGTCTCCAGAGCGATCTCGCCATCCCAAGGGAATGAGGGACGCGGGCACGGAGGGGTCACCAAACTTTAATCCCAACCCAGATTTCCTGGATTTGGAGCTTTGCTTTGCTCCTTGGTTTTGGCTGTTAGCCCCGGAGGCTTTTGGAGAGGTGCTGGACAACCTCTGGGCTCCTGGGTTTGTGTTTGGCTCCCTCCTCCGGGCTTTTCCCTGGAGCTGGGAGCGGCCGGGGCTGCTCGGAGCCGGCTCCGTCCTTGCTCCGCTTCCCGAAAAGCGGGAGCAGGAGGAGGAGTGGGATGCGGGCCAGCTGTGGGAAGCTCCCAGGTGGGGTTTTTCCCTTCCCGGGGTCTTTTCCCAAGGTTTTCCAGCTCCTGCACCGGGTGGGGATGCAGGGAAGCTCCCGGCTGCGGAGCAGCTGTGCGGGCCGTGACCCCGGGCGCTCCACGGCTCCCGTGCCGCTCCCGGCAGGCTCGGACGGAGCTTTGTGCCACATTCCCGGGACGTTTAGGGACCCCTAAACCCCTCCTGCGGCAGGAGCTCGGCTCCAGCCTGAGGGGGGAGATTTTGGGAGACGCTGGCGGGGCTGGAGTTATCCCGGCTGCTGGCAGCGGCTTTTCCCTGCCCGGATCCCGATTAAGGGATTTAAGCTCCCTCCTTCCTTCCGGGCACAAAGCCTGGCGCTGTTATTTTTCCACGGCCGGCTCAGGAGCCGGGAATTTGCGGGGCTGGGCTTTGGAGGTGAGCCCCGCAAATTCCTGCTGGGTTCAGGACCTCGTCGCCCCGGTCAGGACCTGGATCATCGGAGGCAGGAGACGCATCCCGAGGGAATCGTTAGCAGGCTGTGCTAATTGCGGGGCTCGAGCTCTGCCCAGGGCCACGGGGATGTGCCAGGTGCTGCCCTCGGGGTCACAATTCCCACACCCGGCCCCTTCGCGAGGCTTTGAGCGGGGAAATTCCCTCTGGGAATGTTCACCGGGAGAAGGGAAGGATCCAGGGAGAGCTCAGAGCCCTGAGGGGGCTCCAGGAGAGCTGGAGAGGGGCTGGGGACAAGGGATGGAGGGACAGGACACAGGGAACGGCTTCAGATGGAGAAATGGGGGTTTAGATGGGATATTGGGGAGGAATTCCTGGCTGGGATGGAATTCCCAGAGGAGCTGTGGCTGCCCCTGGATCCCTGGGAGTGCCCAAGGCCAGGCTGGAGCAGCCTGGGACGCTGGGAATTTTCCCTGCCCGTGGTGGCACTGGATGAGCTTTGAGGTCCTTTCCACCCCAAACCATCCCAGGACTCCACGTGCTGGTTTAGATGGGATTTTGGGCAGGAATTCCTGGCTGGGCTGGCATCCCCAGAGCAGCTGTGGCAGTGTCCCCAAGGCCAGGCTGGAGCACCCTGGGGACAGTGGGACCTTCAGGGGGTGGCCTTCAGGATGAAGCCCTGAGTTCCCTCCCAACCACTCCAGGGTTCCACGGGGAGCCCAGACCAGCGGGGTTTGGAGCTTCCGGAATCCCCTGGCGGCACCTCCAACCCAGGGACCCCTGGCAGCGTCCCCGAGGCCGGGCTGGAGCCACGCTGGGCACAGTGGAACGTTCAGGGGGTGGCACTGGGGGAGCATTCCGTGATCCCCGCCGGATCCCCAGGTCCCCCCGCCCCGGGTGACCCCATCCCGGCCTCCCGGTGCCCTTTGGGCTGGTGGGGCCGCGTTCGCCGTGCCAGGGCCGCTCCCTGCCCTCCCCCCCCGCGGGGAGCAGCTCCTGACTCACCTGCGCCGCCTCACCTGTCCCCAGACACCCCACCCAGGGCATGGGGTCGCCGCCTCGGCCCGGCGCCGCGGCGCGGGGAGCGGGGAAGAGGGGATCTGGGAGCGCCGGGCCCGAAGGGAGCCGTGCCCGGGGCCAGCAGGAGCCCGTGGGTGCTGGCTCTGGAGGCACAGAGTGCGGAGCGGGGTGAGGGCAGGAGCGGGGTGAGGGCAGGACACTGGGGAGAGCCTCCAGGAGGGAGAGAGGATTTGTTTTGGGGTGGAGCTGGAGCAGGACAGGATCAGGACACTGGGGAGAGCCTCGAGGAGGGAGAGTGGGTTTGTTTTGGGGTGGAGCTGGAGCAGGACAGGATCAGGACATTGGGGAGAGCCTCGAGGAGGGAGAGAGGATTTGTTTTGGGATGGGGGCAGGTTTGGGATGGGGTCAGGACACTCCAGGAAAAGCCTTGAGGAATCAGAGTGGGTTTATTTTGGGCTGAGGGCAGGTTTGGGATGGGGTCAGGTTTGGGATGAGGTCAGGACACTCCAGGAAAAGCCTTGAGGAATCAGAGTGGGTTTATTTTGGGCTGAGGGCAGGTTTGGGATGGGGTCAGGTTTGGGATGGGGTCAGGACACTCCAGGAAAAGCCTTGAGGAAGCAGAGTGGATTTATTTTGGGATGAGGGCAGGTTTGGGATGGGGTCAGGACACTCAAGGGGAGGCCTTGAGGAAGCAGAGTGGGTTTATTTTGGGGTGAGGGCAGGTTTGGGATGGAGCTGGAGCAGGATGAGGTCAGGACACTCCAGGGGAGGCCTTGAGGAAGCAGAGTGGATTTGTTTTGGGCTGAGGGCAGGGAGGTGCCTCAGTTTCCCCAGGCTAAGGACACCGCTCCTGTGGGTGCAGTTTCCCACGTGCCTCCTGTCCCTGGAGCAGAACTCCTCCCGAAATTCCCGTCGATTTTGGGAGCAGCCAGGAGCCGAGGAGGGTCGGGATTGGGGCGGATCCAGCCCCGCTCCGTCCCGCCAGGACGAGGCTCCCGAGCCCAGGGCTGGAAGGTTCTGCTGCCGTCCTGGAGCCTTGGTGGGGTGTTCTGGCTTCGGGTGTCCCCGGGTGTCCCCTGCAGCCTGGCACAGGGAGCTGGCACAGAGCCAGGGCCCGGTGGTGTCCCCAGGGCCCGGTGACATCCCGGGAGTGCCAGGACAATCCCAGGGCAGCTCCAGGAGCCGCGCTGGCGCCTCTGCCCCAGCCTTAATGGGCTTAATGAGCGTCATTACCCGGGGAGTTAATTAGCGCCATTACCCGGGGAGTGAGCGCTCGGCCCCAGGGCTCGGTTAGGTTTTAATGAGTTTATTGCTCCAGGGAGGGACTGGATGGGCTGGGACTTCCAGGACTTCCAGGAGACACCCCAGGGCTGGGGACATCCAGGGGGCATCTGGGGACACCCCAGGGCTGGGGACACCCAGGGGACATCTTGGGACATCCCAGGGCTGGGGACATCCAGGTGACACCCCAGGGCTGGGGACATCCCAGGGCTGGGGACACCCAGGGGACATCTTGGGACATCCCAGGGCTGGGGACATCCAGGTGACACCCCAGGGCTGGGGACACCTCAGGGCTGGGGACATCCAGGGGACATCTTGGGACATCCCAGGGCTGGGACATCCAGGGGACACCCCAGGGCTGGGGACATCCAGGGCTGGGGACACTTTGGGAGATCCAGGGGACACCCCAGGGCTGGGGACATCCAGGGGACATCTTGGGACATCCCAGGGCTGGGACATCCAGGGGACATCTTGGGACATCCCAGAGCTGGGACATCCAGGGGACACCACAGGGCTGGGACATCCAGGGGACACCCCAGGGCTGGGGACATCCCAGGGCTGGGACATCCAGGGGACATCTTGGGACATCCCAGAGCTGGGGACATCCGGGAGATGTCCTATAGCTGGGACATCCAGGGCTGGGACATCCCATGTCTGTGACATTCAGGGGACACCCTGGGGACATAATGAGGTGGGGACACCTGAGGGCTGGGACATCCCAGGGCTGGGATTTCCTGGGGACATCCAGGGACACCCCATGGCTGGGACACCCTGGGGACAGCATGGGGACATGTTGGAACATCCCAGGGCTGGGGCATCCCATGGTTGGGGACATCCTGGGGACATCTCAGGGCTGGGATTTCCTGGGGACATCATGGAGACATCCAGAGGCCATCTCATGGTTGGGGACACCCCGGGGTCACCCTGACACCATCCCATGGCTGGGGACACCCTGGGGACATCCCAGGGCTGGGATTTCCTGGGGACATCATGGAGACACCCCATGGCTGGGGACACCCTGGAGACATCCAGGGACACCCCATGGCTGGGACATTCAGAGGACATCCAGGGGCCACCCCATGGCTGGGACATTCAGAGGACATCCAGGGGCCACCCCATGGCTGGGACACCCTGGGGACATCCAGGGGCACCCCATGGTTGGGGACATCCAGGGACACCCCATGGCTGGGACACCCCATGGCTGGGGACACCCTGGGGCCATCCCATGGCTGGGACACCCTGGGGACATCCAGGGACACCCCATGGCTGGGGACACCCCATGGCTGGGGACACCCCGGGGACGACGCCCTGGTGCCCCCTGGGGCCGTCCCATCCCGTGCCCCGTCCGTGCCCACAGGGAAATCCCACCTGGCCATCGTGCAGAAGGTGAACAACGAGGGCGAGGGCGACCCCTTCTACGAGGTGCTGGGGCTGGTGACGCTCGAGGACGTCATCGAGGAGATCATCAAGTCGGAGATCCTGGACGAGTCCGACACCTACAGTAGGTTCTGGGGCCGGCCCGTCCCCGGTGCCCGGGGGGTTCCCGTGGCGGCCCCGCGCGTGACGCACGCTCCCCGCAGTTGACAACCGCAGCAGGAAGAAGGTTTGCAACCAGAAGAACCGCCGGGACTTCTCGGCCTTCAAGGACCCCGACAACGAGCTGAAGGTCAAGGTGTCTCCTCAGCTGCTGCTGGCCGCCCACCGCTTCCTGTCCACCGGTCAGTCGTGCTCGCCGCGCCCCGGGGCACCCGCGGCAGGGAGGAGCGCTGGGGGACCCGCGGGCCGCTGCGGCTCTGCGCTCTTGTGGCGCTTTGTGTTGTGTGCACCGAACGCGGGCTGGGAGGGGACGGGGCTGGGATGGGAGTGCTGGTGTCCGGGTGTCCTGGTGTCCAGGCGTCCTGGAGTCCGGGTGTCCTGGAGTCCGGGCATCCGGGCGTCCTGGAGTCCGGGTGTCCTGGTCCCGTGGGGCTTGATGGCTTCTTTGGGATCGCTGGGGTGGGAATGGTGATTTTTGGAGAGCTCCAGGGTGGACATTCCAACCCTTTGGAGCGCTCCAGGGTGGACATTCCAACCCTTTGGAGCGCTCCAGGGTGGGAATCCATCCCTTTGGAGTGCTCCAGGATGGGAATGCAGCCCTTTGGAGTGCTCCAGGGTGGACATTCCGGCGACTTGGAGTGCTCCAGGGTGGGAATCCATCCCTTTGGAGCACTCCAGGATGGGAATCCATCCTTTTGGAGTGCTCCAGGGTGGACATTCCGGCGACTTGGAGTGCTCCAGGATGGGAATCCATCCTTTTGGAGTGCTCCAGGGTGGGAATCCATCCTTTTGGAGTGCTCCAGGATGGGAATCCATCCTTTTGGAGCGATCCAGGATGGGCATTCCATCCCTTTAGAGTGCTCCAGGGTGGGAATGCAGCCCTTTGTGTCTCCCACACCATCCCAGGATGGGAATTCCAGCTGTTTGTGTCTCCCACACCATCCCAGGATGGGAATTCCAGCTGTTTGTGTCTCCCACACCATCCCAGGATGGGGATTCACTTTCACCTGGAGGGATTCCAGCCATCCCTGACCCTTTCCCCCTTTTCCAGAGGTGACGCTCTTCACCCCCAGCTACATCTCGGAGAAGATCCTGCTGCGGCTCCTCAAGTACTCGGACGTCATCCAGGAGCTGAAGTTCGACGAGGAGAACAAGAAATCCCCGCGGCACTTCCTGTACTGCAAGAACAAGGCAGCGGATTATTTCATCCTCATCCTGCAGGTGCCGGGATCTGGGGAAACCCCCTGGGATCTGGGGGATCCCCTGGGATCTGGGGAAATCCCCTGGGATCTGGGGGATCCCCTGGGATCTGGGGAATGCCCTGGGATCAGGGGAATGCCCTGGGATCTCTGGGAATCCCCTGGGATCTGGGGAACGCCCTGGGATCTGGGGAAATCCCCTGGGATCTGGGGAAATCCTCTGGGATCTGGGGAAATCCTCTGGGATCTGGGGAAATCCCCTGGGATCTGGGGAATGCCCTGGGATCTGGGGAATGCCCTGGGATCTGGGGAATGCCCTGGGATCTGGGGAAATGCCCTGGGATCTGGGGAAATCCCCTGGGATCTGGGCAACGCCCTGGGATCTGGGGAAATGCCCTGGGATCTGGGGAACGCCCTGGTATCACCCTGGGAACTCGGGGAATGCCCTGGGATCTGGGGAATGCCCTGGGAACTCGGGGATCTCCTGGGATCTGGGGAAATGCCCTGGGATCTGGGGAACGCTCTGGGATCTTGGGAACGCTCTGGGATCTTGGGAAATCAGGGATTGGGGGAATCCCCTGGGATCTGGGGGATCCCCTGGGATCTGGGGAACGCCCTGGGATCTGGGGAATCCCCTGGGATCTGGGGAAATGCCCAGGGAACTCGGGGATCTCCTGGGATCTCTGGGAATGCCCTGGGATCTGGGGAATGCCCTGGGAACTCAGGGATCTCCTGGGATCTGGGGAAATCCCCTGGGATCTGGGGAACGCCCTGGGATCTGGGGAAATCCCCTGGGATCTGGGGAATGCCCTGGGAACTCGGGGATCTCCTGGGATCTGGGGAAATCCCCTGGGATCTCTGGGAATGCCCTGGGATCACCCTGGGAACTCGGGGAATGCCCTGGGAACTCGGGGATCCCCTGGGATCTGGGAATGCCCTGGGATCTCAGGAAATCCCCTGGGATCTGGGGAATGCTCTGGGATCTGGGGAATGCCCTGGGATCTCTGGGAATCCCCTGGGATCTGGGGAATGCTCTGGGATCTGGGGAATGCCCTGGGATCTCTGGGAATCCCCTGGGATCTCTGGGAATCCCCTGGGATCTGGGGAAATCCCCTGGGATCTGGGGATCCCCTGGGATCTGGGGAATGCCCTGGGATCTGGGGAATGCCCTGGCATCTGGGGAATGCTCTGGGATCTCAGGAAATCCCCTGGGATCTGGGGAATGCCCTGGGATCTGGGGAATCCCCTGGGATCTGGGGAAATGCCCTGGGATCTGGGGAATGCCCTGGGATCTGGGGAATCCCCTGGGATCTGGGGAATGCCCTGGCATCTGGGGAATGCCCTGGGATCTCAGGAAATCCCCTGGGATCTCTGGGAATCCCCTGGGATCTCTGGGAATGCCCTGGGATCACCCTGGGAACTCGGGGATCCCCTGGGATCTCAGGAAATGCCCTGGGATCTGGGGAACGCCCTGGGATCTGGGGAAATCCCCTGGGATCTGGTCCCCCGGGGTCGGGATGTGCATCCCCGCGGTGTTTCCCGGCAGGGCAAGGTGGAGGTGGAGGCTGGTAAGGAGTGCATGAAGTTCGAGGCGGGAGCGTTCTCCTACTACGGGGTGATGGCGCTGAGCCCCCCTCCTGGAGCTGGTGAGCGCCCCCGACCCCCCCGGGGGATTCCAGAGGTTCCCAACCCCATCAGTGTCCCCAGAGCCACCCCAGGGACAGCAGGGAGGGCCCTCAGGGCTCCACGGGCAGGGACAGCTCCCAGTGTCCCCAGCCTGGCCTTGGGGACACTGCCGGGGGTCCCTGGGGCGGAGCTGCCATTGGAAATGGGGGATTCTGGATGTTCCCAACCCCATCAGTGTCCCCAGAGCCACCCCAGGGACAGCAGAGCTCCCCGTGGAACTCTGGAGTGGTTGGGAGGGAACTCAGGGCTCCTCCAGTGCCACCCCTGAAGCTCCCACTGTCCCCAGGGTGCTCCAGCCTGGCCTTGGGGACACTGCCGGGGTCCGTGGGTCGGAGCTGCCATTGGAAATGGGAGATGCTGGATGTTCCCAACCCCATCAGTGTCCCCAGAGCCACCCCAGGGACAGCAGGGAGGGACCTCAGGGCTCCATGGGCAGGGACAGCTCCCTGGTGGCCTTGGGGACACTGCCAGGGACCCCTGGGTCAGAGCTGCCATTGGAAATGGGAGATTCCAGAGGTTCCCAACCCTGCTGGTGTCCTGGGGACAGCAGAGCTCCCCATGGAATTCTGGAGTGGTTGGGAGGGACCTCAGGGCTCCTCCAGTGCCACCCCTGAAGCTCCCACTGTCCCCAGGGTGGCTCAGACCCGTCCTTGGGGACACTGCCAGGGGTCCCTGGGGCGGAGCTGCCCTGGGAACGGGAGATTCCGGAGGTTCCCAACCCCGACAGTGCCCTGGAGCAGCAGCTCCGTGTCCCAGTGGCCGATCTCAGCATTTGGGGGTGTTGGGATTCTTGTTAAACCTGCCCTGTTAGGAAGAGCTTAACTTCTACAATCCCACCCTAAACCCAAACCCAAACCCAAACCTGCACAAGGGAATTCCAAAAACCCCTTCTGGCTTTAGAACGGGGTGGAAAATGGGATTCTTGTTAAACCCGCCCCGTTAGGAAGAGCTTAACTTTGACAATCCCCCCTAAACCCAAACCTCAAAACTCCACGAGTTCAATCCCAGAACCCCGAGTTCAATCCCAGAAACACGAGTTCAATCCCAGAAACCCGAGGCAATCCCAGAACCCTGAGTTCAATCCCAGAACCCCGAGTTCAATCCCAGAACCCCGAGTTCAATCCCAGAAACCCGAGGCAATCCCAGAAACACGAGTTCAATCCCAGAACCCCGAGGCAATCCCAGAACCCCGAGGCAATCCCAGAAACCTGAGTTAAATCCCAGAAACCCGAGTTCAATCCCAGAACCCCGAGTTAATCCCAGAAACCCGAGTTCAATCCCAGAAACCCGAGGCAATCCCAGAACCCCAAGTTCAATCCCAGAACCCCGAGTTCAATCCCAGAACCCCGAGTTCAATCCCAGAAACCCGAGGCAATCCCAGAAACCTGAGTTAAATCCCAGAAACCCGAGTTCAATCCCAGAAACCCGAGGCAAATCCCAGAAACCCGTTCGCCTCCAGAACGGGGCGAAACCCCCAGAAATTGGGGGCCGGGCTCTTGAGGGGCGCGATCCGCGGGGGGGACAAAAAGAAAAACCCCCGGGGACCCTCCGGAGGCCGAGGCCGACCCGTCCCGCTCCCGCAGAGCCGCGCTCGCCGTCGCACGTGAGCGGCCTGAACCGCTCGGCCTCGCTCAGCTGCCACGAGCGCTCCGACTCGGGATCGTCGCCGGCCAGCGGCAGCAACAACCAGCTGGGCGCGGGCGGCGCGCAGTACGTGGCCGACTTCAGCGTGCGCGCCCTCACCGACCTGCAGTTCGTCAAGGTGAGCGTTCCCCGCCGGGATCCTGGCCGGGAAAGGCCCTGGGAGCGGCGATCCCGACCCCTGTGGGGATCCCGGCTGGGATTGGAGCGGTGATCCCGACCCGCGCCGGGATCCCGGCCGGGAAAGGCCCTGGGAGCGGCGATCCCAACCCCCGTGGGGATCCCGGCCGGGAAAATCCCTCGGAGCGGTGATCCCGACCCCCGCGGGGATCCCGGCCGGGAAAATCCCTCGGAGCGGTGATCCCGACCCCCGCGGGGATCCCGGCCGGGAAAGGCCCTCGGAGCGGCGATCCCGACCCCCGCGGGGATCCTGCCCGGGAAAGGCCCTCGGAGCGGCGATCCCGACCCCCATGGGGATCCCGGCCGGGAAAATCCCTCGGAGCGGTGATCCCGACCCCCGCGGGGATCCCGGCCGGGAAAGGCCCTCGGAGCGGCGATCCCGACCCCCTCGCTCCCCCCTGGGATTGGAGCGGTGATCCCGACCCCTGCAGGGATCCCGGCCGGGAAAGGCCCTCGGAGCGGTGATCCCGACCCCCGCGGGGATCCCGCCCGGGAAAGGCCCTCGGAGCGGTGATCCCGACCCCCGCGGGGATCCCGCCCGGGAAAGGCCCTCGGAGCGGCGATCCCGACCCCCTCGCTCCCCGCTGGGATCGGAGCGGTGATCCCGACCCCCCAGGGCTGGGGCTGGGCGTTCAGGGGGCTGTGCCGAGCGGGGGGTGGGAATTCCGGAGCTTTGGGGACAGGATTCTGATGATTTGGGGGCTCCTGCCCATCCAGAGGTGGGAATTCCGGAGCTTTGGGGGCTCCTGGCCATCCAGAGGTTTGAATTCCAACACTTTGGGGGCTCCTGTCCATCCAGAGATGGGAATTCCGGAGCTTTGGGGATGGGATTCTGATGATTTGGGGGCTCCTGCCCATCCAGAGATGGGAATTCCGGAGCTTTGGGGACGGGATTCTGATGATTTGGGGGCTCCTGCCCATCCAGAGATGGGAATTCCGGAGCTTTGGGGACGGGATTCTGATGATTTGGGGGCTCCTGCCCATCCAGAGATGGGAATTCCGGAGCTTTGGGGACGGGATTCTGATGATTTGGGGGCTCCTGCCCATCCAGAGGTGGGAATTCTGACACTTTGGGAGCTCCTGCCGATCCAGAGGTGGGAATTCCGGAGCTTTGGGGACAGGATTCTGATGATTTGGGGGCTCCTGCCCATCCAGAGGTGGGAATTCCAGAGATTTGGGGGCTCCTGGCCATCCAGAGATGGGAATTCCAGAGCTTTGGGGACGGGATTCTGATGATTTGGGGGCTCCTGCCCGTCCAGAGATGGGAATTTTGGGAATTTGGAGGCTCCTACAGCATTTTGGGATGGGAATCCTGACACTTTGGGGTCTGCTACAGCATTTTGGGATGGGAATTCCATCCCTCTAGGGACTCCCGCCCCATTTTGGGAGGGGAACCTTGGTGATTTGGGGTCTCCTGCCCATCGTGGGATGGGAACCCCAACGCTTTGGGGTCTCCAACATCATTTTGGGATGGGAATCCTGACACTTTGGGGGCTCCTACCCATCAAGGAATGGGAATTCCATCCCTTTTTGGGGTGGAATTCGATCCCTTTGGGATCTTTTACCCATCCTGGGATGGGAATTCCATCCCTTGTGGGCCTCCCACCCTATTTTGGGAGGGGAACCCCGATGATTTGGGGTCTCCTGCCCATCCTGGGATGGGAATTCCATCCCTCTGGGATGTCCCACCCCACTTTGGGATGGGAATCCCGACACTTGGGGGTGTCCCACCCCACTTTGGGATGGGAATCCCAACACTTCAGGGTGTCCCACCCCATTTTGGGATGGGAATCCCATCCCTCTGGGATGTCCCACCCCACTTTGGGATGGACCCCCGCCGCCCCGTGGCGCGCCAGCCCACTCCGCGCTGTTTTCCCGGCGCAGATCACGCGGCAGGAGTACCAGAACGGCCTGCTGGCCTCGCGCATGGACAGCTGTCCCCAGTCCCCCGACAGCAACGCTCCCAGACCGGAGCCGGGCGTCCCGGACAGAGCGGAGCCGCCGGCGCCGGCCGACGAGACCACGAGTTTGCTCAACGAGAGGAACTGCCTGAGCCGCCGGAGCAACCACAGCGGCCTGGAAAATTCCATCTGAGCCCGGCAGGAGCGGCAGCGGCGCCGGGTGAGCCGGGATCCGCCGGGATCCGCCGGGATCCGCCGGGATCGGCCGGGATCCGCTGCCGCCGCCGCCGCTGCTTTTCCGGGCTGGCTCCTTCTGGCATCGACGGAAGCGGCGCGGGCGACGCCATCTCCGCCGGCACGGCGCCGACGGCTCAGGGAGCTTCGGGTCCCGGTCTGCCCCACCTGGGGACCCGGGCGGGGCGGGGACCGCAAACCTGCCAGGGGACCCCGAGCGGGGACCCCAATCCTAGAGGAGATCCGGGATGGACACCCCAATCCTAGAGGAGATCTGGGATGGGCACCCCAAACCTGCCAGAGGACCCGGGGTGGGCACCCCAAACCTGCCAGGAGATCCAGGATGGACACCCCAATCCTAGGGGAGATCCGGGATGGACACCCCAAACCTGCCAGGAGATCTGGGATGGGCACCCCAAACCTGCCAGAGGACCCCGAGCGGGGAAAGCAGTCCTGCCAGAGGACCCAGGATGGGCACCCCAAACCTGCCAGGAGATCCAGGATGGGCACCCCAACCCTACAGGAGATCCAGGATGGGCACCCCAAACCTGCCAGGGGACCCGGGATGGGCACCCCAGCCCTTCCAAGGTCCATCCCAACCCCTCCAGGATCCCTGGGATGGGAATCCCGGTCGCTCAGAGCTCCGACACCATTTGGGGATGGAATTTCCATCCCTGTGGGGTCTCCTGCTCCACTTGGGGGTATCCTGGGATGGGAATCCCGACCCCGGGATGACTCCTGACCCCTCTCTGGTGTTTTGGGGTTCCCAGGATAACTCCTGCCCCCTCTCCGGTGTTTTGGGGTTCCCAGGATAACTCCTGCCCCCTCTCCGGTGTTTTTGGGGTTCCCGGGATAACTCCTGCCCCCTCTCCGGTGTTTTTGGGGTTCCCGGGATAACACCGGTCCCTCTCCGGTGTTTTGGGGGTTCCCCCAGGATAACTCCCGACCCCTCTCCGGTGTTTTTGGGGTTCCCGGGATAACTCCTGACCCCTCTGCGGTGTTTTTGGGGTTCCTGGGATAACTCCTGACCCCTCTGCGGTGTTTTGGGGGTTCCTGGGATAACTCCTGACCCCTCTCCGGTGTTTTTGGGGTTCCCAGGATAACTCCCGACCCCTCTCCGGTGTTTTTGGGGTTCCCGGGATAACTCCCGGCCCTTTCCCCGTGCCCACCCCCCTTTCCCCGCTGGCCCGGGGGGTTCCGGGGGACGCGGGGACAAAGTTGGGGTCCCTCAGAGTTCTGGGGACGCCCCAAATCCCGGCGGGGTCTCTGGGTTTTGGGGTGACGCAGCGCTAGTGACCAAAGTTGTACAGGCAGGAGGGGGCTGAGGGTCCCCCCAACCCCCCGGGACCCCCCGACCCCACCCCAAACCCCACGGATAAGCACAAGTTCCCCCCGGGGTGAACTCCTGTAAGTTATTGGGAGAAGGTTTAATTATTTTTGTTAATCACATCTCGACGATCAGTTTCCTAGGTCTTTCCGCGCGGGGGAGATTTTTAGAAATAATAATAAATAATAATAATTAATAATAATAATAATAATAATTAATAATAATAAGCCAGGAAAGAAAAAAAAAAAACACAAAAAACAACAAAACCAACTTTTTTATTAAATCTTCCTCTATGCAAAACCCCTCCTTTTCCTCCCCAACCCCCCCGGGAATTCCTATTTATTGTTCAGGTTTGATTTGTATTCCTGGGGGGGGCCGGGTCTCCCCCCCCCCGGTGTGAAACCCACCGTGGAATTTGATTTCAGGGGGTTTTTTCAGGGTTTTTTTTCCTGCCAGATGGGTTAATAAAAATTCTATATCTGTACCTGGGCGTGCTCGGTGCCGCGCGGGGCTCCCGGCTACCGGGGCCGCTTTAAAGGACGCGGCGCCTTTAAATCCCCCCCAACGCGGGTAGTTTGTACCGCCAGGCTCCGCCCCCGTGGGGCAGCGCGGGCGGTGATTGGCTGCGCTACCTCGAGGGGCGGGACCGCCTAAAAGCCCGGCGGTGATTGGCTGAGGGGAGAGGGAGGTGAGACCTCGGAGAAAGGCGGGAGGTGATTGGTTCAGAGGGCGATGGGCGGGGCGCTGTGGCGGAACACGGAAGCGGGAGCGGCGTGAGGTGCCGGGACCGGGACCGTGACCGGGCCCAGGCCCGGCTGCCCCGAGTCCCCTCAGGTGTCCAGTAGGTCGCACACGGCCGGGTGGGCCCCGTCCCGCGGGCTGCGGCCCCGCGCATCGCGGACGGCAGCGAGGTCCGGACGGTGGCGCAGGAGGAGGGCGCAGAGCTCGCGGTGCCCCTGCTCGGCTGCCTGGGGGGCAGCGGTGTCACCCCCGGGGGGACACGGGGACCCCCGAGACCCCCACCCACCACCGTGTGAGAGGAGAACCCGGTGCCCTCCCCCCAGTTTGGGCGGGGGGATCCCTCCATGCCCCCACCCGGTACCGGGATCCCCCCGTGCCCCCACCCGGTACCGAGATCCCCCACCCGGTACCGGGATCCCCCCGTGCCCCCACCTTGTGCAGGCCGGTTCTGCCGTCGCTGTCGGTGGCCGCGGGGTCGGCGCCGTGTGCCAGCAGCAGCTCGGTGACGGCGCGGTGGCCGCAGTAGCAGGCGCGGTGCAGCGGCGTGGCCCCGCCGGGGGTGCGGGCGTCGCACGGAGCCCCCCGCTCCAGCAGCAGCCGGCACACGGCCAGGTGCCCGTTCCGGCTGGCGTAGTGCTGCGGCCACGGGGCGGTGGGCAAGGGCTCCGGCTGCCCGGGACCCCCGCGCCAGGGCCGTGAACCCATCCTAGCTCAGGACCCTCAGGATCCCCCCGTTTCCCCGTACCAGGGCCGTGTACCCTGCCTGGTCAGGACTCTCCCCGTTCCCCCGTTTCCCCGTACCAGGGCCGTGTACCCCGCCTGGTCAGGACTCTCCCCGTTCCCCTGTTTCCCGGTTTCCCCCGTTCTCCCGTACCAGGGCCGTGTACCCCGCCTGGTCAGGACTCTCCCCGTTACCCCGTTTCCCGTTCTCCCGTACCAGGGCCGTGTACCCCGCCTGGTCGGGCTCCGCGGGGTCCCCGCTCCGCTCCAGCAGCTGCAGCACCCGCGCCTCGTCCCCGTCCCGCGCCGCCGCCCAGATCCCTGCGGGCAGCGGGGCGGGCTCAGGCGGGGACGGAGCCCCGGGACCCCCCGAGACCCCCGGGCCTTGCCCGGACCCCTCCGGTACCGTTACCCCAGAGCCCCCCGCGTGCCCCTCCGGTAGCGCTGCCCCAGAGCGGCCCTCGTGCCCCCTTCGCCACCCCAGCCACAGCCCAGAGTCCCCGGTGCCCCTCCGGTACCGGGTACCCCAACAGAGTCCCCTGAGCTCCGCCGGTACCGGTGACCCGGCCCTCCTGCCCCCTCCCGTCCCCGGAGCCCCCCGGACCCCGCTCGAAGTCCATCTCGGACAGGCTCTGGTGCACGCTGGGCACGGCCACCCGCCCCGGGCAGCACGGAGCGGGCATCGCCACCCGCCCCGGGCAGCACGGAGCGGGCGGAGAGCGGCGACCGCCGGCCATGGCACCGGCACTGAGGGGAGCGGGCGGAAAGGGCCGAGGGGAGGCGGAAAGGGCCGAGGGAGCACGGAAAGAGCCGAAAGAGGATGAAAGGGGCCGGGAAATGCCGAAAGGAGCCGAAGGATCCCGCCCACCCCCCGGTTTGGCGCATGCGCACTTCCCACATTTCCCCTGCAGCGCCCCAGTGCCTCCGCCAGGGGGCGCCAGCGGCCGCACAAAGCCCCCAAATGGCGGCGGGGGGGCGGTTCGACCCTATGGGGGTTCGGGGTTCGTGTCCCCCCCAGTTTTGGGGTCCCCAAGCCCCAGCCCCATCGGCAGTCGCCGGGCTCCAGCTCCCCATGGAGGGGTCCCAGGGCTCCCATCCTACCCCGCTTCCAGGGATCACCCCACACACCCATGGGGTCCCGGGGCTGCCCGGGCCGCAGTGGGGTCCCCCCGTCCCCGGGCTGGGTGTCCCCGGTACTGGGGTGTCCCCGGGCTCCCCCCGTCCCCGGGCTGGGTGTCCCCGGTACCGGGGTGTCCCCGGGCTCCCCCCGTCCCCGGGCTGGGTGTCCCCGATACCGGGGTGTCCCTGGGCTCCCCCCGTCCCCGGGTGGGTGTCCCCGGTACTGGGGTGTCCCCGGGCTCCCCCCGTCCCCGGGCTGGGTGTCCCCGGTACCGGGGTGTCCCTGGGCTCCCCCCGTCCCCGGGCTGGGTGTCCCCGATACCGGGGTGTCCCTGGGCTCCCCCCGTCCCCGGGTGGGTGTCCCCGGTACCGGGGTGTCCCTGGGCTCCCCCCGTCCCCGCGGTGGCATTCCCAGCGCTGCCCGCGTTTCCCCCGAGCCCGTTTCCCACGGCCCCGAGCCCGTTCCCAGCGCCCCCCCCGCAGCCCCCCGAGCGCATTTCCTGCGGTTTTCCCAGCAGAGCCTCCCCGGGGACCCCCCCGCGCTGACCCCCGGCATCCGGGGAGGGCAGGGGGGAGCGGGCCCGGCCCCCCCGCCTGGGAACCGCTCCGCTTTGCCCATTTTTAGCCCCGCTGGAGCTTTTTCCATGAGCTCAGCACCGCGGGGAGGAGGGGGGAGCCCAAAAACCCCCCAGAACCCCCCCAGAACTCCCGCGGGCGGCGCTTTGCAAAAAGAGAGAGAGAAAGAAAACTCCCGGATTTTTATTTTTTTTTTTCTGGAAGTCCTTTTATTATTAATATAAAAATACTCACGTATTTACAGCAAATAAATATATTTCGGTAACAAATAAATTACACTGGGTGGGGGTTATACAAAAGGGGAGGGGGGCGTGCAGGGACTGGGGGGGGAACAGGCGGGGAGGGAGGGGACAAACAGCCAGGGCAGGGTGGGGACAGAGCCCTGGGAAAGGGACACGGAGGGACGGGGCGGAGATAGAAAAGTTGTCAGGAAGAAAAACCCGAAATCAGCTCCAAAAACCCCCCAAAAACGTCCCGCGGTCACCGGCCCGGGCGGGCACGGGGCCCGGGGGTGTCCCCAAATCTGTCCCCACACGGGGACACGGTACCGAAGGCGGGGGCGGTGACCGGGAGCAGCTGCGGGGCCCAAGGCGGGCACCGGGAGCCCGGAGTGACGCGGTGGCCCCGGGGCAGGGCGGGGGGACAGCGGCGTCCCCACGGTGCCACCCGTGTCCCCAGGGCAGGTGCCAAAGCGACAATCCTGTCCCCAAGGGTGGGAGTCCCAGCCCCAAGGGAGATACCGGTGCCAGGGTGACGCTGCTGTCCCCGAGGTGGGCAGCAGTGCCAGCGTGTCAGTCCCAGGTGGGCACTGGCTCTGGGGTGACACTCTGTTTCCAGGGTGGGTATTGGGGTGGCACTGCTGTCACCAAGGTGGGTGCTGGGGTGACCATCCTGCCCCCAAGATGGGCACCACTGCCAGCCTGTCAGTCCCCCGGTGGACACTGGCACTGGAGCGACCGTCCTGTCCTCAGGGCAGGTGCTGTGGTGATACCGCTGTCCCCAAGCCGGGTACCGGGGTGCCACTGCTGTCCCCAGGGCAGTAGCAGTGTGACAATCCTGCCCTCAAGCTGGGTGCCGGTGCCAGCTGTCCATCCTCAGCCAGGTCTGGTGCCAGCTGTCCATCCCCAGCCAGGTGCCGGTGCCAGCTGTCCATCCTCAGCTGGGTGTCAATGCCAGCTGTCCATCCTCAGCCAGGTCTGGTGCCAGCTGTCCATCCTCAGCTGAGTGCCGGTGCCAGCTGTCCAGCCCCAGCTGGGTGTCAATGCCAGCTGTCGGTCCCCAGCCGGGTGCCAGTGCCAGCTGTCGGTCCCCAGCCGGACCCGGTGCCGGTGCCGGTGCCGGTGCCGTGCCGTGCCGCGCCCCGCGGTGCCCGTGCCAGGCGCCGGCTCCCGAGCTCGGCGCGGCTCACACCGACGACTCCTCGGGGTTGGAGTCGGGCAGGGGCTGGCGCTGCTGCAGCTTGCGCCGCAGCTCCTCGGCCAGGTCGGCGCAGGCCGGGCGCTCCTCGGCGCCCAGCGCCAGCCGGATGTACCCGTTGGAGGCCGAGCCGCGCAGGGGGCCCAGGTGGATGCGGGTGGGCGAGTGCAGCGGCTGCCCGGGGATGGCGGCGGGCGGCGAG
This sequence comes from Delichon dasypus, assembly GCA_037837765.1. Classification (NCBI taxonomy): domain Eukaryota; kingdom Metazoa; phylum Chordata; class Aves; order Passeriformes; family Hirundinidae; genus Delichon; species Delichon dasypus. The sequence goes on from JBBAXF010000023.1 coordinate 1,470,085, forward strand.
CCGGCCCCGGGGCCGCCGTTGCGGCAGCAGGCGCCTCCGGCCGCTCCGGCGTGGCCGGGCACGATCTTGAGCGAGCCGTCCGAGTAGTAATAGCCGGAGGGGTCCCAGAGCTTCTCGTCCGAGTCGGAGGCGGCGCTGGAGGCGAAGCGCGGGCTGGGCGGCTCCTTGGGCAGCTCGATGGGGTACACCAGCGTGCTCTCCACCGCCTTGGCGCCCCGGCCCAGCTCGCGGCGCAGCCGGCGCCACAGCGACAGCACGGCCAGCAGCAGCAGCAGGCACAGGGCGCCCAGGCACACGGCCAGCGCCCAGGCCGCGCCCGGGCCCTCCGGCGGCGCCCGCGTCTCCAGCGGCGCGCCCGGCCCCGCCAGCACGGCCACGCGGTACTCCTGCGCGGGCAGGCGCGCGCCCTGCTCCTCGGCCAGGCAGCGGTACGTGCCGCTGTGCTGCGCGCCCGCGCCCGGCACCACCAGCGCCCGCAGCCGCGCCTCGCCCAGCACCAGCACCCGCTCGGCCGCCAGCGCCCGGCCCTCGAAGGTCCAGAGGGCCCGCGCCAGGTTGGAGCCCAGGCGGCACGTCAGCACCAGGTCCGTGCCCGCCACCACCGTCACGTTCTTGGGGGTCAGCGGCCCTGCGGGGAGCGGGCGGTCAGCGGGGAGCGGGGGTGGGATCCATGGGGTGGGATGGGGTGGGATGGATGGGGTGGGGTCCATGGGATGGGATGGGATGGGGTCCATGGGTGGGATGGGATTCATGGGATGGGGTCCATGGAATGGATGAGATGGGATCCATGGGATGGGATGGGATGGGATGGGATGGGATGGGATGGGATGGGATGGGATGGATGGGGTGGGGTCCATGGGATGGGATGGGGTCCATGGGGTGGGATCCATGGAATGGATGGAATGGGTGGGATGGGATCCATGGGATGGGGTCCATAGGCTGGCACACCCGTGTGGCACCAGTAGGGTCTCACCTTGCTTGGCCACCTGCGGCACGGAGCAGGCGCCGGTGTCGGAGCTCAGCAGGTCCTGCACCAGGTGGGACCTGGGGGAGGAGGGCACAGTGAGGGCAGAGTGAGGGCAGAGTGAGGGCAGGACCTCGTGGTGTCCCCTCCAGAGAGCCACAGGGATCACTGATCGCAGCCCTGCACACACCCCCCAAATTCCCACCCTGGATCCCTGCTCACACACCCCAAATTCCCACCCTGTCCAAGCTCTCTGGAGCTGCGGCAGCCTCGGGGCCGTGCCCGTTCCCTGGGCAGTGCCAGCACCCTCTGGAGAAGATTCCTTTCCCCACACCCTGTCACTGTCCCCGGTGTCCCCCGTGTCCCCGGTGTCCCCGGTGCCCCGTACCCGTTGTGCCCGTCGGTGTGGACGCAGGCGCTGCCGTTGCGGCTCCAGGCGCAGTAGGGGTCCCGTGCCAGCACGCAGTCGGTGCAGGACTGGTAGCGCCCGCAGTCAGCCAGGGGCAGCTGTGCCACCTGCAGCCGGGACCCGGCGAACAGCAGCTTCTGCCGGGAGGGGACGGCGGTGAGGGACGCCCGGGTGACGCCCGGGTGACGCCCGGGTGACGCCGCCGCCCCCGCCGCGCTCACCTTGGTGCCCGCCAGCACCAGGCTCTCCACGGGCTGCGCCGGCTCGAACACCTGCAGCTCCTCCACCAGGTGGATGCGGGAGCCCAGATCCAGCGCCTTGTGCACCCAGCCGTCACCTGCGGGCGGGCACGGCGGGCACTCAGCGACGGGGCACCGCGGGGGCTGTCCCCTGGTGCCCTGTCCTGCGGTGCCCTGTCCCCTGGCGCCTTGTCCCACGGTGCCCTGTCCCACGGTGCCCTGTCCCCTGGTGCCCTGTCCTGCGGTGTCCTGTCCCACGGTGCATTGTCCCATGGAGCCCTGTCCCTTGGTGCCCTGTCCCCTGGTATTCTGTGCCCTGGTGTCCTGTCCTGCGGTGCCCTGTCCATGGAGCCCTGTCCCCATGGTGCCCTGTCCCATGGAGCCCTGTCCCCATGGTGCCTGTCCCACGGTGCCCTGTCCCCATGGTGCCCTGTCCCATGGAGCCCTGTCCCCGTGGTGCCTGTCCTGTGGTGCCCTGTCCCATGGAGCCCTGTCCCTTTCTCCCCCTGTCCCCTCTGCCCCCTGGTGCCCAGTCCCTCAGAGCACTATTCCTCAGGGCTCTGTCCCCATGGTGCCTGTCCCCTCTGTCCCTGTCCCCGTGCCCCCTGTGTCACCTGTGCCGATGAAGAGCACCTCGTAGGTGGCCCTGTCCAGCCCTGCCACATGGTGCATGGCACCCTGTCCCCATGGCACCGTCCCCTGTGTCCCCTGTCCCCATGGCACCCTGTCCCCATGGCACCCTGTGTCCCCTGTGTCCCCTGTCCCCACCTGTGCCAATGAAGAGCACCTCGTAGGTGGCCCCATCCAGCCCTGCCACGTGGTGCATGGCACCCTGTCCCCATGGCACCCTGTCCCCATGGCACCCTGTCCCGTGTCCCCTGTCCCCATGGCACCCTGTCCCCATGGCACCCTGTCCCCCGTGTCCCCCGTGTCCCCCGTGTCCCCTGTCCCCACCTGTGCTGATGAAGAGCACCTCGTAGGTGGCCCCGTCCAGCCCCGCCACGCGGTGCATGGCACCCAGTCCCCATGGCACCCTGTCCCCATGGCACCCTGTCCCCATGGCACCCTGTGTCCCCTGTGTCCCCTGTCCCCATGGCACCCTGTCCCCATGGCACCCTGTCCCCCGTGTCCCCCGTGCCCCCCGTGTCACCTGTGCCGATGAAGAGCACCTCGTAGGTGGCCCCGTCCAGCCCTGCCACGCGGTGCACCACCAGCTGGGTGAAGTTGGCGTCCCTCTTGAGCAGCAGCGGGCGCCCGCGCTGCGGCGGCACCGGCTCGTCCATCAGCGGGTGCTTCTTGGCGAAGCTGAGCGTGTTGTCGGGCAGCTCCAGGGAGCTGCCGAAGCCGTTCTGCCGGTGCCAGTCCGTGATGCACTGCACGGGAGGGCACCGTCAGCGCGGGCACCGGCACGGGACACGGCCGGGCACAGACGGGCCCCAAATAATCCCCCTCAGAGGGCAGGGATGGGCCCCAAATCCCCATCAGAGGGCAGGGATGGGCCCCAAATCCCCTCGGGATGGCAGAGACGGACCCCAAATCCCCCTCAGAGGGCAGAGATGGACCCCAAATCCCCTCGGGATGGCAGAGATGGATCCCAAATCCCCCTCAGGATAGCAGAGAGATCCCAAATCCCCCTCAGAGGGCAGAGGCAGACCCCAAATCCTCCTTGGGATGGCAGGGACGGACCCCAAATCCCCTCGGGATGGCAGGGATGGACCCCAAATCCCCCTCAGGATAGCAGAGAGATCCCAAATCCCCCTCAGAGGGCACAGATGGACCCCAAATCCCCTCGGGATGGCAGGGATGGACCCCAAATCCCCATTGGGATTGCAGGGATGGACCCCAAATCCCCATTGAGATGGCAGAGACGGACCCCAAATCCCCTCGGGATGGCAGGGACGGACCCCAAATCCCCTCAGGATGGCAGGGATGGACCCCAAATCCCCCTCAGAGGGCAGAGATGGACCCCAAATCCCCTCGGGATGGCAGGGACGGACCCCAAATCCCCCTCAGATGGCACAGATGGACCCCAAATCCCCTCGGGACGGCAGAGATGGATCCCAGTCCCTCCCAGCAGGGCACAGATGGATCCCAATCCCTCAGTGGGCACCACCAGCCCCACAGACAGATCCCAATCCCAGCCCCTCGGGGGCAGCTCCAGCCCCACAGACAGATCCCAATCCCAACCCCTCGGGGGCAGCTCCAGCCCCACAGACAGATCACAACCCCTCAGGGGCAGCTCCAGCCCCACAGACAGATCCCAATCCCTGGGGGGCGGCTCCAGCCCCACAGACAGATCCCAATCCCAACCCCTCAGGGGCAGCTCCAGCCCCACAGACAGATCCCAATCCCTGGGGGGTGGCTCCAGCCCCACAGACAGATCCCAATCCCAACCCCTCAGGGGCAGCTCCAGCCCCACAGACACATCCCAGCCCGTCGGGGGCAGCTCCAGCCCCACAGACACATCCCAGCCCGTCGGGGGCAGCTCCAGCCCCACAGACACATCCCAGCCCGTCGGGGGCAGCTCCAGCCCCACAGACACATCCCAGCCCCTCGGGGGCAGCTCCAGCCCCACAGACAGATCCCAGCCCGTCGGGGGCAGCTCCAGCCCCACAGACAGATCCCAATCCCAGCCCCTCGGGGGCAGCTCCAGCCCCACAGACAGATCCCAACTCCAGTCCCAGCCCAGGGCCCCGTGTGCCCGCACTCACCGCGCCGGGCCGCGGGCTGGGCACCTCGCCCGAGTAGCGTCCCCATCGCTGCGCCTGCTCCCGGTACTCCTTGTAGGGCCCCTCAAAGGCCTTCTTCACCTCCAGGATGTGGTAGCGGCAGATGGCAGAGACGTCCACGTCCCCCCTGCGGGCACAGAGGGCTGTGGCGGGCAGCGGGCACCCCGACAGGGCCACCATGGGTAATGGGACACGGCCACCTTGGGCACCATGGGCACCATGGGCACCATGACAGGGCCATCAAGGGCAATGGGACACGGCCACCTTGGGCACCATGACAGGGCCACCATGGGCGCAGGGACAAGGCCACCATGGGCACAGGGTCAAGGCCACCATGGGTACAGGGACACGGCCACCATGGTGACCACGGGCACAGGGTCAAGGCCACCATGGGCACCGGGCCACAGCCACCATGGGTACAGGGACAAGGCCACCATGGGCACCGGGCCACAGCCACCACGGGCACAGGGTCAAGGCCACCATGGGTACAGGGACAAGGCCACCATGGGCACAGGGACACAGCCACCACGGGCACAGGGTCAAGGCCACCATGGGTACAGGGACAAGGCCACCACGGGCACAGGGTCAAGGCCACCATGGGTACAGGGACACAGCCACCATGGGCACCAGGCCACAGCCGCCCTGGGCACAGGGCCACCGTGCGCTCAGGGCCGCGGCGGGCACGGCGGGCACTGACCAGCGGGCCTGGAACACCCCGAAGAAGGCGGTGTCCTGCCAGCGCGCCCCGGGCAGCGTGAACACGGCCTGCAGGCGGTTGAAGTGCAGCTGCTGCTCGGGCGCCGAGCACACCAGGCGCGCCTTCAGGAACGACGTCCACTTCTTCTGCAGCGTCCGCGCGCCGCCCACGTCCCCCTGCGCGGGGACACGACACCGTGGGCACCACGGGCACTGGGACAGGACACCGTGGGCACCACGGGCACGGGGCAGGGACACCGTGGGCACCACGGGCACCGGGACACGACACCGTGGGCACCACGGGCACCAGGACAGGACACCGGGGGCACCACAGGCACGGGGCAGGGACACCATAGGCACCATGGGCACTGGGCATGGCCACGGTGGGCACCATGGGCACCAGGACACAGCCATCATGGTGACCATGGGCATCAGGACAAGGACACCATGGTGACCATGGACACTGGGACCGGGCCACCATGGGCACCAGAACAGGGACACCGTGGTCACCATGGGCGCCAGGACACGGCCACCATGGGCACCGGGACATGGCCACCATGGTGACCACGGGCACCAGGACAAGGCCACCACGGGCACCGGGACAGGGACACCGTGGGCACCAGGACAGGGGCACCGTGGGCACACCCTGGTGTATCATGGGGTGACTGTGGATTATCACACCCCAATAATCATAGAACAATTCTAATAACCTATGCAACCACAATAAATACATAATGACTTTTATATCAATATATAGATGTGAAATTAGTGAGGATTATTATTGTTCTTATTAAAGTTATAATATTATCTTTATGTGTTATTGTATTATACTGTACTAGATTACATTATATTACATTATATTATATTATATTACATTATATTATATTATATTATGTAATATGTTATATTATATTAAATTATATTATATTATATTTTACAATATTATATTATATTATATTATATTTCATTATATTATATTATGCTCAATTATATTACATTATATTACATTATACTTAATTATATTACATTATATTATATTATGTTATATTCATTATATTATGTTATGTTACATTATGTTATATTACACTGTATTTTATTGTATCACATTATATTGCAATACACTATATTACATTACATTCTATTAATTGTATTGCTTTATATTATGTTGTTTTGTTATTGTTATAAGGGAATTAATAAAAATGCCTTGGTTTCACGATGATGATCGTTGTGTGTTACACATAAAAAATTACTGATAATCAGGAATAACGGGATAATTATTAATGGGGTATAATAATAGAAGGGTTAATAGAAATGCATTAGTTCTGCAAGGATAATAATGAAAATATTCGCAGAAACATTAATTTCATGGCGCTAACAAAAATGAAAATATTAGGCACCTATTATTTTCATGATAACATGAACGAAACTATTATTATAAATGCATTGATCTCATTATGACGATAATAATAACAAAAATACTGATAAACCCACCTTGACTCCATGCCCATCCCCTGCTGTGCTGGGCACTGCTGGCACACGGAGGTGCCCAAAGCCACGCCCAGGTGTCCCCAGGTGTCCCCAGGTGTGCCAGGTGTCCCCAGTGTCCCCAGTGTCCCCAGGTATGCCAGGTGTCCTCAGTGTCCCCAGGTGTCCCCAGGTGTCCCCGGTGTCCCCAGGTATGCCAGGTGTCCCCAGGTGTCCTCAGCTGTCCCCATCTGTCCCAGGCATCCCCAGGTGTCCCCATCTGTCCCCAGGTGCCCCAGGTGTCCCCAGCTGTCCCCATCTGTCCCCAGGTGCCCCCGTACCTTGCAGACCCGTGCCACGCGTGCCACCACCTGCTCGGCGTAGCAGTCGTACTCGACGGCGCGCTCGCTGAAGAAGAAGTAAACCTTGTCGTCGTCGCCGCTGCCGCTGCCCGCGCTCTCGGGCACGAAGGCCGACGCCACGAAGTGGGGCTCTGCGAAAGCACGGGGTCACGGCTGTGCCCCCTGCCCCTCACTGCGCCCCTCTGCCCCTCACTGTGCCCCTGCCCTCCCTGCGCCCCCCTGCCCCTCCCTGCGCCCCCCTGCCCCTCACTGTGCCCCCCTGCCCCTCACTGTGCCCCCCGGGCCCTTCCCTGAGCCCCCCTGCCCTCCCTGAGCCCCCTGCCCCTCACTGCACCCCCTGCCCCTCACTGCACCCCCTGCCCTCCCTGCGCCCCCCTGCCCTTCCTGTGCCCCCCAACCCCTCCCTGTGCCCCCCTGCCCCTCCCTGCGCCCCCCTGCCCTTCCTGTGCCCCCCAACCCCTCCCTGTGCCCCCTGCCCTTCCTGCGCCCCCCTGCCCTTCCTGCGCCCCTCTGCCCTTCCTGCGCCCCCCGGGCCCTCACTGTGCCCCCCAACCCCTCCTTGCGCCCCCCAACCCCTTCCTGAGCCCCTCGGCCCCTCCCTGAACTCCCCGGCCCCTCCCTGCGCCCCCCAGGTCCTTCCCTGTGCCCCCCTGCCCCTCCTTGTGCCCCCCGGCCCCTCCCCATGCTCCCCGTTCCCCCCGTGCTCTCCCCGTGCCCCCAGGCTCTCCCCGTGCTCTCCCCGTGCCCCCAGGCTCTCCCCGTGCCCCCCAGGCTCTCCCCGTGCTCTCCCCGTGCCCCCTGTGCCCCCCGTGCTCTCCCCGTGCCCCCGGGCTCTCCCCGTGCCCCCCGGGCTCTCCCTGTGCCCCCCACGCCCCCCAATCCCTCCCTGTGCCCCCCCAGGCTCTCCCCGTGCCCCCCGGCCCCTCCCTGTGCCCCCCGTGCCCCCCGTGCTCTCCCCGTGCCCCCCAGGCTCTCCCCGTGCCCTCCCCGTGCCCCCCGTGCCCGCGGCCCCACCGTTGAGCCAGGAGGTGGTGCTCGGTCTTGACGGAGTAGTGCGGGCCCAGGTTGCGCAGGATGACGGGCTCGGTGCCCAGGAAGTTGTTGAAGGTGGCCGAGTAGAGCTCCCCGTCTGCGGGGCAGGGAGTTAACGGGGCGCGGCGGGCAGCGCCCCGGGGACCCCGCGCGGGCGTCACCTACCCACGATGAGGCCCGTGTGGCCCTTGGTCGGGTCGTAGGGACATTTGCCCTTGCCGTCCTCAAACGCCACCGCGTCCAGGGTGAAGCCGGACAGCTCCTGGGGGGCACGGGCACGGGTACGGGTGGGTGGGGGGCCCATGGGTGGGTGGGGGGCCAAGTCGTGTCCCTGCCACCCAGACAGGCCCCAGGGACAGGGACAGCGTGAACTGATCCTCCTGGGACAGGGACACCCTGGGACACCCTGCTGGGGACAGGGACAGCCTGGGACACCCTGGGACACCCTGGGACACCCTGCTGGGGACAGGGACACCCTGGGACACCCTGGTGGGGACAGGGACAGTGTGGGACACCCTGCTGGGGACAGGGACACCCTGGGACACCCTGGTGGGGACAGGGACAGTGTGGGACACCCTGCTGGGGACAGGGACACCCTGGGACACCCTGCTGGGACAGGGAGAGCATGAACTGATCCTCCTGGGGACAGGGACAGCCTGGGACACTCTCCTGGGGACAGGGACACCCTGGAACACTCTCCTGGGGACAGGGACAACCTCGAGGAGGGACAGGGACACGCCCCAGATGATCCTTCTGGGACAGGGACACCCCTAAATGATGCTCCTGGGGATAGGGACAGCCTGGATGATCCTTCTGGGGACAGGGACACCACGAAACGATGCTCCTGGGGACAGGGCCACCCCTGGACCACTCTGCTGAGGATAGGGTCACCCCTGGATGATGCTGCCAGGGACAGGGACACTTCTAGGTAAGCCATTCTGGGGACAAGGACACCCATCCGTGATCCTCTGGGACATGGGGACACCCCTGGGTGACCCATTCTGGGGACAGGGACACCCATCCATGGTCCTCTGGGACATGGGGACACCCCTGGGTGACCCATTCTGGGGGACAGGGACACCCCTGGACCATGATGGGGACAGGGACCCCTCCAAGATCACCCACCTGGGACACCCCCAGTGCACAGGAGACACCAAACCACCCTAAATGCCACCTCTGGGGACATCTGGGACACCCCAAGAACACAGGAGACACAAAACCACCCTAAATGCCACCCCTGGGGACATGTGGGACACCCCCAGTGTGCCCTCACAGACACCAAGCCACCCTAGATGCCACCTCTGGGGACAGGGACACCCCCAGTGTGCCCTCACAGACACCAAGCCACCCTAGATGCCACGCCTGGGGACAGGGACACCCCCAGTGTGCCATCAGACACAAATCACCCTAGATGCCACCCCTGGGGACAGGGACACCCCCAGTGTGCCACCAGAGACACCAAGCCACCCTAGATGCCACCTCTGGGGACAGGGACACCCCCAGTGTGCCCTCACAGACACCAAGCCACCCTAGATGCCACCTCTGGGGACAGGGACACCCCCAGTGTGCCCTCACAGACACCAAGCCACCCTAGATGCCACGCCTGGGGACAGGGACACCCCCAGTGTGCCATCAGACACAAATCACCCTAGATGCCACCCCTGGGGACAGGGACACCCCCAGTGTGCCATCAGACACAAAGCCACCCTAGATGCCACCTCTGGGGACAGGGACACCCCCAGTGTGCCCGCACAGACACCAAGCCACCCTAGATGCCACCTCTGGGGACAGGGACACCCCCAGTGTGCCCTCACAGACACCAAGCCACCCTAGATGCCACCTCTGGGGACAGGGACACCCCCAGTGTGCCCTCACAGACACCAAGCCACCCTAGATGCCACGCCTGGGGACAGGGACACCCCCAGTGTGCCATCAGACACAAATCACCCTAGATGCCACCCCTGGGGACAGGGACACCCCCAGTGTGCCATCAGACACAAAGCCACCCTAGATGCCACCTCTGGGGACAGGGACACCCCCAGTGTGCCCCCAGAGACACAAATCACCCTAGATGCCACTCCTGGGGACATGTGGGACACCCCCAGTGTGCCCTCACAGACACCAAGCCATCCTAGATGCCCCCCTGGGGACAGGGCCACCGGGGAACTGGGCACGGCCGTGCCTTGGCCCCCACTCACGATGTAGGTGCACTTGGGCTGGAAGGCGTAGGTGCCGCAGGCGTAGAGGTGGGAGCTGTTGTAGCTCTGCAGGAAGCGCACGTAGTTGAAGCAGTCGGTCTGGGAGGGGACACGGGGGACATTAACGGGGTGACAACGCAGCCAGGGTGTGCGGGGACAAGGGACACGGCACGGGGACAGTGGCACAGTAAAGGAGTGATGGTCCCAGGCATGGGGACAAGGGACAGCACGGGGCCAGTGGCACAGTAAAGGGGTGGGGACGAGGGACATGGCATGGGGACAGTGGCACAGTAAAGGGGTGGGGACAAGGGACACAGCACTGGGACAGTGGCACAGTAAAGCAGTGGGGACAAGGGACAGCACGGGGACAGTGGCACAACAAAGGGGTGGGGACAAGGGACATGGCATGGGGACAGTGGCACAACAAAGGGGTGGGGACAAGGGACATGGCACAGGGACAGTGGCACAGTAAAGGAGTGGTGACAATGGACACAGCATGGGGACAGTGGCACAGTAAAGGGGTGGGGACAAGGGACAGCACGGGGACAGTGGCACAGTAAAGGGGTGGGGACAAGGGACACAGCACTGGGACAGTGGCACAGCAAAAGGGTGGCAGCCCTGAACAGGGGGACAATGGACATGGCACAGGGATAGTGGCACAGTAAAGCAGTGATGGTCCCAGGCATGGGGACAGTGGCACAGTAAAGCAGTGGGGACAAGGGACACGGCATGGGGACAGTGGCACAACAAAGGAGTGATGGTCCCAGGCATGGGGACAAGGGACAGCACGGGGACAGTAGCACAGTAAAGCAGTGGGGACAAGGGACATGGCACAGGGACAGTGGCACAGTAAAGCAGTGATGGTCCCAGGCATGGGGACAAGGGACACAGCACAGGGACAGTGGCACAGCAAAGGGGTGGTGACAATGGACATGGCACAGGGACAGTGGCACAGTAAAGCAGTGGGGACAAGGGACATGGCACAGGGACAGTGGCACAGCAAAAGGGGGACAAGGGACATGGCACAGGCACAGTGATGATGGTCCCAGACATGGGGACAGGGGACAGGGCATGGGGACACTGGCACACAACGGGGATAGGGGACACTGCCACCATATGGGGACAGGGGAATGGGGACACAGGGCAAGACACGGGGACAGGGATGCCGGAGCTGGCATGGCACAGGGACACAGGGACACAGGGACACACAGGGACACAGGGACACACAGGAACACACAGGGACACAGAGACACAGGGACACAGGGACACACAGGGACACACAGGGACACAGGGACACAGAGACACAGGGACACAGAACACACAGGAACACACAGGAACACACAGGGACACACAGGGACACACAGGGACACAGGAACACACAGGGACACAGGGATGCTGAAGCCAGCATGACACAGGGACACAGGGACACTGGAGCCGGCATGGCACAGGGACACACAGGGACACAGGGACACTGAAACCAGCATGGCACAGGGACACACAGGGACACAGGGACAGGGACACTGGAGCCGGCATGGCACAGGGACACACAGGGACACAGGGACACTGGAGCTGGCATGGCACAGGGACACACAGGGACACTGGAGCTGGCATGGCACAGAGACACAGACACACAGGGACACTGGAGCTGGCATGGCACAGGGACACACAGGGACACTGGAACTGGCATGGCACAGGGACACACAGGGACACTGAAACCAGCATGGCACAGGGACACAGGGACACAGGGACACAGGGACAGGGACACTGGAGCCGGCATGGCACAGGGACACAAGGATAGGGACACTGGAGCTGGCATGGCACAGAGACACAGGGACAGGGACACTGGAGCTGGCATGGCACAGGGACACAGGGACACAGGGACAGGGACACTGGAGCTGGCATGGCACGGACACACAGGGACAGGGACACTGGAGCTGGCATGGCACAGGGACACAGGGACACAGGGACACTGGAGCTGGCATGGCACAGGGACACAGGGACAGGGACACTGGAGCTGGCATGGCACAGGGACACACAGGGACACTGGAGCTGGCATGGCACAGGGACACACAGGGACACTGGAGCCGGCATGGTACAGGGACACAGCGACACAGGGACAGGGACACTGGAGCTGGCATGGCACGGACACACAGAATATAGGACAGAGACACAGGGACACGGGAGCTGGCACGGTGCCCCACTCCCGCAGCAGCCCCGCCTGTGCCCACCTGGTTGTTCTTGCCCTTCTGCACGCACTCCGCTTTCTTCTCCACGGGCGCCTCCCAGGAGATCTGCGGGGGGCAGAGGGGTCAGGGGCTGGGCTGCCAGCCTCACCCCAAACCCCCGCCCGGTTTTGGGGCGCCCGGGGCCTCACCGCCGCCTTGAGCTCCACGGTGCCGGTGGCCAGGGCGAACACGGCCTCGCGGGCACCCACGTAGAGCAGCGCCTCGGCCTCGTCCAGCGTCAGCGTCACGTAGTGCGAGACCCCGCCCTGAGAGAAGCGCTTGGCCGCGTCCCGCAGCTCTGTGGGGACAGGGGACACTGCTGGGACCCACGGCTCTGTGGGGACAGGGGACACTGCTGGGACTGACCCGCAGCTCTGTGGGGACAGGGGACACTGCTGGGACTGGCACACGGCTCTGTGGGGACAGGGGACACTGCTGGGACTGACCCGCAGCTCTGTGGGGACAGGGGACACTGCTGGGACCCACAGCTCTATGGGGACAGGGGACACTGCTGGGACTGACACACAGCTGTGTGGGGACAGGGGACACTGCTGGGACCCACAGCTCTATGGGGACAGGGGACACTGCTGGGATGTGGGGACAGGGGACATTGCTGGGACTGACACACAGCTCTGTGGGGACAGGGGACACTGCTGGGACCGACCCACAGCTCTGTGGGGACAGGGGACACTAGTGCCACAGCTCTGTGGGGACAGGGGACACTGCTGGGACCCACAGCTCTGTGGGGACAGGGGACACTGCTGGGACTGACACAGAGCTCTGTGGGGACAGGGGACACTGCTGGGACCCACAGCTCTGTGGGGACAGGGGACAATGCTGGGACCGACCCACAGCTGTGTGGGGACAGGGGGACACAGGGCTGGCACCCCCCCACTGCTCTGTGGGAACTTGGGGTCCCCCCCACGCTGCTCTGTGGGGACACCGCGCTGGGGACACAGCTCTGCGGGGACACGGGGACCCAGGGCAGGACCCCCGCGCGCCCCCGCCCCCGCCGGACCCCCCCGGAGCCCCCGGCCCGATGGCACACAAAGGTCCCTTTGTCACCGGCGGCGCTGGCCGAACACAGTGGCCTTTGCAGGGACCCCGCGCCCCCCCCCGCGCCCCCCGGCCACCCCCGGGCCCCGCAGAAAGGAGCCATTGAGGGACAGCGCCAGCGCCAGCGCCCCGGGCGGGGACAGGGACACAGGGCTGGCACGGCACGGGGGCGGCACGGGGACAGGGACACGGCCCAGGGTGAGGGACTTGGGCGTGGGGACAAGGGACACGGCACAGGGACAGTGGCACAGCCCAGGGTCCTGGTGTAGGGACAAGGGACACGGCACAGGGACAGTGGCACGGCCAAGGGTCCTGGTGTAGGGACAAGGGACACGGCACAGGGTGAGGGACCTGGGCGTGGGGACAAGGGACACGGTACAGGGACAGTGACATGGCCAAGAGTCCTGGGCGTGGGGACAGGGACACGGCCCAGGGTGAGGGACCTGGGCGTGGGGACAAGGGACATGGCACAGGGACAGTGGCACGGCACGGGGGCAGCATGGGGACAGGGACATGGCCAAGACTCCTGGTGTGGGGACAAGGGACACGGCACAGGGACAGTGGCACAGCCCAGGGTCCTGGTATAGGGACAAGGGACACGGCACAGGGACAGTGGCATGGCTGAGGGTGGGGGTCCTGGTGTGGGGACAAGGGACATTGCATGGGGACAGGTCCTGGGCGTGGGGACAAGGGACACGGCACAGGGACAGTGACATGGCCAAGGGTCCTGGGCATGGGGACAAGGGACACGGCACAGGGACAGTGACATGGCTGAGGTTGAGGGACCTGGCCGTGGGGACAAGGGACATGGCACAGGGACAGTGACATGGCCAAGAGTCCTGGGTGTGGGGACAAGGGACATGGCACAGGCATGGGGATGACGGTTCCAGGCGTGGGGACAGGGGACATGGCATGAGGACAGCAGGGGGACAGTGGCACAGCGAAGCGACCAAAGTCTCAGGCACAGGAGCGCGGCAGAGCAGAGAGCGTGGCTCGGGGACAGGGGACACGGCATGGGGACACTGGCACAGGACAGGGGGCACTGCCACCACACGGGGACAGCGGAATGTGGCACAGCATGGGGACGCAGGGCATGGCACGAGGACGGGGACACTGGAGCTGGCACGGCACGGGGACACAGGGTGACAGGACAGGACAGGGACACAGGCCGCTGGCACGGGACAAGGACAGAATCTCGGGGTGCTGGCAGGGCACGGGCACATGGCAGAGGGATGGGGACATAACAAAGGGATGGGGACGCAGGACATGGCTGTGACGGGACAGGATGATGGCAGGGCGTGGGGACAGGAAACGGCAGAGGGATGGGACAAGGGACACGGCAGACGGATGGGACGGGAGGGTGGCAGGGCGTGGGCACGGGGGACATGGAGGAGGGACGGGACAAAGGACCTGGCAGGGGATGGGGACAGGGGACAGGGCACTGGGGTGGGACAGGGCACAGGGGACAGGGATGGGACAGGGGACAGGGCAGAGAGATGGGGACAGGGGACACAGGAATGGGGACAGGGGACAGGGCACTGGGGTGGGACAAGGCACCGGGCACACGGCACAGGGGACAGGGATAGGACAGGGGACAGGGCACTGGGATGGGGCAGGGGACACAGGACTGCGGTCAGGGGACACAGCATGGGGATGGAGACGGCACAGGGATGGCACAGGGGACAGGGCAGAGAGATGGGGACAGGGCAGAGAGATGGGGACAGGGGACACAGGACTGGGGACAGGGGACACAGCATGGGGATGGAGACGGCACAGGGATGGCACAGGGGACAGGGCAGAGAGATGGGGACAGGGGACACAGCACAAGGGACACAGCACAGGACAGTGGCCCCAGGCACTGGCACAGGACACAGAGCAGCACCCCTACCTGTCCCCCCCGTACCCCCATAGCCCCCAGCTTTGGGGACAGCCCCCCGCCCCACAGCGCTGCCAAACCCTGAGTGGGTGACAAAAGCCACCCGAGGCGGTGACAACCACCACCGCCACATCGCCCCACCGTGACAAGGGACACGAGCGACGCGCCCCCGCCGTCCCCGAGCCGCCCCCCGGCACTCACCCGCGTAGGGGACGGTCCTCCTGGGCACGGCGCTCCACGATGCCCCCGCGGCGGCGGCGGCGGCGACCAGGGCCAGCAGCGCGGCGAGGGCCAGCGGCCGGCCGGGGGCCATGGCGCCGGGGCGGAGGGCACGGCGCGGGGACCCTGCGGGGGGACGCGGCCGCGCCGGGGCCCGGTCAGCGCCGCGGGGCAGCGGCGGCGTCGGGCGGGCGGAGCGGGGACAAGGCGGCATTGAGGCAGCGCCGTCACGAGGCCGGGGGCGCCCCACGCCCCGCGGGACACCCCGAGCCTGCCCTCCCTCCCCGGCCCCTCCTTCCCCGGGGGGCAGCCCACCGAGCGGGGAAAGCGAGCCCGGCCGCTTCCCACCCAGCCCGCGCCCCCGCCCGGGACCCGCCGGTGCCCTCGGGGCCGCCCCCGCCGCGCCCCGCAGCCCCGGTGCCCCGGGCCGGGCAGGATGCGGCCGGGAATTGTTCTGCCCTGCCCGGCGGGAAGCAGGAAGTTGGGGGGGCTCGGGGGGGGCCCCCGGTGACGGCTCGGGAAGGATTTCCGGGAGGGTGGGGGGCCGGGAATGGCTGTGGGAATGGGGGACACCCCGGCCGGGCTTCCTGGGGAGGAGGGTGGGATGGGAACCGCTGGGGTGTGATGGGCACTGCTGGGGTGTGAGGGGCACTGCTGGGGTGTGATGGGCACTGCTGGGGTGTGATGGGCACAACCGGGGTGTGATGGGCACAGCCAGGGTGTGAGAGGCACTGCTGGGGTGTGATGGGCACTGCTGGGGTGTCACAGGAACAGCCAGGGTGTGATGGGCACAGCCGGGGTGTGATGGGCACAGCCGGGGTGTGAGGGGCAAAACTGGGGTGTGAGGGGCACTGCTGGGGTGTGATGGGCACAGCTGGGGTGTGAGGGGCACTGCTGGGGTGTGATGGGCACTGCTGGGGTGTCACAGGAACAGCCAGGGTGTGATGGGCACAGCTGGGGTGTGATGGCACTGCTGGGGTGTCACAGGAACAGCCAGGGTGTGATGGGCACAGCTGGGGTGTGATGGGCACTGCTGGGGTGTGAGGGGCACTGCCGGGGTATGATGGGCACAGCCGGGGTGTGAGGGGCACTGCTGGGGTGTGATGGGAACAGCTGGGGTGTGAGGGGCACTGCTGGGGTGTGAGGGGCACAGCTGGGGTGTGATGGGAACAGCCGGGGTATGATGGGAACAGCTGGGGTGTGATGGGCACTGCTGGGGTGTGAGGGACAATGCTGGGGTGTGATGGGCACTGCTGGGGTGTGATGGGCACAGCCGGGGTGCCACAGGAACAGCCAGGATGCCACAGGAACAGCCGGGGTGTCATGGGAACAGCTGGGGTGCCACCGGAACAGCTGGGATGTGATGGGCAAAGCTGGGCTACGACAGGCACAGTTGGGGTGCCACGGACACAGCTGGGGTGCCATGGACACAAGTGGGGTGCCATGGACACAAGTGGGGTGCCACGGACACAAGTGGGGTGCCATGGACACAGCTGGGGTGCCATGGACACAAGTGGGGTGCCACGGGCACAGATGGGGCGTCAGCAGTGCAGCTGACGTGCCACGGGCAAAATTGGGGTGCCACGGGCACAATCAGGGCGCAACAGGTAAATCTGGGGTGCCACGGACACAGCTGGGTGTCACAGGAACATCTGGGGTGCCAGGGACACAGCTGAGGTGCCACAGGGAGAGTCGGGGTCCCACAGGCAAAGACGGGGCGTCACGGGCATGGCCAGGGTACCACGGGCAAAATCGGGGTGCCACGGGCAAAATCGGGGCACAACAGGTAAATCCGGGGCGCCACAGGGCAATCTGGGGTGCCACAGGGCAATCCGGGGTGCCACAGGGCAATCTGGGGTGCCACAGGCACGGCCAAGCTGCCGCGGGTAGGGCCGGGGTGCAACAGGCACGGCCGGGGTGCAACAGGCGCGGGGACAGGGACAAAAGCGCAGCGGCGCTGCCACAGGCCACGGCCGTGCCCGGGGCGTCCCGGGCACCATCGGGGAGCCACGGGCGAAGCCGGGGCGCCCCGGGCACGGCCGGGGTCCCCAAAGCGGGGACAGGCACCCTCAGGGTCCAACAGGCAGGCCGGGGTCCCCGAGGTCCCCAAGCGCGGCGCTGGACACCCGGGAGCGCCCCGAGGGGCCCGGGGCACCGCGGGCCCGGGCGGGGGGGTCCCCACGACGGTGCCACCCCGGGGTCCCCACGACGCTGCCACCCGGGGTCCCCAGCACGCTGCCCGCCCATCCCGGGCTCCCCCCCGCGCCCCCGCTCCGCCGCAGCCCGTACCGTGCGGGGGGGCTCCCGGTGCACCGACGGATCCCGCTTTCGGAGCGGGGGGACCCGGCCCCCCCATCAACGGGCGGGGGGGAGCCGGCGGCGATCCCCGGTACCGGGAGGAACAAAGCGCCTCCCCCTCCTCCTCCTCCCGCCCCCGCGGCTCCGCCACAACAATACCGGGGCGGGGCGGGGGGGGGGGCGGCCCGCACTCACCTCAGGGCGCGGCGGCGGCGGCGGCGGCGGCGGGGCGGGAGGCGGCCGTGAGGGGCGGGCGGGGTTCGGGGGGGCCTCAACCGGGGCGGCGGGCGGCGGGAGGCGGCGGCGGGGGCCCGGCGGGGCCCGGGCGGGGCGGCGCAGGGAGGCGGCGGAGCGGAGCGGGGCGGGGGGCGCGGGGGGGCCCGGCCGGGGCGCGGGAGGCGGCGGCGGCCGTGAGGGGCGGCGGCGGGAGCGCGCCGCGCGGCCCCGCCAGGCCCCGCCCGCCCGTGACGTCACGAGCCCCCCTCAGCCGAGTGGGGGCCACTCGGGTCGGGTCGGGTCAGCTCGGAACCGCTCGGGTCGGGTCAAGTCGGAACTGCTCGGATCGGGTCAGCTCGGAACCGCTCGGGTCGGGTCGGGTCAAGTCGGAACTGCTCGGGTCGGGTCAGCTCGGAACCGCTCGGGTCGGGTCAGCTCAGAACTACTCGGATTGGGTCAGCTCGGAACCGCTCGGGTCGGGTCGGGTCAAGTCGGAACTGCTCGGGTCGGGTCAGCTCAGAACTGCTCGGATCGGGTCAGCTCGGAACTGCTCGGGTCAGGTCAAGTCGGAACCCCTCGGGTCGGGTCGGGTCAGCTCAGAACTGCTCGGATTGGGTCAGCTCAGAACCGCTCGGGTCGGGTCAGCTCGGAACTGCTCGGATCGGGTCAGCTCGGAACTGCTCGGGTCAGGTCAAGTCGGAACCCCTCGGGTCGGGTCGGGTCAGCTCGGAACCGCTCGGGTCGGGTCAGCTCGGAACCGCTCGGGTCCGCCCCCATAGGATCGGAAGTGTTTGGGACTGCTCGGGTCAGATCGGAACTGCTCGGGGTTAGCCAGACCTCGGTCGGGTCGGGTGAGCTCAGAACCGCTCGGGTCAGGTCAGGTCAGATCGGAACTGCTCGGGGTTAGCCAGACCTCGGTCCACTCGGAACCGCGGCCACTTGGAGCTGCTCGGCTCAGATCGGCTCGGAACCGGTCCGGTCTTACTGGTACCAGTTGGATCAACCAGGCTCAGCCCAGCCCAGCTTGGCTCTGTTTGGGTCAGATCCAGAACCAGTCAACCCAGTGCAGCCCCACTGGCCAGGCTTGGCTCAACCAGGCTTGGCCCGGTTTGTATTGTCCCAGTTGGGCTCAGCCCGGTTCAGAGTGTCCCGGCTGGGCTCAGCCTGGTTCAGCCCGGTTCAGAGTGTCCTGGCTGGGCTCAGCCCGGTTCAGCCCAGTTCGGAGTGTCCCGGCTGGGCTCAGCCCAGTTCAGCCCAGTTCGGAGTGTCCCGGCTGGGCTCAGCCCAGTTCAGCCCAGTTCAGAGTGTCCCGGCTGGGCTCAGCCCGGTTCAGCCCAGTTCGGAGTGTCCCGGTTGGGCTCAGCCCGGTTCAGCCCAGTTCAGAGTGTCCCGGTTGGGCTCAGCCCAGTTCGGAGTGTCCCGGTTGGGCTCAGCCCAGTGAACCTGCTTTGGTTCAACTCGGCTCAGCTCAGCCTGCTTTTACCACCCCACTTCGGCTCAGTTCAGCCCAGCTTAACCAGGCTCGGCCCATCCCAGTTCAGCCCAGCTCAACCCAGCTGAGCCCAGTTTGACCAGTCCCAGTTCAGTTCTTTTCGGGTCCCTGGTGCCATTCCCAGTGCCACTCCCAGTGCCATCCTCAGTGCCATCCCCGGGATCCGTTCCTGGGAATCCTGCCCGGGATGCTTTCCTGGGTTTCCAGCTCAGGAATCCTGTCTGGGATCCTTTCCCAGGATCCCCTTTCCCAGATCCCTTTCCCAGATCCCTTTCCCAGATCCCTTTCCCAGGATCTTTCCCCAGGATCCTTTCCCAGGAATCCCTTTCCCAGATCCCTTTCCCAGGATCTTTCCCCATGATCCTTTCCCAGGATCCTTTTCCCAGATCCCTTGCCCAGATCCCTTGCCCAGGATCCTTTCCCAGATCCCTTCCCAGGATCCTTTCCCAGGAATCCCTTTCCAGGATCCTTTCTCAGATCCCTTGCCCAGATCCCTTTCCCAGGATCCTTTCCCAGATCCCTTTCCCAGGATCCTTTCCCAGGATCTTTTCCCAGATCCCTTGCCCAGGATCCTTTCTCAGATCCCTTTCCCAGATCCCTTTCCCAGATCCCTTTCCCAGATCCCTTTCCCAGGATCCTTTCCCAGATTCCTTTCCCAGGATCCTTTCCCAGATTCCTTTCCCAGGATCCTTTCTCAGATCCCTTTCCCAGGATCCTTTCCCAGATCCCTTGCCCAGGAATCCCTTGCCCAGGATCCTTGCCCAGATCCCTTGCCCAGATCCCTTTCCCAGGATCCTTTCCAGGATCTTTTCCCAGATCCCTTTCCCAGGATCCTTTCCCAGATCCCTTGCCCAGGATCCCTTTCCCAGGATCCCTTGCCCAGATCCCTTGCCCAGGATCTTTTCCCAGGATCCTTTCCCAGATCCCTTGCCCAGGATCCCTTGCCCAGGATCCTTGCCCAGATCCCTTGCCCAGGATCCCTTTCCCAGGATCCCTTGCCCAGATCCCTTGCCCAGGATCTTTTCCCAGGATCCTTTCCCAGATCCCTTGCCCAGGATCCCTGTCCTGGAGAGGATGGAGAAGGAGAGGATGAGGACGAACCCCAGGTGGCACCAGCCCAGCGGGGTCACCTCCAGGGACAGGCCAAGTGACACGTGTGACACCCCTGCCGGGATGAGCTGGCACGGCTGGCGGGCACCTCTCCAGGCGCTGGCGCCGCGCGCCGCGCTAATTAACGGGGCAGAGATAACGAGGGCACGCGTGGCGGGCGCCGCACCGGGCACGTAGGCACCGAGCGCGTGGCACCGAGCCGCGTCCCCAAAGCCAGCGCGGAGGTGGCACCGGGGGCAGGGAGACTGTGTCCTCTGTCACCCCGAAATACCCGGGGACACAACCATGGGTGGGCACTCTGGGACCCCCAATGCCCAGGGACCACCCGTGCCCAGGGACCCCATGCACAGCATCACCCTGATGCCCAGGGACCCCACAGTGCCCAGGGACCCCACAGTGCACAGGGACCACCCGTGCACAGGGTCACTCCAATGTCCAGGGACCCCCCCATGCACGGGGTCACCACAATGTCCAGAGACCACCCATGCCCAGGGACCCCCACAGTGCCCAGCGTCACCCTGATGCCCAGGGACCCACAGTGCACAGGGACCCCACAGTGCCCAGGGACCCCACAGTGCCCAGGGACCACCCATGCACAGGGGACCCCACAGTGCACAGGGTCACCCTGATGCCCAGGGACCCCCCAATGTCCAGGGACCCCCACAGTGCCCAGCGTCACCCTGATGTCCAGGGACCCCACAGTGCCCAGGGACCACCCGTGCACAGGGACCCCACAGTGCACAGGGTCACCCTGATGCCCAGGGCCCCACAGTGCACAGGGGCCCCCACAGTGCCCAGGGACCCCGTGCACAGGGTCACCCCAATGTCCAGGGACCCCCCCATGCACGGGGTCACCACAATGTCCAGAGACCACCCATGCCCAGGGACCCCCAATGTCCAGAGACCCCACAGTGCCCAGGGTCACCCTGATGCCCAGGGACCCCACAGTGCACAGGGACCACCCATGCACAGGGACCCCACAGTGCCCAGGGACCCCCACAGTGCCCAGGGTCACCCTGATGACCAGGGACCCCCAATGTCCAGGGACCCCAGAGTGCCCAGGGGACCCCGTGCACAGGGTCACCCCGATGACCAGGGACCCCCCCAATATCCAGGCATCCCCTGATACCCAGAGACCCCACCCCTGTGCCCCGGGTACTCTCCATGTCCAGTGACCCTCCCAATGTCCATGGGACCCCCAAATGCCCAGGGAGCCCTCGATGCCCAAGAACTCCACAGTGCCCAGGGACCCCTAATGCCCAGGGATCCTACAGCGCCCAGGGATCCCCCAATTCCCAGGGACCCCTCGGCACCTCACAGTGCCCAGGTACCTCTCAATGTCCAGAGTCTCCCAAATGCCCAGGGATCCCCGATTCCCAGGGATCCCCCGATTCCCAGGACACCAAAGTGCCCAGGGATTCCCCGATTCCCAGGGAACCCACAGTGCCCGGGTACCCCTCAATGCCCAGAGACCCCTCCATGCCCAGGTACCCCAATGCCCAGTGAGGAGGTGACCGGAGCCCCTCTTTGGGTAAGGGGAGATCCTCGGGGATAATTTGGGGGTGACCGGAGCCCCCCATGGGGCACAGGGAGATCCTTGGGGACAATTTGGGGGTGACCGGAGCCCCCCATGGGGCACAGGGAGATCCTTGGGGACAATTTGGGGGTGACCGGAGCCCCCCATGGGGCACAGGGAGATCCTTGGGGACAGTTTGGGAGTGACCGGAGCCCCCCATGGGGCACAGGGAGATCCTTGGGGACAATTTGGGGGTGACCGGAGCCCCCCGTGGGGCACAGGGAGATCCTTGGGGACAGTTTGGGGGTGACCGGAGCCCCCCGTGGGGCACAGGGAGATCCTTGGGGACAATTTGGGGGTGACCGGAGCCCCCCGTGGGGCACAGGGAGATCCTTGGGGACAGTTTGGGGGTGACCGGAGCCCCCCGTGGGGCACAGGGAGATCCTTGGGGACAGTTTGGGGGTGACCGGAGCCCCCCGTGGGGCACAGGGAGATCCTTGGGGACAGTTTGGGGGTGACCGGAGCCCCCCATGGGCACCACGCGCGGCCTCACCGGAAAGGGGCGTGGTCCGAAACGGAGGCGTGGCTTTCGCAGAAACAACCAATAGGAAGCCGCGGAGTTCGATCTGGCCCCGCCCCCTTCCCCGCCCCGCCGCTTTCCACCCCCCCAGGCGCTCAAACGTCAATCAAAGCGTGGCGGGCTGGCAGCCGGACCAATCACAGGCAGCTCTCGGGGCGGGGGCGGGACTTTGCTGGTGTCAACCAATCAGAACTAAGGTTGGGCGGAGCGTCTCTCCCGGGAACGGCGCACTTCCGGCTCGCGCCTCCGTTTCCGCCTGACCCGGAGGTTCTGCTGTGGGAACTTCCGGTGCGGCTGCGGCGCGGCCTCGTCAGGCTCCGCTCCCGCTCCCGTTCCCGGCCCCGCTCCCGTCCCCGGCCCCGCTCCCCGCGCAGCCATGGCGGACGTCACCGCCCGTAGCCTGCAGTATGAGTACAAGGCGGTGAGTGCGGGCCCGGTGCCGTGAATCCCCTTCCGTTAGCGTGAAGCCACCCCGGTAGCGTGAGCTCCCTCCACGCCAGTTTTGGGACCCACTTCGGGACCCTCGGAGCTCCCTCAGCCCTATAGGGGGTCCCTCAGGCCCATTTTGGGACCCCCTGGACTTCTCCCAGCCCCATTTTGGGATTCCCAGGCCTCTTTCAACCCCATTTTGAGACCCTCAGTCCCATTTCCGGATGCTTCAGCATCTTTTTGGGATTCCCCAGCCCCATTTTGGGACCTCTTGAACTTGCCCCAGCCCCATTTTGAGACCACTGTGACTTGCTCCAGCCACATTTTGGGATTCCTCAGCCCCATTTTCAGCCCCCTGTGCCTTCTCCCAGCCCATCTGAGCCCCTCCAGCCCCATTTTGGGACCCTGAGCCCCATATTGGGATTCCTCAGCCCCATTTTGAGACCCCCAGCCCCACTTTCAGACCCCTGTGCCTTCTCCCACTCCATCTGAGACCCCCCAGCCCCATTTTGAGCCCCCACAGCCCCATTTTCGGCCCCCACAGCCCCATTTTGAGACTCCCTCAGCCCCATTTTCAGCCCCCCAGCCCCATTTTCAGCCCCCCAGCCCTGTTCCCATCACTCCCCAGCCCCATTTTCAGCCCCCCAGCCCTGTTCCCATCACTCCCCAGCCCCATTTTCAGCCCCCCAGCCCCATTTTCAGCCCCCCAGCCCTGTTCCCATCACTCCCCAGCCCCATTTTCAGCCCCCCAGCCCTGTTCCCATCACCCCCCAGCCCCATTTTCAGCCCCCAGCCCCATTTTCAGCCCCCCAGCCCCGTTCCCATCGCCCCCCGCCTCAGGCCGTGCCCCACTTTCCCCGTTTCTCCCCGCAGAACTCCAACCTCGTGCTCCAAGCCGACCGCTCGCTGATCGACCGCACGCGCCGCGACGAGCCCACGGGCGAGGTGCTGTCGCTGGTGGGGAAGCTGGAGGGGACGCGCATGGGGGACAAGGCCCAGAGGACCAAGCCCCAGATGCAGGAGGAGAGAAGAGCCAAGTGAGCGGGGAGCTGGGAGTTCTCATCCCCGGGCAAGCGGCGCTGGGGGAGCTGGGAGAGGCTGGGTGCCAGGTCCTGGGAGAGCTGCTGGTGCTGGGGTCTGATTGCCAAAGAAAGCTGTGGGTTCTGGTGCAGGATATCCCCAAAAAACTGGTGCAGAATATCCCAAAAAAGCTGTGGATTCTGGTGCAGAATATCCCAGGAAAGCTGTGGATTCTGGTGCCAATATCCCAAAAAAGCTGTGGATTCTGGTGCAGAATATCCCAAAAAAGCTGTGGATTCTGGTGCCAAATACCCCAAAAAAGCTGTGGATTCTGGTGCAGAATATCCCAAAAAAGCTGTGGATTCTGGTGCAGAATATCCCAAAAAAGCTGTGGATTCTGGTGCAGAATATCCCAAAAAAGCTGTGGATTCTGGTGCCAAATATCCCAAAAAAGCTGTGGATTCTGGTGCAGAATGTCCCAAAAAAGCTGTGGATTCTGGTGCAGAATGTCCCAAAAAAGCTGTGGATTCTGGTGCCAATATCCCCAAAAAAGCTGTGGATTCTGGTGCAGAATATCCCAAAAAAACTGTGGATTCTGGTGCCAATATCCCCAAAAAAGCTGTGGATTCTGGTGCCAATATCCCAAAAAAGCTGTGGATTCTGGTGCAGAATATCCCAAAAAAGCTGTGGATTCTGGTGCCAAATATCCCAGGAAAGCTGTGGATTCTGGTGCAGAATATCCCAAAAAAGCTGTGGATTCTGGTGCCAAATATCCCAAAAAAGCTGTGGATTCTGGTGCAGAATATCCCAAAAAAGCTGTGGATTCTGGTGCAGAATATCCCAAAAAAGCTGTGGATTCTGGTGCAGAATATCCCAGGAAAGCTGTGGATTCTGGTGCCGAATATCCCAAAAAAGCTGTGGATTCTGGTGCAGAATGTCCCAAAAAAGCTGTGGATTCTGGTGCCAATATCCCCAAAAAAGCTGTGGATTCTGGTGCAGAATATCCCAAAAAAGCTGTGGATTCTGGTGCCAATATCCCCAAAAAAGCTGTGGATTCTGGTGCCAAATACCCCAAAAAAGCTGTGGATTCTGGTGCCAACATCCCCAAAAAAGCTGTGGATTCTGGTGCAGAATATCCCAAAAAAGCTGTGGATTCTGGTGCAGAATATCCCAAAAAAGCTGTGGATTCTGGTGCCAAATACCCCAAAAAAGCTGTGGATTCTGGTGCAGAATATCCCAAAAAAGCTGTGGATTCTGGTGCAGAATATCCCAAAAAAGCTGTGGATTCTGGTGCAGAATATCCCAAAAAAGCTGTGGATTCTGGTGCCAAATATCCCAGGAAAGCTGCTGTTCCTGGCTCCTGATATCCCACAAAAGCTGCTTTTCCTGTTACCCAATTTCTCAGGAAAGCTGCTTTTCCTGGTGACCAGTTTCCTGGGAAAGCTGTTTTCCCTGGTCCCTAATTTCCAAAGAAAGTTGGTTTTCCTGGTGTTTAATTTCCCAGGAAAGCTGCTTTTCTTGACTCCTGATTTCCCAGGAAAGCTGCTTTTCCTGGTTTCTAATTTCCCACAAAACTTGCTTTTCCTCCTGCCCAATTCCCTTTTCCCACTTCCCCCTCCTGGACAAGCTCAGCACGACTCCCAGGCTGCAAATATCCCGGGAAAGTTGCCCTTTCCTGGCTCCTAATTTCCTGTGGGAGCTGCTTTTCCTAGTGCCCAATCAAAAAAAATAAAACAAAACAAAAACCTGATTTTCCTGGTGCCAGATATCCTACAAAAGCTGATTTTCCTGGTGCCAAATATCCCAGAAAAGCTGATTTTCCTGGTGTTTAATTTCCCAGGGAATCTGCTTTTCCTGTTACCCAGTTTCCCACAAAAGCTGCTTTTCCTGCTGCCTGATTTCCCAGGAATGTTTTGGCTGGAAGGGATTTTAAAATCCACCGAGTTCCCGGATTCCAGCCCGGCCTTGGGCACTGCCAGGGATCCAGGGGCAGCCACAGCTGCTCTGGGAATTCCAGCCCAAAATCCCACTGAAATCTCCAGTTCCCATTTTCCTGTGTCTCCATCCCCAAATCCCACTGAAATCTCTATTTCCCGTTTCCCTCATCCATTACCCCAAAATCCCACTGAAATCTCCATTCCCCATTTTCCTCTCCCTCCATCCATGAAATCTCCATTCCCCATTTCCTGTCCCTCCATCCATCCTCTCTCCTGGAGCCCCTTCAGGCTCTGAGCTCTCCCTGGAGCTTTCCCTTCTCCCGTTCAGGATTTTTGGGAATATTTGGAGGTGAGGCCCCGACCCCACCCCGCTCGGAAAGTCGTCACGAGGAAGGGGAACGATCCAATTTTCCTTTAATTTGGGAATAAAGGGGGCTGGAAGGAGCAGGATTGGGGCTGTGAGCGCCTGTGGTGCACAGAGTCCGTCCTAAACTGGACACAGAGCTCAGAGTCCATCCTAAACTGGACACAGCTCAGAGTCCATCCTAAACTGGATACAGAGTTCCGTGTCCATCCTAAACTGGACACAGAGCTCAGAGTCCATCCTAAACTGGACACAGAGCTCAGAGTCCATCCTAAACTGGATACAGAGTTCCGTGTCCATCCTAAACTGGACACAGAGCTCAGAGTCCATCCTAAACTGGACACAGAGCTCAGAGTCCATCCTAAACTGGATACAGAGCTCAGAGTCCATCCTAAACTGGACACAGCTCAGAGTCCATCCTAAACTGGACACAGCTCAGAGTCCGTCCTAAACTGGACACACAGCTCAGTGTCCATCCTAAACTGGACACAGAGCTCAGAGTCCATCCTAAACTGGACACACAGCTCAGAGTCCATCCTAAACTGGACACAGAGCTCAGAGTCCATCCTAAACTGGACACAGAGCTCAGAGTCCATCCTAAACTGGATACAGAGTTCCGTGTCCATCCTAAACTGGACACAGAGCTCAGAGTCCATCCTAAACTGGACACAGAGCTCAGAGTCCATCCTAAACTGGACACAGCTCAGAGTCCGTCCTAAACTGGACACACAGCTCAGTGTCCATCCTAAACTGGACACAGAGCTCAGAGTCCATCCTAAACTGGACACACAGCTCAGAGTCCATCCTAAACTGGACACAGAGCTCAGAGTCCATCCTAAACTGGACACACAGCTCAGAGTCCGTCCTAAACTGGACACACAGCTCAGTGTCCATCCTAAACTGGACACAGAGCTCAGTGTCCATCCTAAACTGGACACACAGCTCAGAGTCCATCCTAAACTGGACACAGAGCTCAGAGTCCATCCTAAACTCAGGGACACAGCTCAGTGTCCATCCTAAACTGGACACACAGCTCAGTGTCCATCCTAAACTGAACACAGCTCAGTGTCCGTCCTAAACTGGACAGAGCTCAGAGTCCATCCTAAACTGGACAGAGCTCAGAGTCCATCCTAAACTGGACACACAGCTCAGTGTCCATCCTAAACTGGACACAGCTCAGAGTCCATCCTAAACTGGACACAGAGCTCAGAGTCCATCCTAAACTGGACACACAGCTCAGTGTCCATCCTAAACTGGACAGAGCTCAGAGTCCATCCTAAACTGGACAGAGCTCAGTGTCCATCCTAAACTGGACAGAGCTCAGAGTCCATCCTAAACTGGACACACAGCTCAGTGTCCATCCTAAACTGGACACAGCTCAGTGTCCATCCTAAACTGGACACAGAGCTCAGTGTCCATCCTAAACTGGACACAGCTCACAGTCCATCCTAAACTGGACACAGAGCTCAGTGTCCATCCTAAACTGGACACAGCTCAGAGTCCATCCTAAACTGGACACAGCTCACAGTCCATCCTAAACTGGACACAGAGCTCAGTGTCCATCCTAAACTGAACACAGCTCAGTGTCCATCCTAAACTGGACACAGAGCTCAGTGTCCATCCTAAACTGGACACACAGCTCAGTGTCCATCCTAAACTGGACAGAGCTCAGTGTCCATCCTAAACTGGACACAGCTCAGTGTCCGTCCTAAACTGGACACAGAGCTCAGAGTCCATCCTGAACTGGACACAGCTCAGAGTCCATCCTAAACTGGATACAGAGTTCCGTGTCCATCCTAAACTGGACACAGAGCTCAGAGTCCATCCTAAACTGGACACAGCTCAGAGTCCGTCCTAAACTGGACACAGAGCTCAGAGTCCATCCTAAACTGGACACAGCTCAGAGTCCGTCCTAAACTGGACACAGAGCTCAGAGTCCATCCTAAACTCAGGGACACAGCTCAGTGTCCGTCCTAAACTGGACACAGAGCTCAGTGTCCGTCCTAAACTGGACACAGAGCTCAGAGTCCATCCTAAACTGGACACAGCTCAGAGTCCATCCTAAACTGGACACAGCTCAGTGTCCATCCTAAACTGGACACAGAGCTCAGAGTCCATCCTAGACTGGACACAGCTCAGTGTCCATCCTAAACTGGACCCAGATCTCACTGTCCATCCTAAACTGGACAGAGCTCGTTGTCCATCCTAAACTGGAGCCAGCGCTCACTGTCCATCCTAAACTGGACCCAGCTCAGTGTCCATCCTAAACTGAGGGACAGATCTCAGTGTCCATCCTAAACTGGACCCAGCGCTCACTGTCCATCCTAAACTGGGGGACAGATCTCAGTGTCCATCCTAAACTGGGGGACAGATCTCCGTGTCCCTCCTGGGCCGGCCCCAGCACTGAGCTGTGCCCTCGGCCGTGCCCAGCCCGGGGCAGCAGTGCCCTCCTCTCTGTTCCTGCCGGCCCCAGCGTCCCTGAGCCCCGCTTTTCCCGCTTTTCCCCGTTTTCCGCAGGAGGCGGAAGCGCGACGAGGACAGGCACGATATCAACAAGATGAAGGGCTACACGCTGCTGTCGGAGGGCATCGACGAGATGGTGGGCATCATCTACAAACCCAAGACCAAGGAGACGCGCGAGACCTACGAGGTGCTGCTCAGCTTCATCCAGGCCGCCCTGGGCGACCAGGTGAGCTTTGGGATCGGCCCCGGGATCGGGGAATCCGGGGAACGCCGGTGTCCCGCGGGACGGGGTCGGGACGCGCGGCTGGAGAGGAGCCTGGAGATCGGCCGGTCCTGCCGCGGGCCCGGCGCTTCTCGCTGTGCCGGGGTGATCCAGCCCGGCCTTGGGATGCCAGCTGCTCTGGGAATTCCAGCCCAAAATCCCGTCCAAACCTGCACATGGAATCCTGGAATGGTTTGGGGTTGGAGGGACCTCAAAGCCCATCCATAGATCCCACACTTCCCGTAGATCCAGGTGCTCCAGCCTGGCCTTGGACACTCCCAGGGATCCCAGCTGCTCTGGGAATTCCATCCCAGCCGGGAATTCCTGCCCAAAATCCCGTCTAAACCTGCACATGGAATCCTGGAATGGTTTGGGGTTGGAGGGACCCCAAAGTCCATCCAGTCCCACCATAGATCCCACACTTCCCATGGATCCAGGTGCTCCAGCCTGGCCTTGGACACTCCCAGGGATCCCAGCTCCTCTGGGAATTCCATCCCAGCCAGGAATTCCATCCCAAAATCCCGTCCAAACCTGCACATGGAATCCATGGACTGATTTGGGGTTGGAGGGACCTCAAAGCTCATCCATGGATCCCACACTTCCCATGGATCCAGGTGCTCCAGCCTGGCCTTGGACACTCCCAGGGATCCCAGCTACTCTGGGAATTCCATCCCAGCCAGGAATTCCTGCCCGAAATCCCGTCCAAACCTGCACATGGAATCCTGGATGGGGTTGGGGTTGGAGGGACCCCAGCGTTCCCCAGTCCCACCACGGCTCCCACACTTTCCACAGTCCCACACTTTGCTCCAGCCTGGCCTTGGACACTCCCAGGGATCCCAGCTGCTCTGGGAATTCCATCCCAGCCAGGAATTCCTGCCCAAAATCCCGTCTAAACCTCCACATGGAATCCTGGAATGGTTTGGGTTGGAAAGGACCGTAAAGCTCATCCAGTGCCGCCATGGCAGGGACAATTCCCACTGGAGCTCCAGCCCGGCCTTGGGCACTGCCAGGGATCCAGGGGCAGCCACAGCTGCTCTGGGAATTCCAGCCCAGTCCCTCATCCCTTCCCAAAATCCCGTCCAAACCTGCACATGGAATCCTGGATGGGTTTGGGTTGGAGGGACATCAAAGCCCAACCAGTCCCACCATGGATCCCACACTTCCCATAGATCCAGGTGCTCCAGCCTGGCCTTGGACACTCCCAGGGATCATGGGGCACTCACAGCTCCTGTGGGAATTCCATCCCAGCCAGGAATTCCTTCCCAAAATCCCGTCCAAACCTGCACATGGAATCCATGGACTGATTTGGGGTTGGAGGGGACCTCAAAGCTCATCCATGGATCCCACACATCCCATAGATGCAGGTGCTCCAGCCTGGCCTTGGACACTCCCAGGGATCCAGGAATGTCCCATTCCCCTCATGGACACTTTTCCGTGGCTTTCCATGGACACATTTCCCCTCTTTTGGTGCCGTTCTCACTCAGAGCCACCTTTGGATTCTCCCAAACCCCACAAAAACCTCGGGATGGGAATTTCCTGTTCCTGGCTGTGAATTTCCTGTTCTGGATGTGAATTCCCTGTTCCCGACTGTGAATTCCC
Source organism: Delichon dasypus (assembly GCA_037837765.1). NCBI lineage: Eukaryota > Metazoa > Chordata > Aves > Passeriformes > Hirundinidae > Delichon > Delichon dasypus. The sequence goes on from JBBAXF010000023.1 coordinate 1,500,840, forward strand.
TGTTCCCGGGTGTGAATTCCCTGAATGCCCGGCTGTGAATTCCCTGAATTCCCGGCTGTGAATTCCCTGTTCCTGGCTGTGAATTCCCTGTTCCCGGCTGTGAATTCCCTGTTCCCAGGTGTGAATTCCCTGTTCCGGCTGTGAATTCCCTGAATGCCCGGCTGTGAATCCCTGAATTCCCGGCTGTGAATTCCCTGAATTCCCGGCTGTGAATTCCCTGAATGCCCGGCTGTGAATCCCTGAATTCCCAGCTGTGAATTCCCTGAATTCCCGGCTGCGAATTCCCTGAATTCCCTGAATCCCCATTCCCCGGTGTGAATTCCCGGTGTGAATCCCGTGTCCGTTATCCCGTTCCCAGCCCCGGGACATCCTCTGTGGTGCCGCAGACGAGGTGCTGGCGGTGCTGAAGAACGAGCGGCTGCGAATTCCCTGAATCCCCTGTGCACAATCCCATTCCCGGTGTGAATTCCCTGAATTCCCGTTCCTGGTGTGAATTCCCGGTGTGAATCCCGTGTCCCTTTTCCCATCCCAGCCCCGGGACATCCTGTGCGGCGCCGCAGACGAGGTGCTGGCGGTGCTGAAGAACGAGCGGCTGCGAATTCCCTGAATTCCCTGAATTCCCTGAATCCCCATTCTCGGTGTGAATTCCCGGTGTGAATCCCGTGTCCGTTATCCCGTTCCCAGCCCCGGGACATCCTGTGCGGCGCCGCAGACGAGGTGCTGGCGGTGCTGAAGAACGAGCGGCTCTGAATTCCCTGAATTCCCTGAATCCCCTGAGCACAATCCCATTCCCGGTGTGAATTCCCTGAATCCCCTGTGCACAATCCCATTCCCGGTGTGAATTCCCGTTCCGGTGTGAATTCCCGGTGTCCCTTTCCCCGTTCCAGCCCCGGGACATCCTCTGTGGCGCCGCAGACGAGGCGCTGGCGGTGCTGAAGAACGAGCGGCTGCGAATTCCCTGAATTCCCTGAATCCCCATTCCCGGTGTGAATTCCCTGAATCCCCATTCCCGGTGTGAATTCCGGTGTGAATCCCGTGTCCGTTATCCCGTTCCCAGCCCCGGGACATCCTCTGCGGCGCCGCAGACGAGGTGCTGGCGGTGCTGAAGAACGAGCGGCTGCGAATTCCCTGAATCCCCTGAATCCCCTGAATCCCCATTCCCAGTGTGAATTCCCGGTGTGAATTCCGTGTCCCTTTTCCCGTTCCCAGCCCCGGGACATCCTCTGTGGTGCTGCAGACGAGGTGCTGGCGGTGCTGAAGAACGAGCGGCTGCGGGACCGCGAGCGGCGGCGCGAGGTGGAGCTGCTGCTGGGCCCGACCGACGACACGCGCTACCACGTGCTGGTCAACCTGGGCAAGAAAATCAGCGACTACGGCGGCGACAAGGACGTGCAGAACATGGGTGAGCACGGGCAGGGACACGGGGAGTGTTTGGGAATGATTTGAGGATTTTTTTGGGAATTTTTGGGGTTTTTTTTTTTGGCTTTTTTTTTGTTTTTTTGGATTTTTTTTATAATCGTTATTTCGATTTTTGGGGGGATTTTTTGAGGATTTTTTCGGATTTTTGGGGTTTTTTGGGGGGATTTTTTGGCGTTTTTTTTTGGATTTTTGGAGTTTCTTATGATCATTATTTTGATTTTTTGGGTGATTTTTTTGGGGATTTTTGGGGGGTTTTGGGGGGATTCTTTTGGAATTTTTGGATTTTGTAGTGTTCATTATTTCGATTTTTTGGGGAGGGATTTTTTGGGATTTGTTGAGGATTTTTGAGGGTTTTTTTGCGGTTTTTTGAGGATTTTTTTGGGATTTTTTGGAGATATTTTGAGGGCTTTTTGGGGGTTTTTGGGAATTTTTTGAGGATTTTTTGAGGATTTTTTGGAGATATTTTGAGGGTTTTTTGGAATTTTTTGGGGATTTTCTGAGGGTTTTTTGGGGTTTTTTGGGAATTTTTGGGGGATATTTTGAAGGTTTTTTGGGAATATTTTGGGAAGTTTTGGGGTTTTTTTGAGGGTTTTTTGGGGTTTTTTTTAGGATTTTTTCGATTTGGGGGATTTTTTTTTTTTTAATTTCTTTGGAAATTTTTTTGGATTTTTTTGGATTTTTAATGGATATTTTTGGGGTTTTGTGGGGATTTTTTTGAGGATTTTTTTTGGGATTTTTGGGGGTTTTTTTGAGGATTTTTTTTGATTTTGGGGGTATTTTTGGGGATTTTTTGCGAGTTTTTTGGGAATTTTGTGGGATTTGGGGGGAGGTTTGGGGGGGATTTTTTGGGTATTTTTTGATAATTTTTGGGGGGATGTTTTGAGGATTTTTGGGGGTTTTTTTTGGAATTTTTTGAGGATGCTTTGAGGATTTTTGGGGGGTTTTTGGGGATTTTGGGGGATTTTTGGGGGGTATTTTTTGGTTATTTTTGGGATTTTTTGGGGGGATGAAACCGACAGGGAGCCCTTGGCACCCAGAAGATCCTTGTGGGATCGGTTTTCCAGCCCCCAAAAGAAGCTGGGTTTGGGGTTTTGGGGTGAATTCCTGAGAATTTCTAGGGAATTCCTGGTGAATTCTAGGTGAATTCCCGGTGAATTTCTGGTAATTCCTGGGGAATTCCCGGTGAGTTCTGTGTGAATTCCTGGTGAATTCCTGCTGAGTTGAGTTCCATGTTAATTCCCGGTGAATTCCTGGTGATTTCCGTGTGAATTCCCGGTGAGTTCCTGGTGAATTCTTGGTGAATTCCACTCTGAATTCCCGGTGAGTTCCATGGGAATTCCTGGTGAGTTCCGTGTGAATTCCCGGTGAATTCCTGGTGATTTCCATGTGAATTCTCGGTGAGTTCCCGGTGATTTCCGTGTGAGTTCCCGGTGATTTCCGTGTGAGTTCCCGGTGATTTCCGTGTGAGTTCCCGGTGATTTCCGTGTGAATTCCTGGTGAATTCACAGTGAATTCCGTGTGAATTCCTGGTGATTTCCGTGTGAATTCCCGGTGAATTCCCGGTGATTTCCGTGTGAATTCTCGGTGAGTTCCCGGTGATTTCCATGTGAATTCCCGGTGAATTCCCGGTGATTCCCGTGCCCGTTCCCTGCAGATGACAACATTGACGAGACCTACGGCGTGAACGTGCAGTTCGAGTCCGACGAGGAGGTGGGGCCGGAGCCGCTCCCGTTATCCCGCTTTTCCTGGGAATAACTCCCTGTGCCCGCTCCCGTTATCCCGCTTTTCCCGGGAATAACTCCCCGTGCCCGCTCCCGTTATCCCGCTGTTCCTGGGAATAACTCCCCGTGCCCGCTCCCGTTATCCCGCTTTTATTGGGAATAACTCCCTGTGCCCGCTCCCGTTATCCCGCTTTTATTGGGAATAACTCCCCGTGCCCGCTCCCATTATCCGCTGTTATTGGGAATAACTCCCCGTGCCCGCTCCCGTTATCCCGCTTTTATTGGGAATAACTCCCCGTGCCCGCTCCCGTTATCCCGCTTTTCCTGGAATAACTCCCCGTGCCCGCTCCCGTTATCCCGCTTTTCCTGGAATAACTCCCCGTGCCCGCTCCCGTTATCCCGCTTTTATTGGGAATAACTCCCCGTGCCCGCTCCCGTTATCCCGCTTTTCCTGGAATAACTCCCCGTGCCCGCTCCCGTTATCCCGCTTTTCCTGGAATAACTCCCCGTGCCCGCTCCCGTTATCCCGCTGTTATTGGGAATAACTCCCCGTGCCCGCTCCCGTTATCCCGCTTTTCCTGGAATAACTCCCTGTGCCCGCTCCCGTTATCCCGCTTTTATTGGGAATAACTCCCCGTGCCCGCTCCCGTTATCCCGCTTTTATTGGGAATAACTCCCCGTGCCCGCTCCCGTTATCCCGCTTTTATTGGGAATAACTCCCCGTGCCCGCTCCCGTTATCCCGCTGTTCCTGGGAATAACTCCCTGTGCCCGCTCCCGTTATCCCGCTTTTATTGGGAATAACTCCCCGTGCCCGCTCCCATTATCCCGCTGTTATTGGGAATAACTCCCCGTGCCCGCTCCCGTTATCCCGCTGTTCCTGGAATAACTCCCCGTGCCCGCTGCCATCCCCTTCTCCCTCTGGGACCTCGCTTATCCCGGTTTCCTTTATCTCCTTTTCCTTTATCCCATTTTCCTTCACCCCATTTTTCCTTTATCCCATTTTTCCCTCATCCCATTTTCTCTCTCTCCCATTTCCCTCTCTCCATTTTTCCTTTATCCCCTTTTCCTCTCTCCCATTTTCCTCTTGGTTCCCCATTCATCCCTTTTCCTTTATCCCATTTTCCTTTATCCCGTTTTCCTCCTCAGATCCCATTTATCCCATTTTCTTCCATCCCATTTTCATCATGGGTCCGTTTTTATCCCATTTTTCCTTTATCCCTTTTCCTTCACCCCATTTATCTCATTTTTCCTTCATCCCATTTTCCTCCTCAGACCCCATTTATCCTGTTTTTCCTTCATCCCATTTTCTCTCTTTCCATTTTTCCTTTATCCCATTTTTCCTTCACCCCCATTTTTCTCCTGGTTCCCCATTCACCCCATTTTCTTTCATCCCATTTTCTTTCATCCCATTGTCCTTTATCTCACATTTCTTAATCTCATTTTTCCTCAGTCCCATTTTCCTTCTCAGGTCAAATTTCTCCCATTTTTCCTTTATCTCATTTTCCCTTTATCCCATTTTTCCTTTTATCCCATTTTCATCATGGGTCCATTTTTATCCCATTTTTCCTTTATCCCCTTTTCCTTAACCCCATTTATCCCATTTTTCCCTCATCCCATTTTCTCTCTTTCCCCTTTTCCTTTATCCCCTTTTCCTTTATCCCATTTTCCTCCTCAGATCCATTCATCCCATTTTCCTCCATCCCATTTTTCCTCCATCCCATTTTTCCTCCATCCATTTTTCCTTTCTCCATTTTCCCTTTATCCCATTTTCCCTCTCTCCCATTTTCCTTTATCCCGTTTTCCTCCATCCCATTTTCATCATGTGTCCGTTTTTATCCCATTTTTCCATTATCCCCTTTTCATTAACCCCATTTATCCCATTTTTCCTTCACCCCATTTTCTCTCTTTCCCATTTTCCTTTATCCCATTTTTCCTTTATCCCCTTTTCCTTAACCCCATTTATCCCATTTTTCCCTCATCCCATTTTCTTTCATCCCATTTTCCTGCTCAGATCCCATTTATCCCTTTTTCCTTCATCCCCTTTTTTTTTCCTTCATCCCATTTTTCCTTTCTCCCATTTTCCCTTTATCCCATTTTCCCTGTCTCCCATTTTCCTTTATCCCATTTTCCTCCATCCCATTTTCATCATGGGTCCATTTTTATTCCATTTTTCCTTTATCCCCTTTTCCTTAATCCCATTTATCCCATTTTTCCCTCATCCCATTTTCTCTCTTTCCCGTTTTTCCGTCATCTCATTTTCCTCCATCCCATTTTCCTCCTGGTTCCCCATTAAACCATTTTTCCTTTATCCCATTTTCTTTCATCCCATTGTCCTTTATCTCCTTTGCCTTCATCCCACATTTCTTAATCTCATTTTTCCTCAGTCCCATTTTCCTTCTCAGGTCAAATTTCTCCCATTTTTCCTTTATCTCATTTTCCCTTTATCCCATTTTTCCTTTATCCCATTTTCCTCCTCAGATCCCATTCATCCCATTTTCCTCCATCCCATTTTCATCATGGGTCCGTTTTTATCCCATTTTTCCTTCATCCCATTTTCCTCCTCAGATCCCATTTATCCCATTTTCCTTTATCCCATTTCCCTCTCTCCCGTTTCCCTTTCCCCAGGAAAAGGGGATTTTTGGACAGAAAAAAAGAATTTTGTTGGGGGGGAAGAGGGGTAAAACTGGGAATTTTGGGTGGAAAAAGGGATTTGGGGAGAAAGGAGTAAAAATGGGAATTTTGGATGGGAAAAAAGGGATTTTGGAGGGGGGAAAGAGAGGTAAAAATGCAGGGTTTGGAAGGAAAAGAGGAATAAAAATGGGATTTTGGGTGGAAAATGGGATTTTGGATGGATAAAGGGGTTTGGGGCTGTAAGAGCAGGATGGAATTGGGATTTTGGATGGAAATTGGGATTTAGGGGCAGTGAGAGCAGGGTAGAATTGGGATTTTGGGTGGAAAATGGGATTTTGGGTGGAAAATGGGATTTTAGGGACAATAAGAACAGGATGGAATTGGGATTTGGGAAAGAAAATGGGATTTTTGGATGGGAAATGGGATTTAGGGACAGTAAGAGCGGGTAGAATTGGGATTTTGGATGGATAAAGGGATTTAGGGGTGGAAAATGGGATTTAGGATGGAAATTGGGATTTTGGGATAGAAAATGGGATTTAGGGGCAGCGAGAGCGGGATAGAAATGGGATTTTGGATAGAAGATGGGATTTTGGATAGAAAATGGGATTTTGCGTGGAAAATGGGATTTTCGGGGCAATAAGAGCGGGATGGAATTAGGATTTGGGAAGGAAAATGGGATTTTTGGATGGAAAATGGGATTTAGGGGCGATAAGAGAGGGAGAGAATTGGGATTTTGGGATGGAAAATGGGATTTTGAGTGGATAAAGGGGTTTAGGGGCTGTAAGAGCAGGATGGAATTGGGATTTTGGGTGGAAATTGGGATTTAGGGGCGATAAGAGTGGGATAGAATTGGAATTTTTGGGCAGAAATTGGGATTTCTGGATGATAAGAGCAGGACAGAACTGGGATTTTGGATGGAAATTGGGATTTTTGGATGATAAGAGCACGACAGAACTGGGATTTTGGGTGGAAATTGGGATTTTTGGATGATAAGAGAAGGATGGAATTGGGATTTTGGGTGGGAATTTGGGATTTTTGGATGGATAAAGGGATTTAGGGCCAATAAGAGCGGGATGGAATTGGGATTTGGGAAGGAAATTGGGATTTTTGGGTGGAAATTGGGATTTTTGGCTGCTAAGAGCAGGACAGAATTGGGATTTTGGGTGGAATTGGGATTTAGGGTGGAATTTGGGATTTTGGGTGGGATTTGGGATTTTTGGCTGCTAAGAGCGGGACAGAATTGGGATTTTGGGTGGGATTTGGATTTGGGATTTGGTATTTGGGACTGTCCCCGCAGGAAGGGGATGAGGACATTTACGGCGAGGTTCGGGACGAGGCGTCGGACGACGACCTGGAGGGGGACGAGGCCGTGGTTCGCTGCACGCTCTCGGCCAACGTGAGTCGGGAATTCCGGGAAATCCGGGAAATCCGGGAACGGCGGCGCCTGCTGGGAGCTTCCCGCGTTTCGTCCCAGCGCCGCCGCAAAGCCTGGCTCCCAACCGGGAAAAATGGGATTTTTAGTGGATTTTTGTGGGATTTTTAGGGGAATTTTGGGGATTTTAATGGGAATTTTGTGGGATTTTCCGGGTTTGTGTCTCTCCTCTTCCAGCCCAAACCCTGGCTCCAAACAGGGAGAAAATGGGATTTTTATAGGATTTTTAGGGAATTTTATGGGATTTTTCCAGGTTTGTGTCTCTCCTGTTCCATCCCAACCCCTGGCTCCAAACCCAGGGGAAAAATGGGATTTTTATGGAATTTTTATGAGATTTAATGGGATTTCCTGTCCCTAACCATTCCCCAAACCCCAGGAATGATGGGAATTTCGGGAATTTTCCAGCTGGTGGCCTCGGGGGAGCTGATGAGCTCCAAGAAGAACCTGCACTTGTAGGACATCGAATCCCTGGGGATAACAGGATTTTTATGGGATTTTAATGTGATTTAATGGGATTTTTATGGGATTTTTTGGAATTTTTATGGAATTTCCTGTCCCTAACCATTCTCCAAACCCCAGAAATGATGGGAATTTTGGGAATTTTCCAGCTGGTGGCCTCAGGGGAGCTGATGAGCTCCAAAAAGAAGCTGCACCTGTAGGACATCGAATCCCTGTGGATAACGGGATTTTAATGGGATTTTAACGGGATTTTTATGGGATTTTATGGGATTTCCTGTCCCTAACCATTCCCCAAACCCCAGGAGTGATGGGAATTTCTGGGAATTTTCCAGCTGGTGGCAGCGGCAGAGCTGATGAGCTCCAAGAAGAAGGAGCTGCACCCGCGGGACATCGAAACCCTGGGGATAACGGGATTTTAATGGGATTTAATGGGATTTAATGGGATTTTTTTGGGATTTGTGTCCCAGAACATTCGCCAAACCCCAGGAATGATGGAAATTTCTGGGAATTTTCCAGCTGGTGGCCTCGGGGGAGCTGATGAGCTCCAAAAAGAAGCTGCACCCGCGGGACATCGAAACCCTGGGGATAACGGGATTTTAATGGGATTTTAATGTGATTTAATGGGATTTTTATGGGATTTTTTGGAATTTTTATGGAATTTCCTGTCCCTAACCATTCTCCAAACCCCAGAAATGATGGGAATTTAGGGAATTTTCCAGCTGGTGGCATCAGGGAGCTGATGAGCTCCAAGAAGAACCTGCACTTGTAGGACATCGAAATCCTGGGAATAACGGGATTTTTATGGGATTTTTATGGGATTTAATGTGATTTAATGGGATTTTTATCAGTTTTTTTGGGATTTGTGTCCCAGAACATTCCCCAAACCCCAGAAATGATGGGAATTTTGGGACTTTTCCAGCTGGTGGCCTCAGGGGAGCTGATGAGCTCCAAGAAGAAGGAGCTGCACCCGCGGGACATCGAAACCCTGGGGATAACGGGATTTTAATGGGATTTAATGGGATTTTTATCAGTTTTTTTGGGATTTGTGTCCCAGACCATTCCCCAAACCCCAGGAGTGATGGGAATTGTTGGGAATTTTCCAGCTGGTGGCCTCGGGGGAGCTGATGAGCTCCAAGAAGAAGGAGCTGCACCCGCGGGACATCGACGCCTTCTGGCTGCAGCGGCAGCTCAGCCGCTTCTACGACGACGCCATCGTGTCCCAGAAGAAGGCGGACGAGGTCCTGGAGATCCTCAAGGTCCGCGGCCTCCGGAGCCTCGGGGTTTGGGGGAATTCTCCCTCCAAAAACCGGGAATTGGGCTCCAAACCCCTTTCCTCGGGTTTTTTCACATTGGATGGAATTGGGGGTGGGGAATTCCCAAATATCCCTGAGGGTTTGTGGTGATTTTTCCTGGGCAATCCTCATCCACAGGGTCTATGCCTTCCTGATTTCCGTGGTTTTGGGGGAAAAACGGGAATTTTTGGGAAGCTGGGACTGGGATTTTCCTCAGAACTGGTTCCTGTTCAATGCAGCTTTGGGTTGAGTCGATTCCTGAATTCCCAAATATTTCCTGAGGGTTTGTGGTGATTTTTCCTGCGCAATCCTCATCCACGGGCTCTGTTCCCTCCTGATTTCCGTGGTTTTGGGGGAAAAATGGAATTTTTGGGGATTGTTTTTCCCTCTGGAGCCATTTCCATGGGCTCTGTTCCTTCCTGATTCCCGTGGTTTTGGGGGGAAAAATGGGAATTTTTGGGAAGCTGGGATTGGAATTTTCCTCAGAACTGGTTCTTGTTAAATTCAGCTTTGGGTTGAGTCGATTCCTGAATTCCCAAATATTTCCCGGGGGTTTGTGGTGATTTTTCCTGGTCAATCGTCGTCCATGGGCTCTGTTCCCTCCTGATTTCCACGTTTTTGGGGAAAAACGGGAATTTTTGGGATTGTTTTTCCCTCTGGAGCCACTTCCACGGGCTCTGTTCCTTCCTGATTTCCGTGGTTTTGGGGAAAAACGGGAATTTTTGGGAAGCTGGGATTGGAATTTTCCTCAGAAGTGGTTCCTGTTCAATGCAGCTTTGGGTTGAGTCGATTCCTGAATTCCCAAACATTTCCCGAGGGTTCGTGGTGATTTTTCCCGGTCAGTCCTCATCCACGGGCTCTGTTCCCTCCTGATTTCCGTGGTTTTGGGGAAAAATGGGAATTTTTGGGGAGCTGGGACTGGAATTTTCCTCAGAACTGGTTCCTGTTCAATGCAGCTTTGGGCTGGGCTTGGTGGGAATTCCCAAATATTTCCTGAGGGTTTGTGGTGATTTTTCCTGGGAAATCCTCATCCACGGGCTCTGTTCCCTCCTGATTTCGTGGTTTTGGGGGAAAATGGGAATTTTTGGGAAGCTGGGACTGGAATTTTCCTCAGAACTGGTTCTTGTTAAATGCAATTTTAGGTTGAGTCGATTCCTGAATTCCCAAATATTTCCCGAGGGTTTGTGGTGATTTTTCCTGGTCAATCCTCATCCACGGGCTCTGTTCCTTCCTGATTTCCATGGTTTTGTGGAAAAATGGGAATTTGGGGATTGTTTTTCCCTCTGGAGCCACTTCCATGGGCTCTGTTCCTTCCTGATTTCCATACTTTTGGGGAAAAATGGGAATTTTTGGGAAGCTGGGACTGGAATTTTCCTCAGAACTGGTTCCTGTTCAGTGCAATTTTAGGTTGAGTCGATTTCTGAATTCCCAAATATTTCCTGAGGGTTTGTGGTGATTTTTCCTGGGCAATCCTCATCCACGGGCTCTGTTCCTTCCTGATTTCCACGTTTTTGGGGAAAAATGGGAATTTTTGGGGAGCTGGGATTGGAATTTTCCTCAGAACTGGTTCCTGTTCAATGCAGCTTTGTGTTGAGTCGATTCCTGAATTCCCAAATATTTCCCGGGGGTTTGTGGTGATTTTTCCTGGGCAATCCGCATCCACGGGCTCTGTTTCCTCCTGATTTCCGTGGTTTTGGGGGAAAAATGGGAATTTCTGGGATTGTTTTTCCCTCTGGAGCCGCTTCCATGGGCTCTGTTCCCTCCTGATTTCCACGTTTTTGTGGAAAAATGGGAATTTTTGGGATTGTTTTTCCCTCTGGAGCCATTTCCACGGGCTCTGTTCCCTCCTGATTTCCGTGGTTTTGGGGAAGACGGGAATTTTTGGGAAGCTGGGATTGGATTTAAAGCGGGAATTTCCCTCCCTGGTGTTTTGTCCTGTTCAGTGCAGCTTTGGGTTGAGTCGATTCCTGAATTCCCAAATACTTCCCGAGGGTTTGTGGTGATTTTTCCCGGTCAATCCTCATCCACGGGCTCTGTTCCCTCCTGATTTCCTTCTGTAGCTCCTTTTTGAATCTCCAGCCCTGGGCCTCGCTAACCTCCCTCCATCCTCTGCCCGCTCTCCCCTCCTGACGGCACCGCGGGCTCTGAGGTGCTCATCCCCCTTTCCCCTCCGCAGACCGCCAGCGACGACCGGGAGTGCGAGAACCAGCTGGTGCTGCTGCTGGGCTTCAACACCTTCGACTTCATCAAGGTCCTGCGCCAGCACCGCATGATGAGTGAGAACGTTTGTTCCCGTTCGGGGATCCCGCGCGCTCGGGGCCGTTTCTCCCGGGATTCCCGGTGATTTTTCCCGTTTTTCCCCAGTCCTGTACTGCACGCTGCTGGCCAGCGCGCAGAGCGAGGCCGAGAAGGAGCGCATCATGGGCAGGATGGAGTCCGACCCCGAGCTCGCCAAGTTCCTCTACCAGCTGCACGAGACGGAGAAGGAGGATCTGATCCGGGTCAGGAAACTCGGCGGGGTTTGGGGTGGGAATTTTCCCGTCCGCAAAATGGGGAAGCGACGCTGCCGTGGCCGCTTCTGCTTTCACGGGGGATTCCTGCAAAATCCCGGCCCGGATCGTCCTGGGATCCCCCAGACCCCACGGAGTGTCCAAAATGGGGATTTCTGGGTTATAAAAATGGTGATTTCAGGTTTATAAAATGGTTGCTTCTGGTTTATAAAATGGTTATTTCAGGTTTATGAAATGGTTATTCCTGGTTTATAAAATGGTGATTTCTGGTTTATGAAATGATTATTTCAGGCTTATAAAATGATTATTCCTGGTTTATGAAATGGTTATTTCTGGTTTATGAAAATATTATTCCTGGTTTATGAAAATGATTATTCCTCGTTTATGAAATGGTTATTTTTGGGTTTATAAAATGATTATTCCTGGTTTATAGATGCCTTTTCCAAGGAATCCAGGAGCAGGAGCAGTTTGGATGAGGCTGAGCCTTTCCCGGGACTCAATCCCAATTTTTCCAACAGGGGGGAACGCTCCGGCAGGATCCACATTCAGGATGGAAAATCTGGGTTTCCCACTGAAAATGTTTATTCCTGGTTTATAAAATGCTTGTTCCTGGTTTCTGGATGCCCTTTCCACAGGAATTCAGGGAACAGGAGCAGTTTGGATGAGGCTGAGCCTCTGCCCCAGGGCTCAATCCTGATTTTTCCAACAGGAGGAACGCTCCTGGCAGGAGCCACATTCATGAGGGAAAATCTGGGTTTCCCACCAAAAATGATTAATTTTGGTTTATAAAATGCTTGTTCCTGGTTTCTGGATGCCTTTTCCTGCAGGAATTCAGGGAACAGGGGCACTCTGGATGAGCCTGAGCCTCTGCCCCAGGGCTGAATCCGTGATTTTTCCCCACAGGATGAACGCTCCTGGTGGGATACACATTCAGGAGGGGAAACTTGGTTTCCCACCAGAAATGATTATTCCTGGTTTATAAAAATTCCTGGTTTCTGGATGCCTTTTCAAGGAATTCAGGAGCAGGAGCAGTTTGGATGAGGCTGAGCCTTTCCCCGGGACTCAATCCCAATTTTTCCAACAGGGGGGAACGCTCCCGGCGGGATCCACATTCAGGATGGAAAATCTGGGTTTTCCACCAAAAATGATTAATTTTGGTTTATAAAATGCTCGTTCCTGGTTTCTGGATGCCTTTTCCCACAGGAATTCAGGGAACAGGAGCACTTTGGATGAGCCTGAGCCTCTGCCCCAGGGCTGAATCCGTGATTTTTCCAACAGGATGAACGCTCCCGGCGGGATCCACATTCAGGAGGGGAAACTTGGTTTCCCACCAAAAATGATTATTCCTGGTTTATAAAAATTCCTGGTTTCTGGATGCCTTTTCCGCAGGAATTCAGGGAACAGGAGCAGTTTGGATGAGGCTGAGCCTTTCCCCGGGACTCAATCCCAATTTTTCCAACAGGATGAACGCTCCTGGTGGGAACCACATTCATGAGGGAAAATCTGGTTTCCCACCAAAAATGATTAATTTTGGCTTATAAAAATGCTTATTCCTGATTTCTGGATGCCTTTTCCTGCAGGAATTCAGGAGCAGGAGCACTTTGGAGGAGCCTGAGCCTCTGCCCCGAGGCACAATCCCGATTTTTCCAACAGGAGGAACGCTCCTGACAGGAGCCACGTTTATGAGGGGAAACTTGTTTTTCCACCAAAAATGATTATTCCTGGTTTATAAAATGATTATTCCTGATTTCTGGATGCCTTTTCCTGCAGGAATTCAGGGCACAGGAGCACTCTGGATGAGCCTGAGCCCTTCCCCACCGCTCAATCCCGATTTTTCCAACAGGAGGAACGCTCCCGGCGTGAGCGCGTGCGGCAATCGCGCATGGACACGGACCTGGAATCCATGGATCTGGAGCAGGGAGGAGAGGTGAAAACCCTCGGCTTTGCTCCCAGAGCACCCCCAGCTACTCCAGAGTGGGATTTTGAGGCGCCTTTTCCACCGGGAAGCTCAATTCCCACCCGGAATCGATGCCCATTTTCCCCATTTTTCCCCGTTTTTCCCATTTCCCCCCATTTTTCCCATTTTCCCCGTTTTTCCCATTTTCCCCATTTTTCCTGTTTTCCCCATTTTCCCCATTTTTCTCATTTTCCCTGTTTTTCCCGTTTTCCCCATTTTCCCCATTTTCCCCATTTTCCCCGTTTTCCCCATTTTTCCCATTTTCCTCATTTTCCCCATTTCCCCCATTTTCCCCCATTTTCCCCATTTTCCCCATTTCCCCCATTTTCCCCATTTTCCTCGTTTTCCCCATTTTCCCCATTTTTCTCATTTTCCCCATTTTTCTCATTTTTCCCATATTCCCCATTTGTCCCATTTTCCCCATTTTCCTCGTTTTCCCCCATTTTCCTCGTTTTCCCCGTTTTCCCCATTTGTCCCATTTTCCTCGTTTTCCCCATTTTCCCATTTTCCCCATTTGTCCCATTTGTCCCATTTGTCCCATTTTTCTCGTTTTCCCCGTTTTCCCCATTTGTCTCGTTTTTCTCATTTTCCCATTTCCTCATTTTCCCCATTTTTCTCATTTTCCCATTTCCCCGTTTCCCCGCTGTCCCAGGCGCTGGCTCCCAGGCAGGTGCTGGATTTGGAGGACCTGGTGTTCGCCCAGGGCAGTCACTTCATGGCCAACAAGCGCTGCCAGCTCCCGGACGGATCCTTCCGGCGGCAGCGCAAGGGATACGAGGAGGTTCACGTGCCCGCCCTCAAACCCAAACCCTTCGGAGCCGACGAGGTTCGCTCCCGGAAAACGGCGCCGCGGAGCCGGGAGGGGAACGGGGAACGGGGAACGGGGGTGCCATGGACGGATAGGAACGGGGAACGGGGAACGGGGGTGTCATGGGCGGAGGGATGGGGGAAATGGGAACGGGGGTGTCATGGACAGAGGGGAATGGGGAACGAGGAACGGGGGTGTCATGGACAGAGGGGAACGGGGAACGGGGAACGGGGGTGTCATGGACAGAGGGGAATGGGGAACGAGGAACGGGGGTGTCATGGACAGAGGGGAACGGGGAACGGGGAACAGGGGTGTCATGGACAGAGGGACGGGGGAAATGGGGAATGGAGATTTCATGGACAAAGCGACAGGGGAACGGGGAACGGAGATTTCATGGGTGGAGGGAGAGGAAAATGGGGAATGGAGATTGCAGTGGGATTTTGGGCTGGAATTCCCAGAGCAGCTGTGGCTGCCCCTGGATCCCTGGCAGTGCCCAAGGCCGGGTTGGAATCCGGGAACTCGGTGGATTTTAAAATCCCTTCCAGCCAAAACATTCCTGGGAAATCAGGCAGCAGGAAAAGCAGCTTTTGTGGGAAATTCAACACCAGGAAAAGCAGATTTCCTGGGAAATTTGGCACCGGGAAAATCAGCTTTCCTGGGAAATTGGGTAACAGGAAAATCAGCTTTTCTGGGATATTTGGAAGCAGGAAGAGCAGCTTTCCTGGGAAGTTTGCCACTGGGTTGGAATCTGGGCCGGTGGAAGCTTGATGGGTTTTGGGGTCTTTAAAAATCCCTTCCAGCCCAAAACATTCCAGGGAAATCAGGCAGCAGCAAAAGCAGCTTTTGTGGGAAATTCAACACCAGGAAAAGCAGATTTCCTGGGAAATTGGAAAATCAGCTTTCCTGGGAAATTGGGTAACAGGAAAATCAGCTTTTGTGGGATATTTGGGACCAGGGAAAACAGCTTTGTTTGGAAATTTGGCACCGGGAAAATCAGCTTTCCTGGGAAATTGGGTAACAGGAAAATTAGCGTTTATGGGAAATCAGGCAGCAGGAAAAGCAGATTTCCTGGGAAATTGGGGAGCAGGAAAAGCAGCTTTTGTGGGATATTTGGAACCAGGGAAAGCAGCTTTTGTGGGAAATCATGCAGCAGGAAAAGCAGCTTTCCTGGGAAGCTGGGAAATTGGAGCCTCTGGGCTGGGGGAAGGTGTCTGGGGTGTCCTGGGGTGTCCCGGGGTGTTCTGGGGTGGGATTTCAGTTCCTTCCCCACCAAAACCTTCCCAGGCTCCCGTGATCCAGCTCTCCCCCTCCCTCCTTCCCTTTTTAACCCCACAATTTCCCCGTTCCTGCGGGAACTTCCCAATTCCCCTTTTCCCACGGCTCCTCCTGGGCCGAGTTTCCCCCTCCGGGGTTTTTCTGCGCCCTCAGCTCCGGTTTCCCCGCGGCTGGGGACGTTTGTTGGTTGTAAATCCCGGTTTTTGGTCCCGATCTCGCCCTCAAACTGAACTTTTCCCCGAGCGTGGATCCGCGTTAATCCCAGGTTTTTTCCCGCGCTGAGCGCCGGGAGCAGGGTTGGGTTATCCATGGAGGAAAAAGGAGTTTCCCCTCTTTTCCCAGCGCTGAAAAATGAGGAGTTGTCCTTTTGGGATGAGGGAGTTGTTGTGCATCCGTTAATTCCGGATCTTTTCTCATCCCTGAAATCAGTTTGGGCCAGGAGGATTTGGGTTTTTCATGGAATCTGGGTGGACAAAAAATGAGTTTTTCCCTCTTTCCCGGCCCTGATTAATTAGGAGTTGTACTTTTGGGAAGAGGGGGGTTTTTGTGTGCATCCACACTTGGATTAATCCCGGATCTTTTCCCGCCCCAAACACCGGGATCAATTTGGCTTTTGAGGATTTGGGTTTTCCATAGAAACTGAGAGGATAAAAAAAAGAGTTTTCCATCTTTTCCAGCTTTGATTAATTCAGAATTATCCTTTAGGGGCTTTGGGGTTTTTGTGTGCATCCCACTTTTCCCGAGTGGGATCGTTTTGATCTTTCCCCAAACCGCTCCGGGATCTTTTCCCATCCATCTCTGACATCAATGAGCTGACAGCAAAGCCTGAATTCCTCTTTTTCCCCTCCTTTTCCCCTCCTTTTCCCCTCCTTTTCCCCTCCTTTTCCCCTCCTTTTCCCCTCCTTTTCCCCTCCTTTTCCCCTCCTTTTCCCCTCCTTTTCCCCTCCTTTTCCCCTCCTTTTCCCCTCCTTTTCCCCTCCTTTTCCCCTCCTTTTCCCCTCCTTTTCCCCTCCTTTTCCCCTCCTTTTCCCCTCCTTTTCCCCTCCTTTTCCCCTCCTTTTCCCCTCCTTTTCCCCTCCTTTTCCCCTCCTTTTCCCCTCCTTTTCCCCTCCTTTTCCCCTCCTTTTCCCCTCCTTTTCCCCTCCTTTTCCCCTCCTTTTCCCCTCCTTTTCCCCTCCTTTTCCCCTCCTTTTCCCCTCCTTTTTCTCCCTGCCCTTCCCAGCAATTGGTTTCCGTGGAGAAGCTGCCCAAGTACGCCCAGGCCGGCTTCGAGGGCTTCAAAACCCTCAACAGGATCCAGAGCAAACTCTTCCGGGCGGCGCTGGAGTCGGACGAGAACCTGCTGCTCTGCGCTCCCACGGTGAGGTTCCCGGGATTTCGGGGCGCCCTCAGTGAGATTCCCTGGATTTCGGGGCGCCCTCGGGGTCTGGCACTGCTGGAAACCCTGCCCTGGCACAGCTGGGCACGGGAGAGGGGGGATGAGGGTTGGGGGGGAAACGTTCCGAGGGCGGAGCAGGGAGGAAGAAGGGAATTTGGTGCTGACAAAAGAAAACGTTCCGAGGTTGGAGCGGGCTGGGCTTGGGAGGAGAAAGGGAATTTGGTGCTGCCGGGAGCGGAGGGGGACGGTGGGATCCTGCCAGCCTGGGTTGGTCACGTCCGTCCCCGGGCGTCTCCAGGGGTGTGGGTGGATCTCTGCATCCCCGTGGATTCCCGTGTCCTGTGGGTGGATCCCTGCATCCCCACAGGTCCTGGTGTCCTGTGGCTGGATCTCTGGATCCCCCATGGATCCCCACATCCCCACAGATCCCCGTGTCCCATGGGTAGATCTCTATCCCCATGGATCCCCGTGTCCCATGGGTGGATCTCTGGATCTCCCATGGATCCCTGCCTCCCCATGGATCCCCGTGTTCTGTGGGAGGATTTCTGTATCCCTGTGGATCCCCATGTCCCGTGGCTGGATCCCCTGGCTGGATCCCCATGGATCCCATGGCTGGATCCCCATGGATCCCCGTGGCTGGATCCCCATGGCTCCCCGTGTCCCGTGGCTGGATCCCCATGGATCCCATGGCTGGATCCCCAGGGCTCCCTGTGGCTGGATCCCCATGGATCCCCGTGTCCCGTGGCTGGATCCCCATGGATCCCATGGCTGGATCCCCGTGTCCCGTGGCTGGATCCCCACAGCTCCCCGTGGCCGGCTCCCCATGGATCCCCGTGTCCTGTGGCTGGATCCCCTGGCTGGATCCCCGTGGCTGGCTCCCCATGGATCCCCGTGTCCCGCGGTTGGATCCCCATGGATCCCCGTGTCCCCTGGCTGGATCCCCGTGGCTGGATCCCCGTGTCCCCTGGCTGGCTCCCCACGGCTCCCCGTGGCTGGCTCCCCGTGTCCCCCCACGGACGGAGCGCGTGGGTTGCAGGGCGCGGGGAAGACGAACGTGGCGCTGATGTGCATGCTGCGGGAGATCGGCAAGCACATCAACATGGACGGCACCATCAACGTCGACGACTTCAAGATCATCTACATCGCGCCCATGCGCTCCCTGGTGCAGGAGATGGTCGGCAGCTTCGGGAAGGTGGGAGCACGGCGGGAGCCCGGGGACGCTCGGGGTCGGGTCTGGGGGAGATTTGGGATCAGATCCCAGGGGAGCTTTGGGATCGGATCCAGGGGAGGTTTGGGATCCGATCCCAGGGGAGCTTTGGGGTCACATCCCAGGGTAGGTTTGGGACCGTGGGGGTTGGGTTTGGGAAGGGGTTGGAGCATGAGGAGAAGGCTCTGGAGAGTTCCCAAGGGATCCAGGGCTCTGCTCAGCTCTGCTCAGCTCAGCTCCGCGGCAGCGGTGCACGCCGGGCTGGGATTGGGGATCTGACCCCGCTGGGATTGGGGATCTGACCCCGCTGGGATTCGGGGTCTGACCCCGCTGGGATTGGGGATCTGACCCCGGCTGGGATTTGGGGATCTGACCCCGGCTGGGATTTGGGATCTGACCCCGCTGGGATTGGGGATCTGACCCCGCTGGGATTGGGGATCTGACCCCGGCTGGGATTGGGGATCTGACCCCGGCTGGGATTGGGGATCTGACCCCGGCTGGATTTGGGGTCTGACCCCGGCTGGATTTGGGGTCTGACCCCGGCTGGGATTGGGGATCTGACCCCGGCTGGGATTGGGGATCTGACCCCGGCTGGGATTCGGGATCTGACCCCGGCTGGGATTCGGGATCTGACCCCGGCTGGGATTGGGGATCTGACCCCGGCTGGGATTGGGGATCTGACCCCGGCTGGGATTGGGGATCTGACCCCGGCTGGGATTCGGGATCTGACCCCGGCTGGGATTCGGGATCTGACCCCAGCTGGGATTTGGGGATCTGACCCCGAACGCCCTCAGCCCCCACCGGGGAGGTCCGGCTGGGATCCCGGGGCGGTTCCTCCTCGGGAGCTCCCCGGCGCTGACCCCGGCCGTTCCCCGCAGCGCCTGGCCACCTACGGGATCACGGTGGCCGAGCTGACCGGGGACCACCAGCTGTGCAAGGAGGAGATCAGCGCCACGCAGATCATCGTCTGCACGCCCGAGAAGTGGGACATCATCACCCGCAAGGGCGGCGAGCGCACCTACACGCAGCTGGTGCGGCTGATCATCCTGGTGAGCACCCGCGGGACGGGGCGGGGGTCCTCGGGGTGCGCCTGGGGCCTGGAGAACCTCAGGGTGCATCTGGGGCCTGGAGAACCTCAGGGGGCATCAGGGTGGGTCTGGGGCCTGGAGAACCTCAGGGGGTTCCTCATGTTGGATTTGGGGTCTGGAGAACATCAGGGTGCATCAGGGTGGGTCTGGGGTCTGAAGAGCATCAGGGTTCATCAGGTGGATCCGGGGCCTGGAGAGCTTCAGGGGGTTCCTCAGGGTGGGTCTGGGGCCTGGAGAACATCAGGGGGTTCATCAGGGTGGATTTGGGGCCCAGAGAACATCAGGGTGGATCTGGGCTCTGGAGAACATCAGGGTTCCTCGGAGTGCACCTGGGGCCTGGAGAACATCAGAGGGTTCATCAGGGTGGATCTGGGGCCTGGAGAACCTCAGGGGGTTCCTCATGTTGGATTTGGGGTCTGGAGAACCTCAGGGTTCCTCTGTGTGCATCTGGGGTCTGGAGAACCTCAGGGGGTTCATCAGTGTGGATCTGGGGTCTGGAGAACATCAGAGGGTTCATCAGGGTGGGTCTGGAGTCTGGAGAACCTCAGGGTTCCTCTGTGTGCATCTGGGGCCTGGAGAACATCAGAGGGTTTCCTCAGTGTGGATCTGGGGTCTGGAGAACATCAGGGTTCCTCGAGGTGGGTCTGGGATTTGAAGAATGTCAGAGTTCCTCAAGATGTTCCCCAAGGTGGATCTGGGGCCTGGAGAACCTCAGGGTTCCTCGCGATGTTCTTCAAGGTGGACCTGGGATTTGGGGTGGAGAAGCTCAGGGCGTTCCCAAAATCCCATCTGAACATGGAATCGCTTCCAACCGGAACCGTTCCAGAATTCCATGTGTGAAGGTTCTCGGGGATTTGGGGAAGGATCTCGATGGGATTTTGGGAATGGTTTTGGTGGGATTTTGAGAAGGATCTCAATGGGAATTTGGGAAAGGTTTCGGTGGGATTTCAGGAAGGATCTCAGTGGGATTTTGGGAAGGGTTTTGATGGGATTTTGGGAAGATTCTCGATGGGATTTTGGGAAGGGTCTCAGTGGGATTTTGGGAAGGGTTTCGATGGGATTTTGGGAGGGATCTCAATGGGATTTTAGGAAGGATCTCAATGGGAATTTGGGAAAGGTTTCGGTGGGATTTTGGGAAGATTCTCAATGGGATTTTGGGAAGGATCTTGATTGGATTTCAGGAAGGATCTCAATGGGATTTTGGGAAGGGTCTCAGTGGGATTTTGGGAAGGGTTTCGATGGGATTTCAGGAAGGGTCTCAATGGGAATTTGGGAAGGTTGAGGAGCTGGCACAGAATTCCCTGAGCAGCTGAGACCCCTGGACCTCCCCCAGCTCGTGCTGCCCCCTCGCAGCGCGGAGCCCGCGGCGAGCTCTGCGCCACCCCGGATCCGCGACGTCTCCGCGACGTCCCCCGCGCCTTTCCCTCCCCAGGATGATCCATCCCACCCACGTGGGACCGGCTGAGCTTTGGGATCCCTTCCAACCCAAACCCGGCCCAAAGCATTCCGGCGTCCCGTGTCTCCGTGGGGTTTGGGGAAGGATCTCGATGGGATTTTGGGAAGGGTTTAGCTCAAATTTTGGGAAGAGTTTTGATGAGGTTTTGGGAAGGGTTTCAATAGGATTTTGAGAAGGATCTCAGTGGGATTTTGGGAAAGGTTTCGATGGGAATTTGAGAAGGATCTCAGTGGGATTTTAGGAAGGATCTCAGTGGGATTTCAGGGAGAGGTTTCAATGGGATTTCAGGAAGGGTCTCAGTGGGAATTTGGGAAGGGTCTCAGTGGGAATTTGGGAAGGTTTTCGATGGGATTTCAGGAAGTATCTCAATGGGAATTTGGGAATGGTCTCAATGGAAATTTGGGAAGGGTTTCGATGGGATTTCAGGAAGGATCTCAGTGGGAATTTGGGAAGGTTGAGGAGCTGGCACAGAATTCCCCCAGCTTGTGCTGCCCCCTCGCAGCGCGGAGCTCTGCGCCACCCCGGATCCGTGACGTCTCGGCGCCGTCCCGGCGCCTTTCCCTCCGCAGGACGAGATCCACCTGCTGCACGACGACCGGGGCCCGGTGCTGGAGGCGCTGGTGGCCAGGGCCATCCGCAACATGGAGCTGACGCAGGAGGACGTGCGCCTGGTGGGGCTGAGCGCCACGCTGCCCAACTACGAGGACGTGGCCACGTTCCTGCGCGTGGAGCCCGCGCGCGGCCTCTTCTACTTCGACAACAGGTGCGGGGAAACGGGGGAGAGAAAGAGAGAAAGAGGGGAGAGCAGGGAAAGAGAGAAAAGCGGGAAAATAGGGAAAAGTGGGAGGGCGGAGAAAGCGGGAAAAGAGGGAAAAGTGGGAGAAGAGGGAAAAGTGGGAGAGTGGGAAAAGAGGGAGAAGTGGAAAAGTGGGAAAAGAGGGAAAAGTGGGAAAGTGGGAAAAGAGGGAAAAGTGGGAGAGCAGGGAAAAGAGGGAAAAGAAGGAAAAGTGGGAGAGTGGGGAAAAGAGGGAGAAGTGGGAAAAGCGGGAAAATAGGGAAAAGTGGGAGAAGAGGGAAAAGAGGGAACAGAGGGAAGAGTGGAAGAAGAGGGAAAAGTGGGAGAGTGGGAAAAGCGGGAAAATAGGGAAAAGTGGGAGAAGAGGGAAAAGTGGGAGAGCGGGAAAAGAAGGAAAAAGTGGGAAAAGAGGGAGAGCAGGGAAAGCAGGAAAAGCTTTTCCAGGAGCGCCCGCGGGCGGATGTTGGATTCCCATCTTTGTTGGTTTTTTTGGCGGCGGCGTTGAAAGCGGTTTCGGGGTCTCGGGTTTGGGATTTCCCTGGAAGCTGAGAGGATGAAAAGCGAGTTTTCCATCGTTTCCAGCTGCATTTCCCATGAATTCCCTTCCCATGGATATTTTCTGTGGCTGTTTTTCCATGAATTCTCTTTCCCTGGATATTCCCTGGCAGTTTCTCCATGAATTCCCTTTCCCTGGATGTTTTCCCAGTTTCTCCATGAATTCCCTTTCCCTGCGTGTTCCCTGGCAGTTTCTCCAGGGATCCCATTTCCCACGGATGTTTTCTGTGGCAGTCTTTCCATGAATTCCTTTTCCCTGGATATTCCCTGGCAGTTTTTCCATGGATCCTGTTTCCATGGATATTTTCTGGCGGTTTTTCCATGAATTCCCTTTCCACGGATGTTTTCCGTGGCCGTTTTTCCATGGATCCTTTTCCCATGAATTTTCCCTGGCCATTTTTCCATGGATCCTGTTTCCCATGGATGTTTTCCGTGGCCATTTTTCCCTGGATCCCGTTTCCATGGATGTTTTCCCTGGCAGTTTCTCCATGAATTCCCTTTCCCTGGATGTTTTCTGTGGCAGTTTTTCCATGGATCCATTTCCCTGGATTTTCCCTGGCCGTTTTTCCACAGATCCCATTTCCCACAGATGTTTTCCCTGGCAGTCTTTCCATGAATTCCTTTTCCCTGGATATTCCCTGGCCGTTTTTCCATGAATTCCCTTTCCCTGGATGTTTTCTGTGGCAGTTTTTCCATGGATCCCATTTCCATGGATATTTTCCGCGGCCGTTTTTCCCTGGATCCCGTTTCCCACGGACGTTTTCTCTCCCAGTTTCCGGCCCGTGCCTCTGGAGCAGACCTACGTGGGGATCACGGAGAAGAAAGCCATCAAACGCTTCCAGATCATGAACGAGATCGTCTACGAGAAAATCATGGAGCACGCCGGCAAGAACCAGGTCCGGCCCCTCCTCCCCAAATCCCGGGAAAAAAAACCAGGATTTTCCCTTTTTCCCCCCTCATTCTGAGTTCCTGATGCTGCTGAGAAGTTTGGTGGAGTGGAGGTTTTGGGTTTTCCGTGTTTTTTTTCCTTTTTTGTTTTTTTGGTGGTTAATTTGGAATCGTCCTTTTGGGGGTGAAGGAATTCTCGGGTTAATTCCACCTGGATTCATCCCGGATCTTTTCCCGGCCTGAGCACCGGTTGGGGTGTCCGTGGAAGGAGAAGGAGTTTTCCCTCTTTTATCCCTTGAGGATGAGGGGATTTTTTAGGATGAGGGGATTTTTGTGCATCCCTTCATTCCAGGTTTTTCCCACCCCGAACGCCGGGAGCGGGTTGGGTTGGGAGGATTTGTGTTTTCCATGGAATGTGAGAGGACAAAAAAGGAGTTTTCCCTCTTCTCCAGCCCGGATTCGTTGGGAATTGTCTCCTTAAGAGTCGGGAATTGTTTTTATTCCACGCCTGGATGAATCCCAGCTCTCATCCCATCCTGAACACTGGGTTGGGTTTTGAGGATTTGCGTTTCCCGTGGAATCTGAGAGCCCCAAACTCCACTTTTCCCTCTTTTCCAGCCCGGATTAACTGGGATTTTCCCTGTCAGGGTGCAGGAATTCAGGTGTTTTTCATCACCTGGATGAATCCCAGCTCTGTTCCCACCCTGAACACCGGGATCAGGTTGGGTTGGGATGATTTCCGTGGAATCTGAGAGCCCAAAACTCCACATTTCCCTCTTTTCCAGCCTGGATGAATTCAGAATTGTCCCTTTAGGATTTGGGAAATTTTTTATTCCACGCCTGGATGAATCCCAGATCTCATCCCATCCTGAACACTGGGTTGGGTTGGGAGGATTTGCATTTTCCATGGAATCTGAGAGCACGAAAAAAGACTTTTCCCTCTTTTCCAGCCCGGATTAACTCGGATTTACCCCTTTAGGGCGCAGGAATTGTTTTTATTCCCAGCTCTGTTCCCACCCTGAACACCGGGATCAGGTTGGGTTGATTTGTGTTTTCCATGGAATCTGAGAGAACAAAAAACCCTTTTCTTTCTCTTTTCCAGCCCGGATTAACTCAGAATTGTCCCTTTAGGATTTAGGAATTGTTTCTATTCCACACCTGGATGAATCCCAGATCTCATCCCATCCTGAACACTGGGTTGGATTTTGAGGATTTGTGTTTCCCATGGAATCTGAGACCCCAAAACTCCACTTTCCCCTCTTTTCCAGCCCGGATTAACTCAGATTTACCCTGACAGGATGCAGGAATTCAGGTGTTTTTCATCACCTGGAATGAATCCCAGCTCTGTTCCCACCCTGAACACCGGGATCAGTTTGGGTTGATTTGATGGGATTTGAGAACCCCGTAAAACCACATTTCCCTCTTTTCCAGCCCGGATTAACTGGGGTTTTCCCCGTCAGGATCCGGAAGTTTTTTTATTCCACACCTGGATGAATCCCAGCTCTCATCCCATCCTAAACACTGGGTTGGATTTTGACAATTTGCGTTTCCCATGGAATCTGAGACCCCCAAACTCCACATTTCCCTCTTTTCCAGCCTGGATTAACTGGGATTTTCCCCGTCAGGATCCGGATGTTTCTCCCACCCGGGTGCCCCCCGGCTCTCTGCCGTTCCCGGCTCACCCGTCTGTCCCGCAGGTGCTGGTGTTCGTGCACTCGCGGAAGGAGACCGGGAAGACGGCGCGGGCGATCCGGGACATGTGCCTGGAGAAGGACACGCTGGGGCTCTTCCTGCGCGAGGGCTCCGCCTCCACTGAGGTGCTGCGCACCGAGGCCGAGCAGTGCAAGGTGAGCCCGGGAGACGGGCCGGGAAACGGGGAAACGGGCCGGGAAAACACCCGGAAACGGGCCGGGAAACGGGCTGGGAAAACACCCGGAAACGGGCCGGGAAACGGGCTGGGAAACGGGCTGGGAAATGCCAGGAGAACACCGGGAAACGGGCTGGGAAACGGGCCGGGAAACGGGGAAACAGGCCGGGAAAACACCCGGAAACGGGCCGGGAAACGGGCCAGGAAAACACCCGGAAACGGGCCGGGAAACGGGCCGGGAAACGGGCTGGGAAATGCCAGGAGAACACCTGGAAACGGGCCGGGAAACGGGCTGGGAAACGCTGGGAAAACACCCAGAAATGGGCTGGGAAACGGGCTGGGAAATGCCGGGAGAACACCTGGAAACGGGCCAGGAAACGGGCCGGGAAACGCCGGGAAATGGGGAAACGGGCTGGGAAAACACCCAGAAATGGGCTGGGAAACGGGCTGGGAAAACACCCGGAAACGGGCCGGGAAACGCCGGGAAACACTGGGAAACGCCGGGAAATGGGGAAACAGGCCGGGAAAACACCCGGAAATGGGCTGGGAAATGCCGGGAAAACACCCATAAACAGGCTGGGAAACGCTGGGAAATGCCAGGAGAACACCCGGAAACGGGCTGGGAAATAGGCCGGGGAAAATGGACCGGGAAACGCGCCCGGGAAACGCCCGGAAACACGTCTGGGAAGCGCACTGGGAAGCGCACCGGGGAAAACGCGCCCGGGAAGCGCCCTGCGCGGCTCTTCATGCCTGGGGGTGGGGTTATTTGGGAAAGCTGGGAAAATTCCTTCTGGGAATGCAGTTTCCAGCCCTTTGTCCAGGATAGAGGTGGAATTATTTGGGAAAATTTGGGGAAATTCCTTCTGGGAATGCTGTTTCCAGCCCTTTATCCAGGGCAGAGGTGCAGTTATTTCAGAAAATTTGGGAAAATTCCTTCAGGGAAAGTGTTTCAAGCTCTTTATCCTGGGCAGAGGTGCAGCTATTTGGGAAATTTGGGAATATTTGGGAAAATTCCTTCAGGGAAAATGATTTCCAGCCCTTTATCCAGGATAGAGGTGCAGTTATTTCAGAAAATTTTGGAAAATTCCTTCAGGGAAAGGGATTTCCAGCCCTTTATCCTGGACAGAGCTGGAATTATTTGGGGGAAATGTGGGAAAATCCCTTCAGGGAGAGGTTTTTGCTGCCGCCGTTCCCGGGGCGTTCCGGGCCGGATCCGGCTCTCGCCGCCGCGCTCCCAGCGCCTTTCCGGCCTCTCCCGTCCTCTAATTCCATCCTTTCCCCGGGATGTTCCACTTTTCCCTCAGTTCCTGGTGTTATTTGGGGAAATTCCTTCAGGGAAAAGGATTTCCAGCCCTTTATCCAGGGCAGAGGTGGATTTATTTGGGAAAATTTGGAAAATCTGCGGAAATTTGGGAAAATTCCTTCAGGGAAGCCAATTCCAGCCCTTTGTGCCTGGGGGAGGTGGAGTTATTTGGGAAAATTTGGGAGAATTTCTTTATTGAAAGTGTTTCCAGCTCTTTATCCTGGGCAGAGGTGCAGCTATTTGGGAAATTTGGGAATATTTGGGAAAATTCTTCATATAGAGCAATTTCCAGCCCTTTGTCCCTCGGGGAAGCGTGGTTATTTGGGAAAGTTGGGAAAATTCCTTCAGGAAACGCAGTTTCCAGCCTTTTATCCTGGACAGAGGTGCAGTTATTTGGGAATATTTGGGAAAATTGGGGAAAATTCCTTCAGGGAAGGGA
Organism: Delichon dasypus; assembly: GCA_037837765.1. NCBI lineage: Eukaryota > Metazoa > Chordata > Aves > Passeriformes > Hirundinidae > Delichon > Delichon dasypus. The sequence goes on from JBBAXF010000023.1 coordinate 1,527,322, forward strand.
TTTCCAGCCCTTTATCCAGGGCAGAGGTGGATTTATTTGGGAAATTTGGAAAATCTGCGGAAATTTGGGAAAATTCCTTCAGGGAAAGCCAATTCCAGCCCTTTGTGCCTGGGGGAGGTGGAGTTATTTGGGAAAATCCCTTTATTGAAAGTGTTTCCAGCTCTTTATCCAGGGCAGAGGTGCAGCTGTTTGGGAAATTTGGGAATATTTGGGAAAATTCCTTCAGGGAAAAGGATTTCCAGCCCTTTATCCAGGGCAGAGGTGGAATTATTTGGGAAAATTTGGGGAAATTCCTTCTGGGAATGCAGTTTCCAGCCTTTTATCCTGGAGAGAGGTGCAGTTATTTGGGAAAATTTGGAAAATCTGGGGAAATTTAGGAAAATTCCTTCAGGGAAAGCCAATTCCAGCCCTTTGTGCCTGGGGGAGGTGGAGTTATTTGGGAAAATTTGGGAAAATTCCTTTATTGAAAGTGTTTCCAGCCTTTTATCCAGGGCAGAGGTGCAGCTATTTGGGAAATTTGGGAAAATTCTTCATATAGAGCAATTTCCAGCCCTTTGTCCTCGGGGAAACGTGGTTATTTGGGAAAGTTGGGAAAATTCCTTCAGGGAAAGCGATTTCCAGCCCTTTATCCTGGACGGAGCTGGAATTATTTGGGGGAAATCTGGGGAAATGTGGGAAAATCCCTTCCGGGAGAGGTTTTGCGGCCGCCGTTCCCGGGTTGTTCCGGGCCGGATCCGGCTCTCGCCGCCGCGCTCCCAGCGCCTTTCCGGCCTCTCCCGTCCCTCGGTGCCCGCGCTGCTCCCGAGCCTCTGGCCCGGAGCGCGCCGGGAGCTCTCGCGGCCGCGTTTTCCCCGCAGAACCTGGAGCTGAAGGATCTGCTGCCCTACGGCTTCGCCATCCACCACGCCGGCATGACGCGCGTCGACCGGACCCTGGTGGAGGATCTCTTCGCCGACAAACACATCCAGGTGCCAGCGGAATTCCCGAGGGAGCGCCGGGCTCGGGTGAAATCGGGATCCGGCTGCTCCCGGGGCGGGGAAAGAGGGGATTTTCCTGAGGGAGAGGGGAAATGGGAGGTGGAAAAGGGAATTTTGGGGTGTTGGAGGTGTGAGGGTTGTTGGGAGTTGGGAAAAGCAGATTTATTGGGAATTGGGAAAAGCAGATTTATTGGGAATTGGGGAAAGCAGATTTCCTGGGAATTGGGAAAAGCAGATTTCCTGGGAATTGGGAAAAGCAGATTTATTGGGAATTGGGAAAAGCAGATTTCCTGGGAAATTGGGAATGAGGAAAAGCAGATTTATTGGGAATTGGGAAAAACGCGGCCCCGGTGCTCGGCCGTGGGGACGTTCCTGCTTGTCCCTTCTCCAGAGCGTTCCCAGCTGCTTCCTCCCTCGGGAAGCTTTTTTGGTGGATTTGGAGGTTCTGGCTGGGTTGGAGGTTCCTGGTGGATCTGATCCCCGTTTTTTTGGTGGATTCAGAGGTTCCTGGCAGGATTTGGATGTTCCTGGTGGATCTGATGCCCGTTTTTTGGTGGATTTGGAGGTTCCTGGCAGGATTTGGAGGTTCCTGGATGGATTTGGATCTTCCTGGTGGATCTGATCCCTATTTTTTGGTGCATTTGTTGGTTCCTGGTGGATCTGATCCCTGTTTTTGGGTGCATTTGTTGGTTCTGGTGGATCTGATCCCCGTTTTTTGGTGGATTTGTTGGTTCTGGTGGATCTGATCCCTGTTTTTGGGTGCATTTGTTGGTTCCTGGTGGATCTGATCCCCGTTTTTTGGTGGATTTGTTGGTTCTGGTGGATCTGATCGCCGTTTTGGGGTGCATTTGTTGGTTCTGGTGGATCTGATCCCCGTTTTTTGGTGGATTTGTTGGTTCTGGTGGATCTGATCCCTGTTTTTGGGTGCATTTGTTGGTTCCTGGTGGATCTGATCCCCGTTTTTTTGTGAATTTGGAGGTTCCTGGCAGGGTTTGGAGGTTCCTGGATGGGTTTGGATCTTCCTGGTGGATCTGATCCCCGTTTTTTGGTGGATTTGTTGGTTCTGGTGGATCTGATCGCCGTTTTGGGGTGCATTTGTTGGTTCTGGTGGATCTGATCCCCGTTCTCCGGCAGGTCCTGGTGTCCACGGCCACGCTGGCCTGGGGCGTGAACCTGCCGGCGCACACGGTGATCATCAAGGGCACGCAGGTGTACAGCCCGGAGAAGGGGCGCTGGACGGAGCTGGGGGCGCTGGACATCCTCCAGGTGGGAGCTGCGAACATCCCGGCCTCAGGCCCCAGCCCAGGTCCTGCCCTGGGTGTCCTCGGTGCTCCTCGATCTTCTCGCTGCTGGACTGGAGGGGAGGGGGGAAATTCCTCCAGGATTCCACGCCCAGGTCCTTCCAGATAATTCCTTGAGGATTCTATGCCCAGGTCCTTCCAGATAATTCCTCAGGAATTCCATGTCCAGAACCTCCTGAGATAATTCCTCCAGGATTCCACGTCCAGGTCCTTCCAGATAATTCCTTAAGGATTCTACGCCCAGGTCCTTCCAGATAATTCCTCCAGAATTCCATGCCCAGGTCCTTCCAGATAATTCCTCAGGAATTCCATGTCCAGAACCTCCTGAGATAATTCCTCCAGGATTCCATGCCCAGGTCCTTCCAGATAATTCCTTAAGGATTCCACGCCCAGGTCCTTCCAGATAATTCCTTCAGGATTCCATGTCCAGAACCTCCTGAGATAATTCCTCAAGAATTCGTTCCCAGATTCACCTGAGACAATCCCTCAAGAACTCCTTGCCCAAAACCTCCTGAGATAATTCCTCAATTCCTTTCCCAGATCCATCTTAGACAATTCCCTGCCCAAACCCGTCCCAGATAATTCCTCAAGAATTCCATGGCCAGACCCACCTGAGATAATCCCTCAAGAATTCCTTGCTTGGATCCTCCTGAGACAATTCCTTTCCCAAACCCATCCCAGATAATTCCTCAAGAATTCCATGTCTAGATCCACCTGAGATAATTCCTCAGGAATTCCATGCCTGGTTTCTCCTGAGATAATTCCTCAAGAATTCCTTTCCCAAACCCACCTGAGATAATTCCCTGCCCAAACCCACCTGAGATATTTCCCTGCCTGGATCCACCTGAGATAATTCCTCAAGAATTCCCTGCAGAATTCCCGTTGTCCTGAGGCGTTTGTCGCGGTTGCAGATGCTGGGCCGCGCCGGGAGGCCGCAGTACGACACGAAGGGAGAGGGAATTCTCATCACTTCGCACGGCGAGCTCCAGTATTACCTGTCGCTGCTCAACCAGCAGCTGCCCATCGAGAGCCAGATGGTGGCCAAGCTCCCGGACATGCTCAACGCCGAGGCCGTGCTCGGAAACGTCCAGAACGCCAAGGTCGGCCGCCGTTCCCGCGTTTCCGGGGGGTTCGGGGCGTTCCAGGGGTTCTCGGGGGAGGTTTGGGGTGTGGGAGTGGGAAATGTGGGGTTGGCTCCTGAATGGTTTGAGGGAGGTGGGAGAGGAGGGGAGGAGAGGGAATTGGGCGCCGGGAGGAGCGGAATTTTCCTGGGGAATTTGGGGGCGAGGAAAAGCGGATTTCTGGGGAATTTGGGGTGAGGAAAAGCGGATTTCTGGGGAATTTGGGGTGAGGAAAAGCGGATTTCTGGGGAATTTGGGGCAGGGAAAAGCAGATTTCTGGGGAATTTGGGGCAGGGAAAAGCGGATTTCTGGGGAATTTGGGGCAGGGAAAAGCAGATTTCTGGGGAATTTGGGGCAGGGAAAAGCGGATTTTTCCTGGGGAATTTGGGGCAGGGAAAAGCGGATTTCTGGGGAATTTGGGGCAGGGAAAAGCGGATTTCTGGGGAATTTGGACAGGGAAAAGCGGATTCCTGGGGAATTTGGGGCAGGGAAAAGCGGATTTCTGGGGAATTTGGGGCAGGGAAAAGCGGATTTCTGGGAATTTGGGGCGAGGAAAAGCAGATTTCTGGGGAATTTGGGGCAGGGAAAAGCGGATTTCTGGGGAGTTTGGGGCAGGGAAAAGCGGATTTCTGGGGAATTTGGGGCGAGGAAAAGCAGATTTCTGGGGAATTTGGGGCGAGGAAAAGCGGATTTCTGGGGAATTTGGGGCAGGGAAAAGAGGATTTCTGGGGAATTTGGGTGAGGAAAAGCGGATTTCTGGGGAATTTGGGGCAGGGAAAAGCGGATTTTTCCTGGGGAATTTGGGGCAGGGAAAAGCGGATTTCTGGGGAATTTGGGGCGAGGAAAAGCGGATTTCTGGGGAATTTGGGGCGAGGAAAAGCGGATTCCTGGGGAATTTGGGGCAGGGAAAAGCGGATTCCTGGGGAATTTGGGGTGAGGAAAAGCGGATTTCTGGGGAATTTGGGGCAGGGAAAAGCGGATTTCTGGGGAATTTGGGGCAGGGAAAAGCGGATTTCTGGGGAATTTGGGGCGAGGAAAAGCGGATTTCTGGGGAATTTGGTTTGAGGAAAAGCGGATTTCTGGGGAATTTGGGGCAGGGAAAAGCGGATTTCTGGGGAATTTGGGGCGAGGAAAAGCGGATTTCTGGGGAATTTGGGGCGAGGAAAAGCGGATTTCTGGGGAATTTGGGGTGAGGAAAAGCGGATTTCTGGGGAATTTGGGGCAGGGAAAAGCGGATTCCTGGGGAATTTGGGGCAGGGAAAAGCGGATTTCTGGGGAATTTGGGGCAGGGAAAAGCGGATTTCTGGGGAATTTGGGACAGGGAAAAGCGGATTTTTCCTGGGGAATTTGGGGTGAGGAAAAGCAGATTTCTGGGGAATTTGGGGTGAGGAAAAGCGGATTTCTGGGGAATTTGGGGCAGGGAAAAGTGGATTTCGGGGGAATTTGGGGTGAGGAAAAGCGGATTTCTGGGGAATTTGGGCAGGGAAAAGCGGATTTCTGCGGAATTTGGGCTGAGGAAAAGCGGATTTCTGGGGAATTTGGGGTGAGGAAAAGCGGATTTCTGGGGAATTTGGGGTGAGGAAAAGCGGATTTCTGGGGAATTTGGGGCGAGGAAAAGCGGATTTCTGGGGAATTTGGGGCAGGGAAAAGCGGATTTCTGGGGAATTTGGGGCGAGGAAAAGCGGATTTCTGGGGAATTTGGGGCGAGGAAAAGCAGATTTCTGGGGAATTTGGGGCGAGGAAAAGCGGATTTTTCCTGGGGAATTTGGGGTGAGGAAAAGCAGATTTCTGGGGAATTTGGGGCAGGGAAAAGCGGATTTCTGGGGAATTTGGGGCGAGGAAAAGCGGATTTCTGGGGAATTTGGGGCGAGGAAAAGCGGATTTCTGGGGAATTTGGGGTGAGGAAAAGCGGATTTCTGGGGAATTTGGTTTGAGGCAAAGCGGATTCCTGGGGAATTTGGGGCGAGGAAAAGCGGATTTCTGGGGAATTTGGGGTGAGGAAAAGCGGATTTCTGGGGAATTTGGGGTGAGGAAAAGCGGATTTCTGGGGAATTTGGGGCAGGGAAAAGCGGATTTCTGGGGAATTTGGGGCGAGGAAAAGCAGATTTCTGGGGAATTTGGGACAGGGAAAAGCTGATTTCTGGGGAATTTGGGGTGAGGAAAAGCGGATTTCTGGGGAATTTGGGGCAGGGAAAAGCGGATTTCTGGGGAATTTGGGGCGAGGAAAAGCAGATTTCTGGGGTATTTGGGGCAGGGAAATGCGGATTTCTGGGGAATTTGGGGCGAGGAAAAGCGGATTTCTGGGGAATTTGGGAAAAGCGGATTTCTGGGGAATTTGGGGCAGGGAAAAGCGGATTTCTGGGGAATTTGGCGTGAGGAAAAGCGGATTTCTGGGGAATTTGGGGTGAGGAAAAGCGGATTTCTGGAAATTTAGGGACCAGGAAAAGCAGATTTCCATATGAATTACATAGAGGAAAAGCAGATTTTCTTGGGAGTTACATACAGGAAAAGCAGCGTTCCTGGGAAATCAGAAGCCAGGAAAAAACAGCTTTTCTGGGAATTTGGAATGAGGAGAAGCAGCTTCTTTGGGAAATAGGAAATGAGGAAAAGCAGCTTTCCTGGGAATTTGAGTGCCAGGAAAAGCGGCTTTCCTGGAAACTTTGGGACCAGGAAAAGCAGATTTTCTGGGAAATTTGGAACCAGGAGAAGCAGATTTTCTGGGGAATCGAGCACCAGGAAAATCAGCTTCTCTGGGAGATTGGGAATGAGGAAAAGGAGCTTTCCTGAGAAATCTGGAATGAGGAAAAGGAGCTTTTCTCGGAAATGGAGCACCAGGAAAAACAGCTTTTCTGGGAAATTGGGAATGAGGAAAAGGAGCTTCTCTGGGAAATTGGAACCAGGAAAAGCAGCTTTCCTGGGAAATTGGGAGTGAGGAAAAGGAGCTTTCCTGGGAAATTGGAATGAGGAAAACAGCTTCTCTGGGAAATCTCAAATGAGGAAAAGCAGCTTCTCTGGGAAATCGAGCACCAGGAAACACAGCTGTTCTGGGAATTTGGAATGGGAGAAAACAGCTTTCGTGGGAAATCTGGAATGAGGAAAAGGAGCTTTTCTGGGAAATGGAGCACCAGGAAAAACAGCTTCTCTGGGAAATTGGGAATGAGGAAAAGGAGCTTCTCTGGGAAATTGGAACCAGGAGAAGCAGCTTTCCTGGGAAATTGGGAGTGAGGAAAAGCAGCTTTCCTGGGAAATCGAGCACCAGGAAAAGCAGCTGCTCTGGGAAACTGGGAATGAGGAAAAGCAGCTTCTCTGGGAATTGGAACCAGGAGAAGCAGCTTTCCTGGGGAACGGAGCAGCGGGAGAAGCAATTCTCCCCGCGTTTCCCGGCCGTTTTCGCGGGATTCACCCGGCCGGGCTGCGCCCCGGAGCCGCGGCGGCGCTGACGGGGATCGGGGACTCGCGCAGGACGCGGTGAACTGGCTGGGCTACACGTACCTGTACATCCGCATGCTGCGCTCGCCCACGCTCTACGGCATCGCCCACGAGCACCTGAAGGCCGATCCGCTCCTGGAGCAGCGGCGCCTGGACCTCGTGCACACGGCCGCGCTCACGCTCGACAAGAACAACCTGGTCAAGTACGACAAGAAAACCGGGAATTTCCAGGTGGGACGGTGGGAAAAATGGGGATTTTTTTGGTGGGATGGTGGGGAAAAAAAACCGGGGGGTTTTGGGTGGGAGGGGAAAAAAAAACGGGGATTTTTGGGTGGGAGGGGGAAAAAAATGGGGATTTCTGGGTGGGAGGTGAAACAACCTGGGGATTTCTGGGCAGGAGGGGGAAAAAAATGGAGATTTCTGTGTGGGATGGCGAGGAAAAAAAAAAACCGGGATTTCTGGGTGGGAGGGGGAAAAAACCCCGGGATTTTTGGGTGGGAGGGAAAAAAAATGGGGATTTCTGGGTGGGATGGCGGGGAAAAAAAATGGGGGAGGGATTTCTGGGTGGGAGGGGGAAAAAGATTTGAGATTTCTGGTGGGATGGCAGGGGAAAAAAAATGGGGATTTTTGGGCGGGAGGGGAAAAAAAAACGGGGATTTTTGGGTGGGAGGGTGAGAAAATGAGGAGGTTCCTGGTGGGGTGGGTTGTCCTGGTTGTCCTGGCCGTTCCCGTGGTTTGTCTGGGTTGTTCCTGTTGTTTTCCCCCATAATTCCTGTGGATTGTCCTGGACGTTTCTGTGGGTTCTCCTGGCCGTTCCCGTGGTTTCTCCCAACTGTTCCCGTGGTTTCTCCCCACAATTCCTGTGGGTTCTCCTGGCTGCTCCCATGGTTTCTCCCCATAATTCCTGTGGATTGTCCTGGACATTCCCGTGGTTTCTCCCCACAATTCCTGTGGATTCTCCTGGCCGTTCCCACGGTTTCTCCCAGCATTCCCGCTGTTCTCCCGGCCGTTCCCGTGGTTTCTCCTGATTGTTCCTGTGGTTTCTCATGGCCATTCCAGCTGTTCCCTGACAGTTCCAGCTGTTCCCCCTGTCATTCCCATGGTTTATCCTGTCTGTTCCCGTGGTTTATCCCGGCTGTTCCCGTGGTTTATCCTGTGGTTTATCCCGGTTGTTCCCGTGGTTTATCCCGGTTGTTCCCGTGGTTTATCCCGGCTGTTCCCGTGGTTTATCCCGGTTGTTCCCGTGGTTTATCCTGTCTGTTCCCGTGGTTTATCCCGGCTGTTCCTGTGGTTTATCCCGGCTGTTCCCGTGGTTTATCCCGGTTGTTCCCGTGGTTTATCCCGGCTGTTCCTGTGGTTTATCCCGGCTGTTCCCGTGGTTTATCCTGTCTGTTCCCGTGGTTTATCCCGGTTGTTCCCGTGGTTTATCCCGGCTGTTCCCCTGGTTTATCCTGATTGTTCTGGCTGTTCTCCTGGTCATTCCCGTGGTTTCTCCTGATTGTTCCCACGGTCTCTCCCATCATTCCCGCTGTTCTCCCGGCCGTTCCCATGGTCTCTCCCATCATTCCCGCTGCTCTCCCGGCTGTTCCCGTGGTTTCTCCCATCATTCCCGCTGCTCTCCCAGCTGTTCCCATGGTCTCTCCCATCATTCCCGCTGTTCTCCCAGCTGTTCCCATGGTCTCTCCCATCATTCCCGCTGTTCTCCCAGCTGTTCCCATGGTCTCTCCCATCATTCCCGCTGTTCTCCCGGCCGTTCCCGCGGTCTCTCCTGACCGTTGCACGCGTTCTCCGCTGTCCCGGCAGGTGACGGAGCTGGGCCGCATCGCCAGCCATTACTACATCACCAACGAGACGGTGCAGACGTACAACCAGCTGCTGAAACCCACGCTGAGCGAGATCGAGCTCTTCCGCGTCTTCTCGCTGTCCTCCGAGTTCCGCAACATCACCGTGCGCGAGGTACCGGCGCGGCGACGGGCGGCACCCAACAAACAGCACCCACCCAACAGCACCCACCCAACAGCACCGAGCGACACCCAACAACACCCAGCAGCCACTACCCAATGACACCCAACAACACCCAACAGCCATCACTCAACACCCAACAGCACCCACCCAACAACACCCAACAGCACCTAACAGCGTCTAACAGCCACCACCCAACAGCACCCAACAACACCCAGCACCACCCAACATCACCCAACAGCCATCACCCAACAACACCCAACAGCCATCACCCAACAACACCTAACAGTCAGCACCCAACAGCCACTACCCAATGACACCCAACAACACCCAACAGCCATCACTCAACACCCAACAAACATCACCCAACAACACCCAGCACCACCCAACATCACCCAACGGCCATCACCCAACAACACCTATCAGTCAGCACCCAACAGCCACTACCCAATGACACCCAACAACACCCAACCAACAGCACCCATCCAGTGACACCTAACAGCACCCAACGACACCCAACGA
>JBBAXF010000023.1:1536733-1641140 GCA_037837765.1 Delichon dasypus
TGTCACCAGAGTCACACAGGTGCCACCGCGGTCACACGGGCGTCACCATGGCCACATGGGTGTCACCATGGTCACACAGATGTCACCATGGTCACACAGGTGCCACCATGGTCACACGGCTGTCACCATGGTCACACGGGTGTCACCACGGTCACACAGGTGCCACCATGGTCACACGGCTGCCACTATGGTCACACTGGGGCCACCATGGTCACACGGGTGCCACCACGGTCACATGGGTGCCACCATGGTCACATGGGGGCCACCACGGTCACACAGATGTCACCAGAGTCACATGGATGTCACCATGGTCACACGGGTGTCACTATGGTCACATGGGTGCCACCATGGTCACACTGGGGCCACCACGGTCACAGAGATGTCACCAGTGTCACACGGGTGCCACCACAGCCAGGTGACACCAACCGGGGTCCGTCCCTGTCACCTCCAGCCACGCCCAGCCGGGTGGGACAAAGGGACAAAGGGCACCGCGGGAATGGGGACGGGAATGGGGACGGGAATGGGGACGGGAATGGGGACGGGAATGGGGACTGGGAATGGGGACGGGAATGGGGACTGGGAATGGGGACTGGGAATGGGGACGGGAATGGGGACGGGAATGGGGACGGGAATGGGGGCGTCACTGTCACTGCCGGGAACCGGGAACGAATTCCTGTCCCTGGTCCCTCCCACACCTTGGGATCGGCCAGAGCTCTGCCCCGCTCCTGAGTCCCCAAAATGTGTCCCCAGCCCCATTCGGGTCCCCCAGCCCCATTTCAGGCTCCCCCAGCCCCATTTAGGGCCCCTCCAGCCCCCACTTCGGGCCCCTCCAGCCCCACTTCAGGCACCCCCAGCCCCATTTCGGGCTCTCCCAGCCCCATTTCAGGCCCCCCCAGCCCCATTTCAGGCCCCCCCAGCCCCATTTCAGGCTCTCCCAGCCCCATTTCAGGTTCCCCCAGCCCCACTTCGGGCTCCCCCAGCCCCATTTCAGGCTCCCCCAGCCCCATTTAGGGCTCCCCCAGCCCCATTTCGGGCCCCTCCAGCCTCATTTCAGGCCCCCCCAGCCCCATTTCGGGCTCCCCCAGCCCCATTTCAGGCTCCCCCAGCCCCATTTTCCCCTCCAGCCCCACTTGGAGCCAGCCCGGCTCTCCAGCCCTCGGAGCGGCTCCGTGGGCTCCCCCGGGCTCTGGGAGCCCCGAGCTGCAGGTGGGGTCTCACCTGAGAGGGGACAGAGGGGACAGAACCCCCACGTGTGCCCTCAACGTGAGCTGGAGCAAAGCCCGTAACACCTCCCAGGGGAAACCCACGGACACTCACCCTCGAACTGGTAGTGCATGGTCTGGTGGATGCGCTCCGTGACGCTGCCCAGCCACTCCTGGAAGGACAGGGACACCTGGGACTCATCCAGCACCTGCTGACAGCCTGCAGGGGACAGGAGGGACACTGGGATGTCACTGTGACCCCAATCTGATCCTCCAGAGCTGTGTGACACTGCCCAGCCACTCCTGGGACACCTGGGACTCATCCAGCACCTGCTGACAGCCTGCAGGGGACAGGAGGGACACTGGGATGTCACTGTGACCCAAACCTGATCCCCCAGAGCTCTGGGACACCTGGGACTCATCCAACACCTGGTGACAGCCTGCAGGGGACAGAAGGGACACTGGGATGTCACCATGACCCAAAGATCAGTCCCCAGAGCTCTGGGACACCTGGGACTCATCCAGCCTGCAGGGGACAGGGAGGGACACTGGGATGTCACCGTGACCCAAAGATGAGTCCCCAGAGCTGTGTGACACCTGGGGCTCATCCAGCCTGCAGGGGACAGGGAGGGACACTGGGATGTCACCGTGACCCAAAGATGAGTCCTCAGAGCTGTGTGACACCTGGGGCTCATCCAGCACCTGGTGACAGCCTGGAGGGGACAGAAGGGACACTGGGATGTCACTGTGACCCAAACCTGACCCCTCAGAGCTGTGTGACACTGCCCAGCCACTCCTGGGACACCTGGGACTCATCCAGCCTGGAGGGGACAGGGAGGGACACTGGGATGTCACCGTGTCCCAAAGCTCAGTCCTCAGAGCTCTCTGACACCTGGGACTCATCCAGCACCTGGTGACAGCCTGCAGGGGACAGGGAGGGACACTGAGATGTCACTGTGTCCCAAACCTGATCCCCCAGAGCTCTGTGACATCTGGGACTCATCCAACACCTGGTGACAGCCTGCAGGGGACAGGAGGGACACTGGGATGTCACCGTGTCCCAAACCTGACCCCCCAGAGCTCTGGGACACCTGGGACTCATCCAGCCTGCAGGGGACAGGAGGGACACTGGGATGTCACTGTGACCCAAACCTGATCCCCCAGAGCTCTGGGACACCTGGGGCTCATCCAGCCTGCAGGGGACAGAAGGGACACTGGGATGTCACCGTGACCCAGAGCTGGGGGTGTCTGTGGGAGCAGAACCGGCCCAGGGCAGGATGGGTGAGCTCTGGGCTGGGGAAGAAGCAGGAGAATGAGGGATTTGTGCCAATTTCCAGGCAAGACTCAAGGCCAGAGTGGGGAAAGCACCGAGCAAAGGCTGCTGCCCTGGCACGGGGCGATGCCAGCGTGGGGAGAGGGTTTGTGCACAGGGACGTGGGGAAACCCACGGGACTCCATGGTGCTGAGGGCCCTTTCCTCTCCCACACATCCCACAGAACCCCAGCAGAAATAACTCATGGAATCTGGGAACGGCTTGGGTCGGAGGGGACCTCAAAGCTCATCCTGTTCCACCAGGGACGTGTCCCCTCCAGGGACATCCAGTCTTTTCTCCCAAGATCCCATCCAAACCTGCACATGGAATCCTGGATGGGTTTGGGGTGAAAGGGACCTGAGCCCATCCAGGTCCAACCCCAACACCTTCCACAGTCCCAGCAGGCTCCAGCCTGGCCCTGGGATCCAGGGCCACCCACAGCTGCTCTGGGAATTCCATCCCAGCCAGGAATTCCTGCCCAAAATCCCATCTAAACTTCCACATGGGATCCTGGATGGGTTTGGGGTGGAGGGTCCCCAAAGTCCATCCAGTCCCACCATGGATCCAGGTGGCTCCAGCCTGGCCTTGGACACTCCCAGGGATCCCAGCTGCTCTGGGAATTCCATCCCAGCCAGGAATTCCTGCCCAAAATCCCATCTTAATCTCCACGTGGAATCCTGGATGGGTTTGGGGTGAAAGGGACCTCAAAGCCCATCCAGGTCCAACCCCAACACCTTCCACAGTCCCAGCAGGCTCCAGCCTGGCCCTGGGCACGCCCAAGGATCCAGGGGCACCCACAGCTCCTGTGGGAATTCCATCCCAGCCAGGAATTCCTGCCCAAAATCCCGTCTAAACTTCCACATGGAATCCTGGAATGGTTTGGGGTTGGAGGGACCCCAAAGTCCATCCAGTCCCACCATGGATGCCACACTTTGCATGGATCCAGGTGGCTCCAGCCTGGCCTTGGACACTCCCAGGGATCCCAGCTGCTCTGGGAATTCCATCCCAGCCAGGAATTCCTTCCCAAAATCCTGTCTAAACTTGCACATGGAATCCTGGATGGGTTTGGGGTGGAGGGTCCTCAAAGCCCAACCAGTCCCACCATGGATCCCAGACTTCCCATAGGTGCTCCAGCCTGACCTTGGACACTCCCAGGGATCCCAGCTGCTCTGGGAATTCCATCCCAGCCGGGAATTCCATCCCAAAATCCCGTCTAAACCTGCACATGGAATCCTGGAATGGTTTGGGTTGGAAGAGACCCCAATGTTCCCCCAGTGCCACCATGGCAGGGACAATTCCCACTGTCCCCAGGGTGCTCCAGCCCGGCCTTGGACACTTCCAGGGATTTGGGGGCAGCCACAGCTCCTCTGGGAATTCCTTCCCACCCCCCACGCCCATCCATACCCGGCGCTCACCGTGTCTCTTCAGCGAGGACGAGGATGAAGATGACGAGGATGAGGCGACCGGCGGCTTCCTCAGGCTGCTCCTCCTGGGGCCGGGATGAGCCGGGTCCGGAGCCAGGAGGGGGCCGGGCACCTGCGGCGCTGAGGGGGGAACGGTCACCCGGAGCGCCCGGAGCCGCCGGGCACCTCCCGCCCTGGGCACCTCCCGCCCTGGGCACCTCCCGCCCCCGGCACCTCCCGCCCCGGGCACCTCCCGCCCCGGGCACCTCCCGCCCCCGGGCACCTCCCGCCCCCGGGCACCTCCCGCCCCGGGCACAGCACCACCAGCGACCCGCGGGCACGGGGCAGGAGACAGCCAGCACCCGCAGCTGCTCCACGGATCCACAGCTGGATCCCAGCACCCGCAGCTGCTCCACAGCTGGATCCCAGCACCCGGAGCTGCTCCGGGGCTCCACAGCTGGATCTGAGCCCAGGGAGCTGCTCCACAGCTGGATCCCAGCACCCGGAACTGCTCCGGGGCTCCACACCTGGATCCCAGCACCCGGAGCTGCTCCACAGCTGGATCCCAGCACCCGCAGCTGCTCCACAGCTGGATCCCAGCACCCACAGCTGCTCCACAGCTGGATCCCAGCACCCGCAGCTGCTCCGGGGCTCCACAGCTGGATCCCAGCACCCGGAGCTGCTCTGGGGCTCCACAGCTGGATCCCAGCACCCGGAGCTGCTCCACAGCTGGATCCCAGCACCCGGAGCTGCTCCAGGGCTCCACAGCTGGATCCCAGCACCCGCAGCTGCTCCGGGGCTCCACAGCTGGATCCCAGCACCCGCAGCTGCTCTGGGGCTCCACAGCTGGATCTGAGCACCCGCAGCTGCTCTGGGGCTCTACAGCTGGATCCGAGCACCTGGAGCTGCTCCACAGCTGGATCCCAGCACCTGGAGCTGCTCCAGGGCTCCACAGCTGGATCCCAGCACCCGCAGCCGCTCCACAGCTGGATCCCAGCACCCGCAGCTGCTCCAGGGGCTCCACAGCTGGATCCCAGCACCCGGAGCTGCTCCGGGGCTCCACAGCTGGATCCGAGCGCACGGAGCTGCTCCAGGGGCTCCACAGCTGGATCTGCCCCACAGAGCTGCTCCAGGAGCTCCACAGCTGGATCTGCCCCACAGAGCTGCTCCAGGGGCTCCACAGCTGGATCTGCCCCACAGAGCTGCTCCAGGAGCTCCACAGCTGGATCTGCCCCCACGGAGCTGCCCCAGGGCTCCACAGCTGGATCTGCCCCATGGAGCTGCTCTGGGGCTCCACAGCTGGATCTGCCCCACAGAGCTGCCCCAGACGCTCCACAGCTGGGTCTGCCCCACGGAGCTGCCCCAGGGGGATGCCAGCCCCCTCCCACGCCCCAGCCCTCCCCAGGGACGCTCACCTGGCCCCAGGTCCTTTTTCCTCCTCTTGGCCTTGGCCGCCGCCGCCCCCCGAGCCCGCGCCGTGGAGCCGGGGCCGCGCAGCAGCTGCGGGATCACCGTGCCCTTCAGACCTGGGGACACAATGCCGTCCCTAAAAACATCCCCACACGGACAGCCCGACCCCCAGCGCACCCCAAAGGGCCCCAAGGAACCCCACACCCGCTCCCGCTGTGCCCCCCGAGTGGGTTCACCTTGGGCTGGGTGGGGTTACTGGGGGGCAGAACCCCCTAAGTGGTGAGAATGCGGGAGGATGCTGCTGGGGAGGGGTTCAGGGAATGAACCCCAGATATTCCTGCTGTGGGGTTCATGGAATGAACCCCAGATATTCCTGCTGTGGGTCACAGGGAATGAACCCCAGATATTCCTGCTGTGGGGTTCAGGGGGGTGTGCCCCAGATATTCCTGCTGTGGGGTTTAGGGGGTGAGCCCCAGATATTCCTGCTGTGGGGTTCAGGGGGGTGTGCCCCAGATATTCCTGCTGTGGGGTTTAGGGGGTGAGCCCCAGATATTCCTGCTGTGGGGTTTAGGGAATGAACCCCAGATATTCCTGCTGTGGGTTTAGGGAATGAACCCCAGATATTCCTGCTGTGGGTCACAGGGAATGAACCCCAGATATTCCTGCTGTGGGGTTTAGGGGGGTGTGCCCCAGATATTCCTGCTGTGGGTTTAGGGAATGAACCCCAGATATTCCTGCTGTGGGTTTATGGGGAATGAACCCCAGATATTCCTGCTGTGGGTTTATGGAATGAACCCCAGATATTCCTGCTGTGGGGTCACAGGGAATGAACCCCAGCTATTCCTGCTGTGGGGTTTATGGGATGAACCCCAGATATTCCTGCTGTGGGGTTTAGGGGGCTGTGCCCCAGATATTCCTGCTGTGGGTTCAGGGGGGTGAACCCCAGATATTCCTGCTGTGGGGTTTAGGGAATGAACCCCAGATATTCCTGCTGTGGGGTTCAGGGGGTGTGCCCCAGATATTCCTGCTGTGGGGTCACAGGGAATGAACCCCAGATATTCCTGCTGTGGGTTCATGGAATGAACCCCAGATATTCCTGCTGTGGGTTCATGGAATGAACCCCAGATATTCCTGCTGTGGGAGGCATTTTGGGGGATGAACCCCAGAGATCGCTTGGGGGAGGGGTTCAGAGTTTCCAGTCCTGGAAAAAGACCCCCACCCCTGTGGAGCCCCCTCTGTGTTCCACACAGACAGGAGCTGGCTGTTCCCATTGGGAATGGCTCCACACAGACAGGAGCTGGCTGTTCCCATTGGGAATGGCTCCCCACAGACAGGAGCTGGCTGTTCCCATTGGGAATGGCTCCACACAGACAGGAGCTGGCTGTTCCCAGTGGGAATGGCTCCCTAGACAGGAGCTGGCTGTTCCCATTGGGAATGGCTCCCCACAGACAGGAGCTGGCTGTTCCCATTGGGAATGGCTCCACACAGACAGGAGCTGGGTGCTCCCATTGGGAATGGCTCCACACAGACAGGAGCTGGCTGTTCCCATTGGGAAGGGCTCCCATTGGGAATGGCTCCCCACAGACAGGAGCTGGCTGTTCCCAGTGGGAATGGCTCCCATTGGGAATGGCTCCCCACAGACAGGAGCTGGCTGTTCCCATTGGGAATGGCTCCCCACAGACAGGAGCTGGCTGTTCCCATTGGGAATGGCTCCCCACAGACAGGAGCTGGCTGTTCCCAGTGGGAATGGCTCCCCACAGACAGGAGCTGGCTGTTCCCATTGGGAATGGCTCCTCACAGACAGGAGCTGGCTGTTCCCATTGGGAATTGCTCCCCACAGAGCCCTGTGCTCACAGCAGGACAGGGCAGGACCCAAACCCAATCCCCAGACGCTCCAGCACCACGGGACGCCTGCCAGGAGCACCCAGGCCGATGTCTAGGGTGACCCCGAACCCCCCAATCCCCCCAAGCCCCTTCCCACCGCCGGCGTCGGAGGCGAGGAACTCGGAGAACTCCTGGGCCAGGCTCTCGTCGCTGGCGAAGGCGCAGATGCAGGCCAGGAAGTGGACGCAGCGCACGGGGGGCGACCCTTCCTCCTCCTCCTCCTCCTCCTCCTCCTCTTCACCCTCCCGCTCGCCCTTGGCGCGGCCGTGCCGGGGCGGCCGGCAGGCGCAGGAGAAGCGGCGCTGCGCGAAGCTGGCGTGCAGATAGCCCAGGCTGTGCCTCTGGCTGGCCTTGCACTTCACCACCAGCACGCTCTTGGTCACCCTCTGCACCAGCGGCCCCGTGGGCTCGGCCGCCAGCTCCCACAGGCTCTGCTTGGCCTCGGCGGGCGCCTGCACGGCCCCCAGCACCGAGCTCTTGAGCGGCAGCGCCGTGGCCTCGGCCCGGCAGCCCAGCGCCAGCTTCAGGTGCTGGCACTGCCCGTCGGCCGCCGCCGCCTGGGCGCAGGCGGGCGCGTGGCAGCGCCCCGAGCTCAGCTGGGTGATGAGGGTGCCCTCGGGGGTCTGGATGGCCGTCTGCGACAGCCCCAGCTGCACGAAGCAGCGCGAGTGGCGCTGGCGCACCGAGTAGAGGTGGCCCTGGGCGCCGGCGTGCAGGCGCACGGCGTCGGCGCCCGGCTGGCGGCGCGCGGCGGCGCGGAACACGGCGCCGCAGGTCTTGTTCTTGCAGCTCAGGCCCCGCGTGCCGTTGTAGGTGCCGCAGCGCGGGCACTTGCGGATGCCGCGCAGAGTGGCCTTGCCCAGGTCCGACAGGAAGGAAGGGGCCTTGGGCCTGCCCGGGCACGGATCCATGGGGCTGCGGAGGGAGAGGATGGATGGGAGATGCCG
Organism: Delichon dasypus; assembly: GCA_037837765.1. Classification (NCBI taxonomy): domain Eukaryota; kingdom Metazoa; phylum Chordata; class Aves; order Passeriformes; family Hirundinidae; genus Delichon; species Delichon dasypus. The sequence goes on from JBBAXF010000023.1 coordinate 1,544,892, forward strand.
GTCACGGGGGGCGGCCTGGAGGGATGTGCCACCCCAGGGGTCACCCTGAGAGTCCCTGTGCCACCCCTGTGCCACCCCACGGGTCACCTCGACAGGCTGTGCCACCTCTGTGCCACCCTGACAGGCTGTGCCACCCCAGGGGTCACCCTAAGAGCCCCTGTGCCACCCCATGGGTCACCTCGACAGGCTGTGCCACCCCTGTGCCACCCCAGGGGTCACCCTGAGAGCCCCTGTGCCACCTCTGTGCCCCCCTGACAGCTTGTGCCACCCCAGGGGTCACCCTGAGAGCCCCTGTGCCACCCCATGGGTCACCTCGACAGGCTGTGCCCCCCCACAGGTCACCCTGAGAGTCCCCGTCCCACCCCTGTGTCACCCTGACAGGCTGTGCCACCCCTGTGCCCCCCTGCCTGGTCCTGTGCCACCCCAGTGCTCACCCTAAGTCCCTGTGCCACCCCACAGTCCCTGTGTCACCCTGTCTGGTCCCTGTGCCACCCCACAGTCCCTGTGTCACCCTGCCTGGTCCCTGTGTCACTCTGTCTGGTCCCTGTGTCACTCTGTCTGGTCCCTGTGTCACTCCACAGTCCCTGTGTCACCCCACAGTCCCTGTGTCACTCTGTCTGGTCCCTGTGTCACCCCGCCTGGTCCCCGTGTCACCCCACAGTCCCTGTGTCACTCTGTCTGGTCCCTGTGTCACCCCACAGTCCCTGTGTCACCCCACAGTCCCTGTGTCACTCTGTCTGCTCCCTGTGTCACCCCGCCTGGTCCCCGTGTCACCCCACAGTCCCTGTGTCACCCCACAGTCCCTGTGTCACCCTGTCTGATCCCTGTGTCACCCCACAGTCCCTGTGTCACTCTGTCTGCTCCCTGTGTCACCCTGCCTGGTCCCTGTGCCCCGGGAGCACAGCCAGCTCCCCAGCTGCTGTCACCCTCCTGTCCCCCCGGGGTCTCCGTGAGCCCTTTTCCCCCAGCCTGAGCCCCAGCCAGCCCCGTCGCTCTCCCGGTGCCCACGTCGCCCTCAGGGCCAGCCCCGGGGGTCTCTCCCCTCACCGCCAGGCCCCGGCTCCCCTCACCACCAGGCCCCGGGGGTTTCTCCCCTCACGGCCAGGCCCGGGGCTCACGCCCCCTCCTCACCGGCGTCTCCCGGGGCTTCCCAGCATCCCTCGCGGCCCGTGACGTCACCTCCGCCGCCGGGCCCGCCCCGATACCTGAGTCCCGTTACCGCCGGCGGGAGCGCCGTGAGGGGAGCGCCACTTCCGCCACCGGCGCGCTCCTATTGGTCCGCTGGCGCCACGTGCTGCGCCGCGAGGGCTGCTGGGAGTTGTAGTCCGAGGCAGTGCGAGCACACCTAGGGCGCTTGGACTACAATTCCCATCAGCCCCCGCGGCGAGAATGCCCCAATTCCCTCTTTTCTCCCCAAATTTCGCCTTTTTCCCCCCAAATTCCGCTTTTTTCCCCCCAAATTCCGCTTTTTCCCCCCCACCAAATCCCACCAGCTCCACCCGCCCCCTGTGCCACCACCCGACAAAACACAGCACGCAAGCAGCTCAGGTTTTTTTTTTTTTTTTCATTTTTCCTTTTTTTTTTTTTAAAAAAAAAAAAAGCTTTTCTTTTTTTTTTTTCCATTTTTGCGAGTTTTTTTGTGTTTTTTTGTTTTTTTTTTTTTAAAGGCTGGGCGAGAGGTAGGATAGAAAAGGGCGTTTTTTTGGCCTCTGACAGATCAGGTTTGGGAGCTCGTCCCACGTGAAACACGCCCGCGCCACTGAGGGGATTTCACACAACGGATTAAAAACTTCCCATTCCCAAGAGATATCTCCTATCCACAAAAAAATTAAAAAAAAAATTAAAAGGGGGGAAGATCTGAGGCACCAACCACATCCAAAAGACTCCCGTGTCCTACCTTTAAATAAAGGAAAACGTACAAAAGTGGCCGACGGTTGTGCAAAAAAAAAACCAAAAATTCTTCGCTTTGCTCTTAATATTTTACAGAATCGGCGCAGGAAAATGTAGAAATCGGTAAAAAAATTAAAACCAACCAACCAACCAAGGGATTTGTCACGTTTTAGCAACGGGGATTTTGCCGTCCCGGGGCGGGAAGCTTTGGCTCATGTGGGGAGAGCTGGGAACTTTCAAGTCCCTTTTTTTAAAATTTCATTTTTATTATTATTATTATTATTATTTTAAATTTATTTTTTTTCCCCCGGCATAAGGCAAAAAACCCGATCCTGAAAAACGCACTGAGATCCAGCAAAGAATAATAATTAAAAAAATGATGTAAAAGAAAGGTTTGTGTTGTGAAAAATAAAAAAATCCTTTTTTTGGCTCCTTTAAAACAGGCGTGAGGCTGAAGGCAGCTCCAAATTCTCACAATTTTGGCTTTTTTGGGGTTTTTTTGTGTTTTTTTTTCCCCCCCAGTTGTTCCTGTTTTTTTTTTTTTCTGAGGGAGGGAAAAAAAAAAATCCAGGAAAAAAAAAATTACAAAAAAATCGACCTCAAAAAACAACGAAAGAGGAGGAAACAGAACAAAGAAATACGGAATAAAAAATAAGACGGCTCCAAAAAACAACAGAGAACGAAACGAAATAAAAAAAAACGAAATAAAAAAATAAAAGACGGCCCAAAAAACCCCTGAGAATGAAATAAAACAAAAATTACAAAATAAAAAATAAAAGACAGTTCCAAAAAACAAAAGAGAACAAAACAAAAAAAATAAAATAAAAATAAAAATAAAATACAAAATAAAAATAAAAAACAACCCAAAAAACCCCTGAGAACGAAACAAAACAAAACAAAACAAACAAAAAAAAAAAGACCCCAAAAAACAACAAAAGAGATCAAAACCAAAACCAAAATAAAAATGAAAACGACCCAAAAAACCCCTGAGAACGAAACAAAACAAAAAAATACAAAATAATGAAAGAAAAGACCCCAAAAAACAATAAAAGAGAACGAAACCAAACAAATTACAAAAGAAAAACAAAAAAACCCCCAAAAGAGAACAAAATGAATTACAAAATAAAAAAAAATTAAAAACGACCCCAAAAAACAAGAGAACAAAACAAATTACAAAATAAAACAAATTAAAAAAAAAACCCAGAAAACAACAAAACAAAGCGAAACAATTACGAAACAACAAAACATTAAAAAAAAAAACCTAAAAAAAAAATTTACAGGGGGGGAAAAAATTACAAAAAAATTTACTGAAAAAATAAAAAAAATTACTGAAAAAAATTACTGGGGGAAAAAAAAATAAATAAAACCAAAAACCTGAAAAAATAAAAAAATTACCAACAAATTGATCAAAAATTAAAAAAAATTATCAAAAAAATTTGCTGAAAAAAAGAAAAAGATTACAAAAAAAATTGACCAAAAAAATAAATTACCAAAAAAAATTACTGAAAAAATAAAAAAATTACAAAATTTCCCCAAAAAATAAAAAAACCCAAAATTTTACTGAAAAAATAAAAAAATTGCCAAAAATAATTACTGAAAAAATAAAAAATTACAAAAAAAAAAAAAAAAATTCCCGAAAAAAATTAAAAATGACCAAAAAAAATTTCCTGAAAAAATAAAAAAATGACCAAAAAAAATTTAAAAATGACCCAAAAAATTGACCATGTCCAAAAATTACGAAAAAATTTCCCCAAGAAATAAAAAAATGACCAAAAAAAAATTCCCCAAAAAATTAAAAAATTCCCCCCAAAAAATCTTGAAAAAAAAAAAAAAAATTCCCGAAAAAAATTTTAAAATGACCAAAAAATTCCCGAAAAAAAAAAAAAAAATTCCCGAAAAAAATTTTAAAATGACCAAAAAATCACCGAAAAAATAAAAAAATTTTACAAATAAACCGCCCCCGCTCCCCACAGCGATGACTTTGTGCAATTCCTGCCCCGATTCTCGGCTCAGGCAGCGAAATCCCTGCGATTTGTGTTTGCGAAAAAAGAACCGAACCCAAACAAAGCACAGAAACGAGACGGAACGAACGGATATAAACCAGAACAAACCAAAACAAACAAAACAAACCAAAACAAACCAAAACAAACCAAAACAAACCAAAACAAACCAAACAAAAAAAGAAATTTAAACCAAAACAAAACAAAAATCATAAAAAAACCAAAACAAACCAAACAAAAAAAAAAATAAAACAAAACAAAAATCATAAAAAAAATGAAACAAACCAAACAAAAAAAATTAAAACTAAACAAAAATCATTAAAAAACCGAAAACAAACCAAACAAAAAAAAAATTGAAACAAAACAAAAATCATTAAAAAACAAAACAAACCAAACAAAAAAAATTAAAACAAAACAAAAATCATGAAAAAACCAAACCAAACAAAAAAATTAAAAAAGAAAAATCATAAAAAAACCAAAACAAACCAAACAAAAAAAAATTAAAACAAAACAAAAATCATAAAAAAACCAAACAAAAAAAAATTAAAACAAAACAAAAATCATAAAAAAACCCAAAACAAACCAAACCAAAAAAAATTAAAACAAATCAAAAATCATAAAAAAACCAAAACAAACCAAACAAAAAAAAAATTAAAACAAAACAAAAATCATAAAAAAACCAAAACAAACCAAACCAAAAAAAATTAAAACAAAACAAAAATGATAAAAAAACCAAAACAAACCAAACAAAAAAAAAAATTAAAACAAAACAAAAATCATAAAAAAACCGAAACAAACCAAAGAAAAAAAAAATTAAAACAAATCAAAAATCATAAAAAAACCAAAACAAACCAAACAAAAAAAAATTAAAACAAAACAAAAATCATAAAAAAACCAAAACAAACCAAACAAAAAAAAATAAAACAAAACAAAAATAATAAAAAACCAAACCAAACAAAAAAATTAAAACAAAACAAAAATAATAAAAAAAAGAAACAAACCAGACAAAAAAAATTAAAACAAATAAAAAATCATAAAAAAACCGAAACAAACCAAACAAAAAAAAATTAAAACAAAACAAAAATGATAAAAAAAAGAAACAAACCAAACAAAAAAAATTAAAACAAAACAAAAATCATAAAAAAACCGAAACAAACCAAACAAAATATTAAAACAAAACAATAAAATCATAAAAAAACCGAAACAAACCAAACAAAAAAAAATTAAAACAAAACAAAAATGATAAAAAACCCAAACAAACCAAACAAAGAAAGAAATTTAAACCAAAACAAAACAAAAATCATAAAAAAAAATTAAAAAAATCCAAACAAACCAAACAAACCGAAACAAACCAAACAAAAAAAGAAATTTAAACCAAACCAAAACAAAAATCATAAAAAAATTTAGAAAAAACCCAAAATAAAACCCCAAAAAACCAGAATTAACCCCTCGACGCTGCCACCGCCCGACGCCCGCGGGGGGATTTTTGTTTTGTTGTTTTTTTTGGGGGTGGGGAGAGAATTTTCCGCGAGCTTCCGGCCGCGCCGTCCCCGCGCGCTCAGGGCGTCTCGAAGCCCACGCGGAAGCCGGGCTGCGCCGGCACCACGGCGCCGTTCTGCGCCGGCGGCACGCCGTAACCGGGGCCCAGCCACGGCGCCGACGACTGGCTCTGCCTGCGTTTGGGGGGGAAAAAGAAAAATAAAATATAAATATTGATGTGAAATATCCTGGAGTCGGGGAAGGATTCGTGAAGGTGGGAGGGGAGGGGTGATGGGAGGTTGGGAGGTTTGTGGAGGTGGGGGCGTTTGGAGGGTTGGAGGAGGGGGAATCGGTGCTTGGAAGGGAGAAAATTTTGGATAAAAATGCTGTGGGTTCATCCAAAACACTGTTAGGATGGCCTCAACTCGGTGCAGCTGAGGTGCAAAAATCACTTCTCAAAAGGGAGAAAATTTGGGATAAAAATGTTGTGGGTTCACCCAAAACCCTGCTAGGATGGACTCAACTCGGTGCAGCTCCGAGGTGCAAAAACCCCGACTCAAAAGGGAGAAAATTTGGGAAAAAAACGCTCTGGATTCATCCAATCCATCACTGGGGTGTCCCCACCCCTTTGCATCTCCAAGGTGCAAAAATCACTTCCCAAAAGGGAGAAAATTTGGGATAAAAACGCTCTGGATTCATCCGATCCATCACTGGGGTGTCCTCACCTTGATGAGGCTCTGAGGTGCAAAAATCACTTCCCAAAAGGGAGAAAAATTTGGGATAAAAATGCTCTGGATTCATCCAAAGCCTTGCTGAGAGGTCCCTGCCCCTGCTGGGGTGTCCCCACCTTGATGAGGCTCCAGGGTGCAAAAATCACTTCTCAAAAGGGAGAAAATTTGGGATAAAAATGCTGTGGGTTCACCCAAAACCCTGTTAGGATGGACTCAACTCGGTGCAGCTCTGAGGTGCAAAAATCCCGACTCAAAAGGGAGAAAATTTGGGATAAAAACGCTCTGGATTCATCCAATCCCTCACTGGGGTGTCCCCACCCCTTTGCATCTCCAAGGTGCAGAAATCGCTTCCCAAAAGGGAGAAAAATTTGGACAAAAATGCCCTGGATTCATCCAAACCCTTGCTGGGATGTCCTCACCTTGATGAGGCTCTGAGGTGCAAAAATCCCGACTCAAAAGGGAGAAAATTTGGGATAAAACTGCTCTGGATTCATCCAAAGCCTTGCTGAGAGGTGCCCACCCTGTTGCATCTCCAAGGTGCAAAAATCACTTCCCAAAAATTTGGGATAAAAATGTTGTGGGTTCATCCAAAACCCTGTTAGGATGTCCTCACCTTGATGAGGCTCTGAGGTGCAAAAATCGCTGCCCAAAAGGGAGAAAATTTGGGAAAAAAACGTTCTGGATTCATCCAATCCCTCCTTGGGCTGTCCCCACCCTGGTGCACCTCTGAGGTGCAGAAATCCCCTCCCAGAGGTGAAAAAAAGGGGATAACCCCTCCAGGACTCACCCAAAAACACGGATAAACCCCCGGGACTCACCCAAAAACACGGATAAACCCCCGGGACTCACCCAAAAACACCGATAAACCCCTGGGACTCATCCAAAAACACGGATAAACCACTGGGACTCACCCAAAAACACGGATAAACCCTCCAGGACTCACCCAAAAACACAGATAAACCCCCGGGACTCACCCAAAAACACGGATAAACCCCTGGGACTCATCCAAAAACACGGATAAACCCCTGGGACTCATCCAAAAACACGGATAAACCCCCGGGACTTACCCAAAAACACGGATAAACCCCTGGGACTCACCCAAAAACATGGATAAACCCCCGGGACTTACCCAAAAACACGGATAAACCCCTGGGACTCACCCAAAAACACGGATAAACCCCTGGGACTCACCCAAAAACACAGATAAACCCCCAGGACTCACCCAAAAACATGGATAAACCCCTGGGACTCACGCAAAAACATGGATAACCCCTCCAGGACTCACCCAAAACCACGGATAAACCCCTGGGACTCACCCAAAACCACGGATAAACCCCTGGGACTCACCCAAAACCACGGATAACCCCTCCAGGACTCACCCAAAACCACAGATAACCCCCCCAGGACTCACCCAAAGCCCTGCTGGTTCCAGGCCTGTCCGTAGACGCCGTAGGTGGGCACCTGCCAGCCGTTGGGCACGTACTGGCCCAGCTGGGCACCGCCGTACCACTGCCCCCACTGCCCGTAGGCCGGCGGGTAGCTCAGCTGGCCCTGGGGACACGCGCGGGGCCGCGGTGAGGAGCTGGGGACATCGGGAATTCTCACCCCCCAGACGGGACACGGCTGCTCTGAGCTGGGCAGGGAGGCTCCCAGGGGTGCTTTGCTGGGAATTCCATCCTGTCCCTTCCCAGTATCCCATCAAACCCTTCCCAGTATCCCATCAAACCCATCCCAGTATCCCATCAAACCCTTCCCAGTATCCCATCAAACCCATCCCAGTATCCCATCAAATCCTTCCCAGTATCCCATCAAACCATTCCCAGTATCCCATCAAACCCATCCCAGTATCCCATCAAACCCATCCCAGTATCCCATCTAACCCTTCCCAGTATCCCATCCATGATCCATCATCCATCCATCATCCATCATCCATCCATCCACCATCCATCCATCATCCATCCATCCATCCTCCATCCATCCATCATCCATCCATCCATCATCCATCCATCCATCCATCATCCATCATCCATCCATCCACCATCCATCCATCATCCATCCATCCATCCTCCATCCATCCATCATCCATCATCCATCCATCCATCATCCATCCATCCATCCATCATCCATCATCCATCCATCCACCATCCATCCATCATCCATCCATCCATCCTCCATCCATCCATCATCCATCATCCATCCATCCATCATCCATCCATCCATCCATCATCCATCATCCATCCATCCATCCATCATCCATCCATCCATCCATCCATCATCCATCATCCATCCATCCATCATCCACCATCCATCATCCATCCATCATCCATCCATCCATCATCCATCCATCCATCATCCATCATCCATCCATCCATCATCCATCCATCCACCATCCATCCATCATCCATCCATCCATCCATCCATCATCCATCCATCATCCATGATCTATCTATGATCCATCAATGATCCATCCACCCATGATCCATCCATCATCCATGACGTATCTATGATCCATCCATGATCCACCCACCCACCATCCACGATCCACCACCCATGATCCATCCACCATCCATCCACCATCCATGATCTATCTATGATCCATCCACGATCCACCACCCATGATCCATCCACCATCCATCCACCATCCATGACCTATCTATGAATCCATCCATGATCCACCACCCATGATCCATCCACCATCCCTCCCTCCCTCCGTCCCTCCCATTCGCACTTCCAGGCCAATTAACCGGCCGATTAACCACGGCGGCGCCGTGTGCGTGACGCCAGACCTGCTGCACAGAGGTGACCATGTCGGGCGTCTCCTTGCCCCAGTAACACTTCACCACGTGGCCCTCGATGGTGGTGCCGTTGACGGAGACGATGGCGTGGGCGGCGCTCTCGTGGGAATTGAACCTGTCGGGATGGAATTGGGAACGTTTCCTGGGATATTTCTCGGGAATGACTCCGTGCCCTGGTTCTCCCTAAATAAATCGGGGAGTTCGGTTGATTTATTGATTTTTTTAACTATTTTTTTTAATTTTTTTTTTCCTGCTGATTTTCTTACTAAATGGGCGAGATTAGTCAGTTTATTAATTTTTAAACTATTTTAAATTTTTAAAAATTGATTTTAACTGGTTTTTTAACTAAATGTTTAAGGTTAGTCAACGTTCTGGGTTTTTTCGCTTTTTTTTTCATTTTTAAATCGATTTTTTTACTGATTTTTACTAAATGGGAAAGGTGCAAATCCCCATTCCTTGCAGGGAAATGAAGGGATCTCCCTATTTATAGGAGAAGGAAATCAAAAGACTTCCCCGTGTGACAAAGGGCTTTGTTCCAAGTGGTTTGAGGGATTTTCCCCATTTTTTATGGCCATAATCCCTCCCTGGAGGAAGGAAAAACCCTCTAACCTGGGAGGGTTCAGTGAATTCTCTGTGGTGATTGAAGTCCCGAATGACAAAGATCTCTGTTCCAAGTGATTCCTGGGATTTTCCCTGTTTTTTATGGCCATAATCCCTCCCTGGAGAAAGGAAAAACCCTCTAACTTGGGAGGGTTCAGTGAATTCTCTGTGGTGATTGAAGTCCTCAATGACAAAGATCCCTGTTCCAAGTGATTTCTGGGATTTTCCCCGTTTTTTATGGCCATAATCCCCCTTCAGAGCAGAAAAACTCTCTAACCTGGGAGGGTTCAGTGAATTCTCTGTGGTGATTGAAGTCCCGAATGACAAAGGGCCCTGTTCCAAGAGATTTCTGGGATTTTCCCCATTTTTTATGGCCATAATCCCCCCTCAGAGCAGAAAAACTCCCTGATCTGGGAGGGGTCAGTGAATTCCCTGCGCTGATGGACGACAAAGGGCGCTGTTCCAAGTGATTTCTGGGATGTTCCCCATTTTTTATGGCCATAATCCCTCCTCAGAGCAGAGGGAGTGGAAACTCTCTAATCTCTCTAGTCTGGGAGGGTTCAGGGACTCCTCTGCGCTGACGGAGCTCCCATGTGACAAAGTGCCCCGTCCCAAGTGGTTTTTGGGATTTTTCCCACTTGTTCCAGCCATAATCCCTTCTCAAACCAGAGGAAATGAAGGAACACCCCTGTCAGCACCGGAGAATTCCAGAACTTTCTGTGCTGCCAGGCTCTGACCCCCCGGCAAACCCTGCATTGACCTGAGGCCGTGGAAAAGGCTCCAGGATGGAGTGACAGCGCTGGGATTGTGGGTGTGTGGTTTGGATAGAAGTGTGTGACAGCACAGGGTGCAGAACTGAGAGCTGAAGGGTTCAGAACACAGGAACAGAGATAAAGCGAGATGGAGGATTTAGGCTGAATCCTTTTTCATCTTTTTCATGGATTTGGGAGGGATTTTGTAATTGGGTAGAAAAATCCGCATTGCAGACCACGGGGTGGTTGGTTACTGGGTTAAAAGTGAAAATAATTTAGGTGTCATTTCTTAACTGGACAATTTGGCAGCAGGAGCAGCGAAGCCTTCCCAAGTAAGCCGGGACGTTTTCCTCTGGCAGATTCCCGAGTTTCCCTCCAGCTCCTTGGTTCCTCCCCGCCCGAGATCGGGGAATTCATTCCAAGAGCTGCACTGAGCCCAAAAGTGCCCTCCAGCCGGGAATATCGACTCCCTGCCTGTCCATCCCTCCGGCCCGGCTCTTCCAAAGGCTCTGCCAAGGAATTATTGCTCAGGCCGGAATCTGGGCGAGTGGGGAACTGGGAGCTGCCAGGATGGGTGGGAAAGAGGAAAAACGGCCGATGTGTCATTTCTTAATTGGACAATTTGTGCTTGAAAAGCCTTGGAGAGAGCGACAGAGAGAGACAGAGCCACTTTCCACTTTGTTAGCGGAACTCACAGCTCGTGAGACTGTAACACAGGTAAGAACTAATAAACATCTGAAAAATAAAGTCTCTCGAGCGTTTAACCGCGGCCCTAACAGAAAAGAAGACAAGAAACCCCCACGTTTTACCGGTGCCCCGTGCGAGGAGGAAACCTGTCAAGAGCTGGGACCTCCCTGAAGAAAACCAGAGAGAACAATGTCCTAGGGTGACTTTATGATGTTTGTATCCCCAATCCTCTGCTCTGTTTGTGCTGTATAGTGAGTTCTGTGCCTTTCAGACTGGTTCTAAGAGCAAGGAGAAGCGCGGAGTTTGTTTTGAGAAAACTACCTGACTCCTCCACATTCTCCCCTGGACGGGGTGTTCAGCAGAGGCTTGGAGAGACTGCAGGACAGAGATTTCTTTTGCTTTTAGTTAGTTTCAGCTAGCCAGGGCAGAGAAGTTCCCTGGACTGGTTTTTTCCCTTTTTCTTGGAACTGTTTAAACCTGCTCTGGACTGAAAACCCAGGGGAGCACTGGGGGCTGCACCTGCGGCCCACCGGGGCCTGGACCTCGGCATTTTCCAGCAGCGCCGGAGGGGCTGGGACTGATGAGAGACTGAGAGAGAGCCGAGCTCCACCCACGGCAAGGACTTTCTCAATTTGCCATCTCACTTCAGAAGGAGAGGTTTTATTGTTTCATATTATTCATTCTTTATACTTGTATGCACATTTGTTTAGTAAAATAGTTTTTTCCACTTTTCTCCAAAGAGGTTTTTTTTTTTTTACCAGACTGGTTGGAGGGAGGGGCCACCTGGGTTTGCTTCCTTGGAGGGGTCCTATCCAGGGGTTTTCTCCCAAATTTGCCCCAAACCAGGACAAACAACAACAACAAAACCCCCCTCAGAGCCATTCCCACCTGACGAAGGAGTAACCTTTATCCGGGAACACTCGGATCTCCATGATCTGCCCGAAGGGGGAGAAGGTCTGGCGCATCAGCTGCTCTGGAGCAGGAAGGACAGAGAGCAGCGTGAGGCACGCGGGGGGCACGGGGACAGCTGGCACGGCGCGGGGCCGCACGTACCTGTGAGGCCCGAGGTGACGCCCCCGCAGTACACGGTGCAGTTGCTGGGGCTGGACTGAGTGACCACCTCGTCGTAGGACAGCTGTTTGGTGTTGGCTGGAAGAGATGGGATGGGGTTTGTCCAGGGCTGGGATGGGAATTGTCGGGGGCATTTTGGTCCTGAGTGGAACGGGGTGTTGGGAACAAGCTGGGAATCTTTACAATGGGGTTTGTCAGGGCTGGGATGGGAATTGTCGGGGCGATTTTGGTCCTGAGTGGAACGGGATGTTGGGAACAAGCCGGGAATCTTTACAGGGAGAGCTCAGTGGGATGGGGTTTGTCGAGGGCTGGGATGGGAATTGTCGGGAGGATTTTGGTCCTGAGTGGAACGGGATGTTGGGAACAAGCTGGGAATCTTTACAATGGGGTTTGTCCATGGCTGGGATGGGAATTGTCGGGGGCATTTTGGTCCTGAGTGGAACGGGATGTTGGGAACAAGCTGGGAATCTTTACAGAGCTCAGTGGGATGGGGTTTGTCGAGGGCTGGGATGGGAATTGTCGGGGGGATTTTGGTCCTGAGTGGAACGGGATGTTGGGAACAAGCTGGGAATCTTTACAGGGAGAGCTCAGTGGGATGGGGTTTGTCGAGGGCTGGGATGGGAATTGTCAGGGGGATTTTGGTCCTGAGTGGAACGGGATGTTGGGAACAAGCTGGGATGGGGTTTGTCGAGGGCTGGGATGGGAATTGTCGGGGGCATTTTGGTCCTGAGTGGAACGGGATGTTGGGAACAAGCTGGGAATCTTTACAGGGAGAGCTCAGAGCTGTTTGTGGGGCCTGAAAGGGCTCCAGGAGAGCTGGAGAGGGGCTGGGATGAGGGATGGAGGGTCAGGACACAGGGAACGGCTTCCCAATGAGAAAAGTGAGATTTAAATCGATTTAGGGAGATTTAAATTAATTTACAGAGATTTAAATGGGATATTGGGTAGGAATGAGGGTGGGGAGGGGCTGGGATGCAATTCCCAGAGGAGCTGTGGCTGCTCCATCCCTGGCAGCGTCCAAGGCCAGGCTGGACGGGGCTTGGAGCATCCTGGGATAGGGAAAGGTGCCCAGGGTGGGGAGGGATGGGCCCTGAGGTCCCCAAAATCTCTGGGATCCCCCAGGCCAGGAGCTGGCAGGGCACAGGGTGGGCACCTACTCTCATAGGTGCTCTTGGGAGCAGGAGGTTTCCTGGTGGCCCAGTTGGTCCGGATCTGCCGGCCCCCGAGCCACTGTCCCCCCATCTGCTGGATGGCGTTCTCGGCGTCCTGGAGGAGAGACAGGGAGAGAAAAACCCCACTGACCCCGCTGCTGGCACCCCTTCCTGTGGGACACAGACACCAGAGTGACCCTGGGAATGTCCCCACTGCTGGGACACAGCCACGGGAGTGACCTGGGAATGTCCCCACTGCTGGGACACAGCCACCAGAGTGACCCTGGATCCCTGGGAATCCCTGGTGCCCACTGCTGGCACCCCTTCCTGTGGGACACAGCCACAGAGGTGACGCTGGGAATGTCCCCACTGCTGGGACACAGCCACGGGAGTGACCCTGGGAATGTCCCCACTGCTGGGACACAGCCACGGGAGTGACCCTGGGAATGTCCCCACTGCTGGGACACAGCCACGGGAGTGACCTTGGGATGTCCCCACTGCTGGGACACAGCCACAGGAGTGACCTGGGAATGTCCCCACTGCTGGGACACAGCCACAGGAGTGACCTGGGAATGTCCCCACTGCTGGCACCCCTTCCTGTGGGACAGAACCATGGGAGTGATCCTGCTGCTCTCCTTAGTGACCTCACTGCTCTCGTGAGTGACCCTGGGAATGTCCCCAGTGCTGGCACCCCTTCCCTTGGGACACAGCCACCAGAGTGACCCTGGATCCCTGGGAATGTCCCCACCGCTGGGACACAGCCACAGGAGTGACCTGGGAATGTCCCCACTGCTGGCACCCCTTCCTGTGGGACACAGCCACAGAGGTGACCCTGGGAATGTCCCCAGTGCTGGGACACAGCCACAGGGTGACCCTGGGATGTCCCCACTGCTGGCACCCCTTCCTTTGGGACAGAACCATGGGAGTGATCCTGCTGCTCTCCTTAGTGACCTCCTGCCCTCATGAGTGACCCTGGGAATGTCCCCACTGCTGGGACACAGCCACAGGAGTGACCTGGGAATGTCCCCACTGCTGGCACCCCTTCCTGTGGGACAGAACCACAGGGTGACCCCGGGAATGTCCCCACTGCTGGCACCCCTCCCCTTGGGACACAGCCACAGGAGTGACCCTGTGTCCCTGGGAATGTCCCCACTGCTGGGACACAGCCACAGGAGTGACCCTGGGAATGTCCCCACCGCTGGGACACAGCCATGGGAGTGACCCTGTGTCCCTGGGAATGTCCCCACTGCTGGGACACAGCCATAGGAGTGTCCCTGGGAATGTCCCCACTGCTGGGACACAGTCACAGGGGTGACCCTGGGATGTCCCCACTGCTGGGACCCCTTCCCTTGGGACACAGCCATGGGAGTGATCCTGCTGCTCTCCTTAGTGACCTCACTGCCCTCCTGAGTGACCCTGGGAATGTCCCCACTGCTGGGACACAGCCACAGGAGTGACCTGGGAATGTCCCCACCGCTGGCACCCCTTCCTGTGGGACACAGCCATGGGAGTGACCCTGTGTCCCTGGGAATGTCCCCACTGCTGGCACCCCTTCCTGTGGGACACAGCCATGGGAGTGACCCTGGATCCCTGGGAATGTCCCCACTGCTGGCACCCCTTCCCTTGGGACACAGCCACCAGAGTGACCCTGGGAATGTCCCCAGTGCTGGCACCCCTTCCCTTGGGACACAGCCTCGGCAGTGACCCTGCTGCTCTCCTGAGTGACCCTGGCAGTGTCCCAGGCCAGGCTGGACGGGGCTTGGAGCACCCTGGGACAGTGGGAGGGTCCCTGCCCACGGCAGGGTGGCACTGGATGGGGTTTAAGATCCTCCCAACCCAAATCCTTCTGGAATTGTGTGATTTCTGTGGATTTATAAACAGAGAGAGAAGCCTCCCCCTGTTAGAGTCGGGGAAATCAAAGTGAAAATCAGCTGGGGAAGATGCAGAGTGCGGCAGAGATCATGAGTTTATTGGAGAGGGAAATGAAGGGATCTCTTAATTTATTGGGGAGGGAAATGGAGGGATCTCCTCATTTATTACAGAGGGAAATGAAGGGATCTCCTCATTTATTACAGAGGGAAATGAAGGGATCTCATTTATTGGAGAAGGAAATGAAGGGATCTCCTCATTTATTGGAGAAGGAAATGAAGGGATCTCCTCATTTATTGGAGAGGGAAATGAAGGGATCTCCCCATTTATTGGAGAGGAAATGAAGGGATCTCATTTATTGGAGAGGGAAATGAATGGATCTCCCCATTTATTGGAGAGGAAATGAAGGGATCTCATTTATTGGAGAGGGAAATGAAGGGATCTCATTTATTGGAGAGGAAATGAATGGATCTCCCCATTTATTGGAGAGGAAATGAAGGGATCTCATTTATTGGAGAGGGAAATGAAGGGATCTCCCCATTTATTGGAGAGGGAAATGAATGGATCTCCCCATTTATTGGAGAGGGAAATGAATGGATCTCCCCATTTATTGGAGAGGGAAATGAAGGGATCTCATTTATTACAGAGGGAAATGAAGGGATCTCATTTATTGGAGATGGAAATGAATGGATCTCCCCATTTATTGGAGAGGGAAATGAAGGGATCTCATTTATTGGAGAGGGAAATGGAGGGATCTCATTTATTGGAGATGGAAATGAATGGATCTCCCCATTTATTGGAGAGGGAAATGAAGGGATCTCATTTATTGGAGAGGGAAATGGAGGGATCTCATTTACTGGAGAGGGAAATGAAGGGATCTCATTTATTGGAGAGGGCAATGAATGGATCTCCCCATTTATTGGAGAGGGAAATGAAAGGATCTCCTAATTTACTGGAGATGGAAATGAATGGATCTCATTTATTACAGAGGGAAATGAAGGGATCTCCCCATTTATTGGAGATGGAAATGAAGGGATCTCATTTATTGGAGAAGGAAATGAAGGGATCTCCCCATTTATTGGAGATGGAAATGAAGGGATCTCATTTTTTACAGAGGGAAATGAAAGGATCGAATCCTTTTACTAAAGAAAGAACCATAGATCTTTCCCACTTATTAAAGAAGGAAATGAAGGTATCCCACCCATTCATTGAATGAAGGGATCTTTGCCACTTCCTGGAGAAGGAAATGAAGGAAGCTTTCCCATTTTTTAAAGGAATCTAACATCTTACCCGTTTGTTGAAGTGGGAAATGAAGGGGTCGTACCCATTCATTGAAGGAGGAAATAAAGAGCTCTCTCCCATTTATTAAAGAAAGAAATAAAGGGATTTTGCCCATTTACTAAGAAGGAAATAAAGGGATTTTACCCATTCATTGAGGGAGGAAATGAAGGGATTTTGCCCATTTTACTGAGGGAGCAAATGAAGGGATTTTACTCATTTATTAAGAAGGAAATAAAGGGATTTTACCCATTCATTGAGGGAGGAAATGAAGGGATTTTGCCCATTTTACTGAGGGAGCAAATGAAGGGATTTTACCCATTTATTGAGGGAGAAAATGAAGGGATTTCGTCCATTTATGAAGAAGAAAATGAAGGGATTTTACCCATTTACTAAGAAGGAAATAAAGGGATTTTACCCATTCATTGAGGCAAGAAATGAAGGGATTTTGACCATTTTACTGAAGGAGAAAATGAAGGGATTTCACCCATTTATGAAGAAGAAAATGAAGGGATTTCACCCATTTATTAAGAGGGAAATAAAGGGATTTTACCCATTCATTGAGGGAGGAAATGAAGGGATTTTGTCCATTTACTGATGAAAGAAATGAAGGGATTTCACCCATTTATTAAGAGGGAAATGAAGGGATTTTGCTGAGTTACTGAAGGAGCAAATGAAGGGATTTCACCTATTTATGAAGAGGAAAATGAAAGGATTTCACGCATTTTTTGAAGAGGGAAATGAAGGGATTTCACCCATTTACAGAAGGAGCAAATGAAGGGATTTTACCCACTTACGAAGAGGAAAACGAAGAGATTTTGCCCATTTATGAAGAGGAAAAAAAGGGGATTTCACCCATTTATTCAGATGGAAATGAAGGGATTTCACCCATTTACTGAAGGAGGAAATGAAGGGATTCTCCCCATTTACTGAGGGAGGAAATGAAGGGATTTCACCCATTTATTCAGATGGAAATGAAGGGATTTTACCCATTTACTGAGGGAGGAAATGAAGGGATTTCACCCATTTATTCAGACAGAAATGAAGGGATTTCACCTATTTTTTGAGGAAGGAAATGAAGGGATTTCACCCATTTATTCAGATGGAAACGAAGGGATTTCACTTATTTTTTGAGGAAGGAAATGAAGGGATTCCACCCATTTATTCAGATGGAAATGAAGGGATTTCACCTATTTTTTGAGGAAGGAAATGAAGGGATTCCACCCATTTATTCAGACAGAAATGAAGGGATTTCACCCAGTTTTTGAGGAAGGAAATGAAGGGATTTCACCTATTTTTTGAGGAAGGAAATGAAGGGATTTCACCCATTTATTCAGACAGAAATGAAGGGATTTCACCCATTTATTCAGACAGAAATGAAGGGATTTCACCTATTTTTTGAGGAAGGAAATGAAGGGATTTCACCCATCTATTCAGACAGAAATGAAGGGATTTCACCCATTTCCTGAGGAAGCCACCCAAGGGCTCTTACCCATTTGTTGAAGAAGGAGACGAAGCCGTAGCCCTTGGACTTGCCCGTGGCCATGTCCTTGACCACCCGTGCGTCCCTAAAAGCACAAAGGGAACAAAGCTCAGCCCCACCTCTCTCCTCTCCCCTCCCCTCCACCAGCACCACGCTCAAAACAACTCCCTGGCCACACACAGAGGAGCAAAATTCAGCTTCAAACCTGCAAACCAAGAGTTTCAAAAAGAAACGGCCGCGTTTTACAGCCGGCCCCTGCTGCCAGGAAAAGGCACCGAGCAGCTGCTCCAGGTCACTGCAGGAGCTCGGAACCACACGTGTTTTAAAATCTTATTTATTTGCCAACGCAAATGTTAAATAGAAATGAATGGAAAACGGAAATAAATGGTTTAAAAATAGGAATGGAAAGGCGCACGTCGCCTGTTGGGGGAATTCTTTGATTCTCAGGTCAGTTTGTTACCCCCCTTTTTTTGGGCTGTAAATTTTGAGTGATTGGTGTTTCAGCAATTACACATTTCAAGCCTTAGAAGCACGCATCAGCCGTCATTATCAAACAGGAGTGACTGGAACTGCGGGGTACAGGGGAAAAAAAACCCCAAAAAACAGGGTAAAAAGGAACAAAATGGATAAAGGCAAATAAAACCACAACACTCCTCCACTGTGAACTGTGGAGATGAAGTGGTTTGCCACGGAATTCTGTCCATTCTTTAGAACAGCCAAGAAAAAATCAGGGAATCGTGGAAGTGGAACGAGAGCGGGCAGAGAAACCAGCAGAGCACAGCGCTGAGAAGCCACGGCGAGCAGAAAGCTCGTTAAGGCTCGGAGGTTTTAGGCCTAATTAACAGTAATTCTGGCACCCACAGAGGGAAATCCCTCTCCAAAGCAGCAGGGATATCTGCTCTCTGTCGGATCCCCCTTCCTCTTTTGATTTAACTTTCCCAGAGTTTGGATCCAGCGGCCCAAACCGCCCGGAAAAGTCGCTTTGAGGAGCTGAACTGGGCTCGCTTGAGAGGAGAAGGGGGAAACACTCACCCCTACTTCCCCTCACCTGAAAACTTGGGAATAAAGACTCAAGGATGAGTGAAAACGTGAGCAGAGCGAGCACCAAGGGAGGGAGAGGATGTTTGACAGGGATTCCAAGCAGCCAGAGGCCGAGACTCGGCCCCGTTTCTCTCCGTGCTGCTCATGCCTCGGGGTCATCAATAGAAATTAGTTCAGAGTCAGAGTCAATTAGTCAATTAGTCAATTAGTACAGAGTCAAACGAAAAGGAAACGATCAGGAAATGTTCCATTAGCAGCGCACTGGCAGAGCCTGCTCAGTGATGAAGCGCAGCTGGACAAGCCCCCTGTCACCGAGACACACAGAGCAATCACACGCAGACAAGAGATTTGTGCAGAGGTTCCTCCAATCCAGCTCCCAGCTGAAGGGCGGAGAGAAGAAGAGACCTCCTTGTTTATTCTTTTACTTTTTATACATTTGTGGGTCCAGAAGAAGATTGGCTTTTTGGGGTTTCCACCCCTCAGCCTCAGTGGCCAGACCAATTGTCAGTTACAATTGTTTTCAGGTTAGAAATATGCAAACAAAGGACAGAGAATGAAAAACAAAGGATTTGTTTATATTACTTCTGTGGGAAAGGTAGAAAACTGCTCTAATATCCTACAGTAACTAAAAGATCTGACTCCATTGATGAAAATCAAAAGGCCAATAAAGAAACTCAGAAAAACCAGGGTAACAGTCCCTTCAGCCAATTCCTCGTTTGTTCGGGTGAAATTTAAATAGGGAGAAAATCTGGGTCTTTTGGGGTTTGGAACGAGAGCTCAAAAGGGAGGAAAAACTTGATTTTCAGGTTGGATGGCTCCCTCCCCACCAGCACCGGGCAGGGACAGCTCTCATGGGGAGAAAACTCATCCAGGAAAGGTGGGACAAAGGGCCTGGCCCCAGCTCGGGGCACAGGAGGGAATTTGGGGGCTCTGGGGACACTTTTGGGAGGTGTTCAGTGACACCAGGGAGGGGGAAATCCTCTCACCAACACCCTGCCTGCTCCGGCCTCCCTCCTGTATCATTCCAGCTGTTGCAGCCCCTCATCCCTTCCCTGCAGCCACATCTGGCCCGAGGATGGATTCCCTGGAGCCTCATCCCTTCCCTGCAGCCACATCTGGCCAGAGGATGGATTCCCTGGAGCCTCATCCCTTCCATCCAAAACCTCCGGAGCCCCATCCCTTCCATCCAGAGGATGAAGAAAATTCCCTGTAGCTCCATCCCTTCCATCCAGACCCCCTGGATCCCGAACCCTTCCATCCAGAGGATGAAATCCCTGGATCTCCATCCCTTCCATCCAGAGGATGAAATCCCTGGATCCCGAACCCTTCTATCCAGAGGATGAAATCCCTGGATCCCCGTCCCTTCCATCCAGAGGATGAAATCCCTGGATCCCCATCCCTTCCATCCAGAGGATGAAATCCCTGGATCCCGAACCCTTCTATCCAGAGGATGAAATCCCTGGATCCCCGTCCCTTCCATCCAGAGGATGAAATCCCTGGATCCCCATCCCTTCCATCCAGAGGATGAAATCCCTGGATCCTGAACCCTTCTATCCAGAGGATGAAATCCCTGGATCCCCAGCCCTTCCATCCAGAGGATGAAATCCCTGGA
Organism: Delichon dasypus; assembly: GCA_037837765.1. Classification (NCBI taxonomy): domain Eukaryota; kingdom Metazoa; phylum Chordata; class Aves; order Passeriformes; family Hirundinidae; genus Delichon; species Delichon dasypus. The sequence goes on from JBBAXF010000023.1 coordinate 1,565,331, forward strand.
TCCCCATCCCTTCTATCCAGAGGATGAAATCCCTGGATCTCCATCCCTTCTATCCAGAGGATGAAATCCCTGGATCCTGAACCCTTCTATCCAGAGGATGAAATCCCTGGATCCCCATCCCTTCTATCCAGAGGATGAAATCCCTGGATCCCCATCCCTTCCATCCAGAGGATGAATTCCTCGTTCCCCATCCCTTCTATCCAGAGGATGAAATCCCTGGATCCCCATCCCTTCCATCCAGAGGATGAAATCCCTGGATCCTGAACCCTTCTATCCAGAGGATGAAATCCCTGGATCCCCATCCCTTCTATCCAGAGGATGAAATCCCTGGATCCCCATCCCTTCCATCCAGAGGATGAAATCCCTGGATCCCCATCCCTTCTATCCAGAGGATGAAATCCCTGGATCTCCATCCCTTCCATCCAGAGGATGAAATCCCTGGATCTCCATCCCTTCTATCCAGAGGATGAAATCCCTGGATCACGAACCCTTCTATCCAGAGGATGAAATCCCTGGATCTCCATCCCTTCTATCCAGAGGATGAAATCCCTGGATCACGAACCCTTCTATCCAGAGGATGAAATCCCTGGATCTCCATCCCTTCTATCCAGAGGATGAAATCCCTGGATCCCCATCCCTTCCATCCAGAGGATGAAATCCCTGGATCCCCATCCCTTCTATCCAGAGGATGAAATCCCTGGATCCTGAACCCTTCCATCCAGAGGATGAAATCCCTGGATCACGAACCCTTCTATCCAGAGGATGAAATCCCTGAATCCCCATCCCTTCTATCCAGAGGATGAAATCCCTGGATCCTGAACCCTTCTATCCAGAGGATGAAATCCCTGGATTCCCATCCCTTCCATCCAGAGGATGAAATCCCTGGATCCTGAACCCTTCTATCCAGAGGATGAAATCCCTGGATCTCCATCCCTTCCATCCAGAGGATGAAATCCCTCGATCCCCATCCCTTCCATCCAGAGCCCCTCTCTCTGCACTCCCCAGCGACCCTCAGCTGCACTCAGGAGATGCCTGAAGCAAAACCCACATTTGTAGAACTTTTCAAACCTTTTAATAAAAGCAAATCAAGCTGGCATGAGAAGAGGAATAAACTGGAACTCTCAAGGGGATTAAAAAAACCCCAACAAAACTCAAACAACAAACCCCAAACTTGCTTCAATTAAATGCTTCGCTACCCAACCAAGAGACTCCACCAGGATGAAAATCCATGGTTTCCCCTTGGAGGCACAAAAAAACGCTGGCCAAGGGCGGCTGGAACCAAAAATCCAGAGTGCCAAGGGTCCCTGGGCAGGGAAATGCACAGCCCAGGTGAGGATCTGGACGTTGCAGCTTTGCTGGGGGTGCAGAGGACGTGGCAGCGTGCTCACTCACCAGCACAAAGCTGCTCCACCCACGGGAGACACCTTGCTCTGCCCCAAAAATGCACTTACGAGATTCTGCCAAAGGGAGCAAAGGCTGCTTTGATGTCTTCAGTTGTGATCTCAGGGCTGAGGTCTCCAACAAAGACGTGGAAATGGTCTGGGGAGCAAAAGAGAGAGCAGGATTTAGTGGCTAAAGAAACAACTGCCACAACATCTACTGCACAAATCTGAGAGTGTTTACACCTCGTGTGTCTTTGGGGGAAAAAAAGAGGATTTAATGGCTAAAGAAACAACTGCCACAACATCTACTGCACAAATCTGAGATTGTTTACACCTCGTGTGTCTTTGGGGGAAAAAAAGAGGATTTAGTGGCTAAAGAAACAACTGCCACAACATCTACTGCACAAATCTGAGATTGTTTACACCTCGTGTGTCTTTGGGGGGAAAAAGGAGGATTTAGTGGCTGAAACCTCTGAGCAGAGCAGAGGAAAAAAACCCCTCTTCTTAAAAACCTCTTTATTAAAACTCCAGCTGTCGCTCAAAACACATTATTAAAAAGCACAAAAATGCTTATTAAATACCACAAAACCCCAGATTAACGCTGCAGGAAGAGCAGAATTCAGAATTCCTGCTGCTCCTGACAGACCCCGTGCTTGGCAGTGCCACCAGCAGAGATTTGAAGGACACACGTTTGCATCTTGGATTTTACAGACTTTTAAGTTCTGCCAGCATTTACTGCACAGAATTGAGAGTATTTACACCTCGTGTGTCTTTGGGGGGAAAGAGAAAGGGGGATTTAGTGGCTGAAACCCTCTTCTTAAAGGCAGAAAACTCTCCTTAAAAAACCCTTTATTACAACTCCAGCTGTCGCTCAAAACACATTATTAAAAAGCACAAAAATGCTTATTAAATACCACAAAACCCTAAATTAATGCTGCAGGAAGAGCAGAATTCAGAATTCCTGCTGCCCCTGACAGACCCCGTGCTTGGCAGTGCCACCAGCAAGGATTTGAAGGACACACGTTCGTGTCTTGGATTCTACAGACTTTTAAGGCTGCCAGCATTTACTGCACAGATCTGAGAGTATTTACACCTCGTGTGTCTTTGGGGGGAAAGAGAAAGGGGGATTTAGTGGCTGAAACCCTCTTCTTAAAGGCAGAAAACTCTCCTTAAAAACCCCTTTATTACAACTCCAGCTGTCGTTCAAACCACATTATTAAAAAGCACAAAAATGCTTATTAAATACCACAAAACCCCAGATTAAATGCTGCAGGAAGAGCAGAATTCACAATTCCTGCTGCCCCTGACAGACCCCGTGCTTGGCAGTGCCATCAGGCACGTGAAGGACACACGTTGGCATCTTGGATTTTACAGACCTTTAAGTTCTGCCAGCATTTACTGCACAGATCTGAGAGTATTTACACCTCGTGTGCCCAGAGTCCAGGAAAATCTCTCTCTCCCCGTGCCAGCGTTGGGCTGTGATGTGGAATCCCGGAATGGTTTGGGTGGGCAGGGATTTAAACCCACCCAGTGCCGCCCTGCCAGGGCGCTCCAACCCGACCTGGGACACCGCCAGGGAAAGCTCGGAATGCTCAGCATGGAAAGGGGATCCCTTCCTGAGGAGAAACTGGCACTGCAGGCCTGAATCCGAGGGGTTTTCCACCTCAGTCCAACGATGTGTGACACAGACTGAGCTGTGCCACAGCAGGCACCAAACCTCCTCAGGCACTTGATGGGCTTTCGCCCCACCAGCCTAAAAATCCAAGAATTTCTCCACAGAAATTGCAGGGAGTGATGGAAGCCCTTCTGGAAGGAGCCTGGATGCTCCTTGAGGGAGATGCTCAATGTGCACCAAAAAATACAGAACGAGGCATTTTGGGTTATAATTCACATGTGCCCAGGTTTGGGTTTAAATTCACAGCAGCCACGGGTTTGCACCAAAAGGGAAATAGAAGGGAAGTCCTTCCATAAAAATTCAATGGAAAACAAACAAACAAAACCCCCAGGGAACACCCTGGAGATCCACAATTTGATGTGAAAGAAGACACAGTTACCTCGTGAACGCTGTGAGATGGCAAAGATCAGACCTGCCCTGAAGTTTAATCAGCACCAACACAATAAATAATTAGGATCCCAACCAAAAACCGTTCCCACAGAGCTGCGTGTGGCGCATTTGTGCTCCAGGACTCGCCCAGCTCGGGGCACAGGTGACACTTACTGCTGGTGTCTTTCTTCTGGCTGCTGGGGGTGGTGGCCCAGTTGACTTTGACCTCCTGCAGGTGGGAATCACACGTCAGATCTGGCGAATCCCAAAAAGCTCAGACAGCTCCAGCGCTCAGATCTGACCCCGTGTGCAAGGCTGGGGTTCAAACTCGAGGTTAAGGCTTTTTTTTTAGGGAGGTTTGCTCTTCAGTTAACGGGGCTGGAGCTCCCCTGCTCTGGGGGTTCACCTGGAGAGGAGAAGCTCCAGGGAGAGCTCAGAGCTCTAAAGGGGCTCGGGGGACAAGGGCTGGAGGGACAGGACACAGGGAATGGCATCCAAATGTCTCAGGGGTGATTGTGAAGAGCATGGGGACAGACTCTGCTCAGTGGTGCCCTGTGACAGGGTAAGGGACAAAGGGCACGGACTGAAACGTGGGAGGTTCCACCTGAATACGAGGAAAAAAAGGAAAATGTGAAAGAAAACTTCCCTTTGAGGCCTGGAGCAGGCTGTGGTATCTCCTCCTCAGCAGACATCAAGACCCTGCCTGGGCACTAGCCTGTGCACCCTGCTCTGAATGAACTTTGGCTCAGGATCATCTCCAGAGGGGCTTTCCATCCCCAACCACTCTGGAATTCTGTGATCTTTCTCCCAGTTCCACATCCTCAGCTCCGAGTTCCTCCCCACACCCTGAACTCCTCCTCCCCACACCCTGAACTCCTCCCAACACCCTGAACATCTCCCAACACCCTGAGCCCCTTCTCCCAACACCCTGAACTCCTCCCAACACCCTGAGCCCCTTCCCCCCACACTCTGAACTCCTCCCAATACCCTGAGCTCCTTCTCCCAACACCCTGAACTCCTCCCAACACCCTGAACATCTCCCAACACCCTGAGCCCCTTCCCCCCACACCCTGAACTCCTCCCAATACCCTGAGCTCCTTCTCCCAACACCCTGAACTCCTCCCAATACCCAGAACTTTCTTCCAACACCCTGAACTCCTCCCAACACTCTGAACATCTCCTCCCAACACTCTGAACTCCTTCCAATACCCTGGACATCTCCCAACACCCTGAACTTCTCCCCACACTCTGAACTCCTCCCCACACTCTGAATCTCTCCTCCCAACACTCTGAGCCCCTTCTCCCAACACCCTGAACTTCTCCCAACACCCTGAACTCTTTCTCCCAACACTCTGAACATCTCCTCCCAACACTCTGAGCCCCTTCTCCCCACATTCTGAACTTCTCCCAACACCCTGAACTCCTCCTCCCCACACCCTGAACTCCTCCTCCCCACACTCTGAACTCCTCCCAACACCCTGAACTACTTCTCCCAACACTCTGAACTCCTCCTCCCTACACTCTGAACTTCTCCCCACACTCTGAGCCCCTTCTCCCCACACCCTGAAATCCTTCTCCCAACACCCTGAACTCCTCCCCACACTCTGAGCCCCTTCTCCCTACACCCTGAACTCCTTCTCCCAACACCCTGAACTCCTTCTCCCCACACCCAGAACTTCCTTCTCCCCACACCCTGAAATCCTTCTCCCAACACCCTGAACTCCTCCTCCCTACACCCTGAACTTCTCCCCACACCCTGAGCCCCTTCTCCCCACACCCTGAGCTCCTCTCCAGCCGTGTCCCGCCAGGATCTGCCCCCAAAGGAGAGTCTGACGTTTGCAGCCCCTCTCCTCTCCCAGCAGGGTTTCCCTGGCACAGGCAGTTCTCCCCCCAGACTCACCCCGGAGCACGGCAGCTTACCTTACCCATTATCTTCCTGCCGTTCATGGCAGCCAGGGCTGCGGCCGCGTGCCGGTGCTCGTAGAACTCCACGAAGCAGTAGGGATCATTGCCAGCTGTCTGAGACAGGAAGACAGGACACGAGCCCGGGGTTAGGGACACAGCCCGGGGTTAGGGACACAAACACGGGATTTGGGACACAGCCCGGGGTTTGGGATATAAACCCGGGGTTTGGGACACAGCCCGGGGTTTGGGATATAAACCCGGGGTTTGGGACACAGCCCGGGGTTTGGGACACAGCCCGGGGTTAGGGACACAGCCCGGGGTTAGGGACACAGCCCGGGGTTAGGGACACAAACCTGGGATTTGGGATACAAACCCGGGATTTGGGACACAAACACGGGGTTAGGGACACAAACACGGGGTTAGGGACACAGCCCAGGGTTAGGGACACAGCCCGGGGTTTGGGATACAACCCGGGGTTTGGGATATAAACCCGGGGTTAGGGATACAACCCGGGGTTAGGGATACAACCCGGGGTTTGGGATACAACCCGGGGTTTGGGACACAACCCGGGGTTTGGGATACAACCCGGGATTTGGGACACAAACCCGGGGTTAGGGACACAAACCCTGGGTTAGGGACACAAACCCGGGATTTGGGACACAAACCCGGGGTTAGGGATACAAACCCGGGGTTAGGGACACAAACCCAGGATTTGGGATACAAACCCGGGATTTGGGATACAAACCCGGGATTTAGGATACAAACCCGGGATTTGGGATACAAACCCAGGATTTGGGATACAAACCCAGGATTTGGGATACAAACCCGTGATTTGGGATACAAACCTGGGATTTGGCATACAAACCCGGGGTTAGGGACACAAACCCAGGATTTGGGATACAAACCCGGGATTTGGGACACAAACCCGGGATTTGGGATACAACCCGGGATTAGGGACACAAACCTGGGATTTGGGATACAAACCCAGGGTTAGGGATACAAACCTGGGATTTGGGATACAACCCGGGGTTAGGGACACAAACCTGGGATTTGGGATACAAACCCAGGGTTAGGGATACAAACCTGGGATTTGGGATACAACCCGGGGTTAGGGACACAAACCCAGACTCTGGCTGCTCTGCTCAGCCTCTGACTGCTGACACCTCAACAGACAGGTGTTTTCACCCTACAGGGACTAACAGTGCTCCCAGATCTTTCAATTCCACTTTAGACCGGTAAAATGACGGTAAAGAGTTTTAAAAACCTCATCTGCAATGCTCCCATGATTTAATGAGTTCACTGTCCCTCTCCATGTCCACCCACCCTTAAATGTACCACCAGGCACGTGCAGAAACGATGCCAAGAACACCTGAGTGCGTCTCCAGGTTTATTTAAGGTGGCTGTGCCCTTGGAATTGCTGTTTCCAGAGGAACTCCCAGCGCCACGAGCACAGCCTGGAGCCAGCAGCTCTGAGGAAGAGGGAGATCAGAGGGTTCAGGCTCTTACATCCATGATCATCTTGCAGTTCTTGCAGGGTCCGATCTGGCTGAACAGCTGGAGGATCAGAGCCTCGGTCACGTCCCTGGAGAGGTTCCCCACGTACCTGAGGGGCAAACACAGGGGTGGGCACGGATGTCGGACACACCGGAACCTGCAAAGGGGTTTGGGACCGGGGATGGTGCGGCAGGAGAAGGGGGAACGGCTTCCCACTGCCTGAGGGATGAGTGAGATGGGATACTGGGATAGAATGAGGGTGGGATGGAATTCCCAGGGGAGCTGTGCCTGCCCCTGGATCCCTGGCAGTGTCCCAGTGGGAGCTGTCCCTGCCCACGGCAGTGGGTGGCACTGGATGGCTTTAATGTCCCTTCCCACCCAAACCATTCCAGGACTCCACGACTCCATGAACCTGACCTTCCAAACTGATTTCCCACATCCCTACACCGAATTCCCAGTACAGACACTCCAGTTCCCATATCCCAGACTGGTTTCCCAGTACACACACTCCAGTTCCCACATCCCTACACCGAATTCCCAGTACAGACACTCCAGTTCCCATATCCCAGACTGGTCTCCCAGTACACACACTCCAGTTCCCATATCCCAGACTGGTTTCCCAGTACACACACTCCAGTTCCCATATCCCAGACTGGTTTCCCAGTACAGACACTCCAGTTCCCATATCCCAGACTGGTTTCCCACTACAGACACTCCAGTTCCCATATCCCAGACTGGTTTCCCAGTACACACACTCCAGTTCCCATATCCCAGACTGGTTTCCCAGTACAAACACTCCAGTTCCCATATCCCAGACTGGTTTCCCAGTACACACACTCCAGTTCCCATATCCCAGACTGGTTTCCCACTACAGACACTCCAGTTCCCATATCCCAGACTGGTTTCCCAGTACACACACTCCAGTTCCCATATCCCAGACTGGTTTCCCAGTACAGACACTCCAGTTCCCATATCCCAGACTGGTTTCCCAGTACACACACTCCAGTTCCCATATCCCAGACTGGTTTCCCAGTACAGACACTCCAGTTCCCATATCCCAGACTGGTTTCCCACTACAGACACTCCAGTTCCCATATCCCAGACTGGTTTCCCAGTACAGACACTCCAGTTCCCATATCCCAGACTGGTTTCCCAGTACAAACACTCCCGTTCCCATATCCCAGACTGGTTTCCCAGTACAAACACTCCCGTTCCCATATCCCAGACTGGTTTCCCACTACAGACACTCCAGTTCCCATATCCCAGACTGGTTTCCCAGTACACACACTCCAGTTCCCATATCCCAGACTGGTTTCCCAGTACAGACACTCCAGTTCCCATATCCCAGACTGGTTTCCCAGTACAAACACTCCCATTCCCATATCCCAGACTGGTCTCCCAGTACACACACTCCAATTCCCATATCCCACACTGGTTTCCCAGTACACACACACTCCAGTTCCCATTTCCCAGACTGGTTTCCCAGTACACACACTCCAGTTCCCATATCCCAGACTGGTTTCCCAGTACACACACTCCAGTTCCCATATCCCAGACTGGTTTCCCAGTACACACACTCCCGTTCCCATATCCCATACTGGTTTCCCAGTACACACACTCCAGTTCCCATATCCCAGACTGGTTTCCCAGTACACACACTCCAGTTCCCATATCCCACACTGGTTTCCCAGTACAGACACTCCAATTCCCACATCCCAGACTGGTTTCCTAGTACACACACTCCAATTCCCACATCCCTACACCATCATCCCTGCCCCAGCTCCACTTTCCAGCCGCCCCAGCAGCTCAGGCTGCTCTTTGTCCACGTTTCACACCACATTTGCTCGGTTCCTTCCGAAGGCCTCAGGTTTTGGAAGCACCAGATCTGCCTGGAACACCCGAGCGCCAACGTGCCGGAACACACACGTCCCCAATTCGGACAAGGATCAGCCTCCCCAAGCACAAACACGTCCCAAATCCCAGCTCCCACCTGGGATTTTGGCTTCTTTGGCCACCAAGCCCATCCGTGACCCACGGGCTGTTGTTGTTGTTGAGCCCAAGTCATGGGATTTTTATAAAAAGCCCAGCAAGAAACCTCAGCCCCCGAGGAACGCTCGGTGGGAAACCTCTGCCGCGGGAATCCCAGCCAAATCCCAGCCCTGAAACCGCCCTGGTGCCCCCGAGCTGCTGCCAGAGGGGGAAAGGTGCTGCCAGAAAACAACCAGCAGCAAACCCCAGCTCTGCTCACGCTCCTGCTGCTGCCCGAGGGATGCTCCCAGGCTGGTTACGTGGGAGTTTCTGCCAGGAATGGCTCATACAGGAACTCTCTGTTGATTTTTAGGCAACTGTTTTAGGCAGAAGGCAGGATTGGGTTTTGAAAACCCTTTACAGGCTTTGTCTGGCTCTAAGTGAGCGATTCCTGCACTTCTGAGAATTTTCCTTAAAACTTTGAAAAAAAAAAAAGTTAAAGAAATCCCAGCCCTGAAACCGCGCTGGTGCCCCCGAGCTGCTGCCAGAGGGGGAAAGGTGCTGCCAGAAAACAACCAGCAGCAAACCCCAGCTCTGCTCACGCTCCTGCTGCCAGAGGGATGCTCCCAGGTCTGGTTATGTGGGAAGGAGACAGAGCTTTTGTCAGGAATGGCTCATACAGGAGCTCTGTGTTAATTATTTAGGCAACTGTTTCAGGCACAAGGCAGGATGGGGTTTTAAAAACCCTTTACAGGCTTTGTCTGGCTCTACATGAGCGATTCCTGCACTTCTGAGAATTCTCCTTAAAACCTCAAAAAAAAGGAGGGGTTAGAGCACTTCATTAAGGTAATTACCACCCTAAGAGGACATTTATCCCTCCAGCATGTGCAGCTGAGAGTGGGATCAGAGAGGCTGGAAAAGAGCTCCAAGATCATGGGGTCCAACCTCTGACCCACCACCACCCGGCTAACCAGAGCAGAACCAGCAAAGCCTCTCTTTTAATTCCCTTTTTAAAATATTATCATTATTTGGGTAACAAATCCATGGAAGCACCAGAGCGACGAGCCTCGCGTGACCTCCTGGGTATAAATGAATGAATTTGTGACTGGAAGGTTGCCAAGCAGGGTGTGAACCCCTGCACCGATGGGATTTCATCCCAAGGAACCGGCGTCTCCTGAGATATTCCTGCCCTCAGCACCGGGATCAGCAGGTTTTAGGGAAGTGATTCCCAACAGCCCCACGAATCTGTGCGTTCCCAAAGGATCCACTGCAGGGATATCTGTGTCCAAGGCGGGTGGGGAACACCCAGAGCCGTGACCCCTCTCCGTGCCACGTTCCCTGACTTTTCCGTGGAATTTTGCTGCGGCCCCACGTTGCACAGACAGGATCCAGCACGCCTGCACCTGTCCTGGGCACACCAACAGCCCAGCAGCCAGGTGACACCAGGAGAGCTCAGTCCTGGCTCTTCCTGCACCTCTCCCGCCCCTCTCTCTCCCGCTAATTGGACGAGAATCCAATTAACGAGCTGGTTGACGACCCTGCAGATGAAGGGTTGTGTCATCCAAGTTCACCCGGAGAAGCCAAACCCAAGTGCTGCCAGCGCTCGTGCGCGCTTCAGACCACAAATTAATTTAATTTAGCACACGTACCCCACGTGCAGCCGCGGAAAACACAAACAACAGGACTCTGTCACCGCCGAGGCTGCCTCCTGACTGCTCTGCTGAAAAGTGGCTTTCAGGGAAGGGAAAGAGCCTGTGGGAGAAGGAGCTGCCTCTCCAGGAATTCATTCACACGGGGAAAAACAGCTGCTAAGGGAACACGGGGCTCTGCACACCCCCTGACAGACACGGGCGAGGTGGAAAAGGCAAAAACAAGGAGTGTCTGCAGACTGCTCCAAAGAACAACGGGAATGTGGTAAGGATGCAGAGGACAGGGTGCAGAGGGAGCTGAGGGAGCCCCAAAATCCACACCCAGGGGGGATTTCTGGAGCAGAAATCCTACAGAAATCCCCGAGTGAGCAGAGGTTTAACACCCGCTAAACGTTTCAGGATTTAACATCCATTTAACATTTAAAGATCACCTTTAGCTAGCTGCACTTTTTGCCTTTGGCCACTCCTCACTGACACGGGTGAGGCGGAAAAGGCGAAAACAAGGAGTTACATCCAGGAGTGTGTGTGGGAAGGGAAAAACAGGGTGCAGAGAGCTTTGGGGGCCACACAAGTGAGGGAGCCCCGAAATCCACACCTTGGAGATGTTTCTGGAGCAGAAATCCTACAGACAGCCTCCTGTGAGCAGATGTAAGATCCCCTAAAGAGCACCTGAGCTGCACCTTCTGCCTCTGACTGGACCTTCTAAAGCCGAGCTGTGACACCCAGCTGGTGACAATCCCCGTGTGACCCCAGAAAGTCACTGGGAAGGAGTCAGAGAAATCCCACCCTGCGCGTTGCTCGGCCCTGAGCTGTGTTTTATGGTGGGACTCGGTGATCCTGGAACCTTTTCCAGCCTCAGTGACTCCTCATCCGTGTCACCAGCAGCACGTGCTCCAGGACAGGGACGTGGATTCCTTCTGATGCCTTAAGTTTTATCTGTCATGTCTTTCAGACTCTGTGCTGCAGCTCTGAGCTCACACTCAGGGTCACTCAGCTCTCTGCACGCAGCAGGGACACAAAACAAATCCTGCTCCTGCTGCACACCAAGGACAACTTTCAGCCCCAAAGCACAAACAGCGGTGGCTGGAGGGAGGAACGAGAAGGATGGGAGCTCACAGCCTGGAGCTGGGATGGGACAATGAAACCCCAATGTGCAAATGGACCAGAACTTAGAAAAGTGTGAGACCTCGTGACCATTTGTCCATTTTGTGCCCATTCTGGGTCCTCCTGGGGTGCAGCCCTGGCCAAGCCCTTGTCCTGCCCAAAGTGTACCCTAAAAGCCTTTCAGTAAATATCCACTTTATTCTCCAGGCTCTGTCCAGGCTCTGTTCCAGCTCAGCCTTCCCGAGGCATCACTCGGCACACGCCGAGGCCGCCCGGCCCCGCAGCACCCTCGGGATGGGGGGAAAACATCTTCCCACATAAACACACCAACACACGGCGGCCCTGTGCTTGCAGAGGCCAGGAATAGCTCCCAAAAGGTGGGAAAACACCGGGACCGGGGAAGCAGAGAGTGGTCAGTGCTCAGGACAGCTGGGGTGAGGCACGTCAGGGTCTTGTTGTCCTGTGGTCACTCGGCCAAGTCGTTTCTCACGCCCTGGGGAGCGGCAGCAGTCCAAGGGCACAACATTCCCTCACCTTGGGATGATTCCCTCTCTCCCTCCTGCCTTTCCTGCTGGCACTGGAGAACAAGGCTTCCAGAGGTGGGATGGGGAGACTGGAGCCTGATTCCCTTGATGAAAACAAGGGAAAGCTACTCCAGGTAACACCTGCCTGGGAAAAGGAGGGAAACACAGCCCAGGAGCTGTGCGAAACAGTCAGGTGCGCACAGCACCAGCACCTGCCGCTAAAATCCAACCTAAACCTGCCCTGACGTGGCTTCGTAATTCACTCCTTGGGAAGCAACAGGTTCAGAGAGTGCTTTGAACACTGGGACAAGCGCTGGATTCATGGGCACCTCCTGCTCTGTGCTGCTGGCCAGGGCAGTGGGGCTCCAGCTGTTCGCCCCCTGAACCCCCCAGGGCAAAATCCAGCTCACAAAAACCTGCATGGCTCAGGCAGAATGACAGGATCCTCACCAGGGAATGGTTTGGGCTGGAAGAGACTCGGATCATCCAGTTCCATCCCCTGCCATGGGCTGGGATGGACTGGGGAGGGGGGCACACACCCCTTTCCCTCCAGGTGTGAGCGTGGATGTGCCAGGGAGGGGGAACACCTTCCACACTGCCCTTCCCTCCAGATGTGACCTGGGATGGGCTGGGGAGAGAGACACACACTTTCCAGACCTCCTTTCTAACCAGCAGAAGGGGGGAGACACACCTTCCAGAACACTTTTCCCTCCGCATGTGACCTGGCATGGACTGGGAAAGGGGACACACCTTCCAGACCCCTTTTGTCTCCAGATGTGAGTTGGGATGTACTGGGGAAGGGACACACAGCTTCCACACACCCCTGTCCCTCCAGATGTGAGCTGGAGGCCCAGGGTAACGCCCGGAGCTTAGGGTAGGCCGGCGGTGCCCAGCACTGGGAACGGGGAAAGGGCAGGAATACCGCGGGAGCCGGGCTCCCCTCGCTGCCGGAGGGGGCCGGCTTCCCCCTCAGCCCCGGGCGGGGGTCGCTCCCGCAGCACTGCGGGCGGCTGAGGGTCCGCGGCGGAGCTCTGAAGGGGGCCCGTCCGTGAGGCGACCCCGGGCCGCCCCTCCCCGCGGAGCCGGGAACAATAGGCGGTCTCGCCCCCTCCCCACTCACAGGGTCTTGGGCATTTCATCCTCCATGGCGCCGCCGCCGCCCGCCCCGGCTCTTCCCGCCCGCCGGGGCGGCCCCGTGAGCCCTGGGCAGCCCGGGCAGCCCGAGCGGCGCCGGCCCCGCCGGCGGACGGTCCCGCGGCGGCTCCTCGCAAGATGGCGGCGGGCGGGCTGAGGGGCCGGGGGGGGGGGCGGGGGCGGGAACGCGCGTGCGCGGGGAGAGCGCGGGAACGGCGCGGGAACGCGCGGGAACGCGCGGCCCGGGCGTCGCGGCCGCCCCGCGCATGCGCGGCCGTGAGGGGAGCGGCGGTGAAGAGCGGTGAAAAATGATTTAAAAGAGAGGAGTTTGTAAAAGTAAAGGGTTTTAAAATAAAGGGCTTAGAAATGCAAAGGTAAAGGACAGCGCTTAAAAGCGGGGTGAAAAGGTGCTGGAGGGCGCAGGGAATGGGGGCATCAGCGGGGAGAAGTGGCAATAAAGGTGTGAAAAGAAAGGTGTTGAAGAACGGAATATAAAATTAAGGAATTTAAAAAAATATTAAAAGGGGTAAAAAACCGCGGTGGAAAGGGATATACAGGTCAGGGACATGGGGGCAGCAGGGCCGAAAAATAAAGGGGGTTGAAATAAAGGAGATAAAAGTAAAGGAGCTAAAGGAGTTAAAATAGAGGCGTTCAAATGAAGGAGTTTAAAAATACAGGATTAAAAATGAAAGAATTGAAAGTAGAGTCGCAGTGAAAAGGGGCACGTGGGCATCAGGGCGCCAGGGTGGGGAAATAAAGTATAAAATACAGAGACTGAGAAAAAGATTACTAAAATAAAGTAATTAAAATGTATTAATTCCAGAAATTTAAAATGAAGGATTGAAAAATGAAAGAATCAAGAGCAAAGGGTTTAAAAGCAGGGTGCAAAGGTTTGTGTGGAGACTGGGAACAGAGGCCTTGCAGGGGAAATAAAAATAAAGGAGTTATAATAAGGTAGCTAAAAATAAATGCATTTTTTAAAGGGTTAAAACGAAAGGAATTAAAAATGAAGGCATTAAAAATAATTAAAAGGATTAAAAGTAAAGAGATTAAAGATAAAGCGATTTTTAGTGGGGTGAAAAGGTACATGTGGGCACCGAGAACATTCTACAGGGGCGAGAAAATATTTTAAAAAAAGGAGTTAAACCAAAGTAATTAGAAGTAAAGGAAGTAAAAGAAAGGAGTTCAGACATGAAGATAAAATAATTCAGAGGGACGTTAAAAGCTCTGTGCGCCGCCCGGGAATCGAACCCGGGTCGCAAGAATGGGAATCTTGCATGATACCACTACACCAGCGGCGCGGATGATGCAGCGCTCTCTCCGTGTCGTTCATGTTCCCGCCGCCAGCCCGGGCCGCGCTGCCGGCCCGCCCCTCGCCCTCCGCCCTTCCCCGCCGCCATGCCGCCCCGCCGCCGCCTCCTGCCGCTGCTGCTGCTCGCCGCGCTCTGCCGCACCGCCCTCGCCCTCCGACATGGGCCCGCCGCCATCGGTGCGCCGCCACACCCTACGCGACACGGGCCCCAAACGCCAGCACGGACAAACCTCGCCCGACATCTCTCCAGAGGAGCCGCACCGCGCCCCGAGCCCGCCTCTCCCCTCACGGGAGCTGCGCCCAAACGCTCAGGGCACAGCGCGGCGCCGCCGCCTGGCGCTGCCGGCCTTTGGGCCCAGCTGCCCGGGGACGCTCCTCTGAGGGACATGGACGGCATCGCTCATGGGAGGCCCGGGACGGGATCTCGGGGGGTCACGGACTCGGGGGGTGTCCCGTCAGGGATCTGGCAGGGGATCCTTGCAGGGGATCCCTGAGGAACGTGCAATGGGGACACCCCTCAAGGTCCCTGAAGGTCGGGGGGGCCCTGAGGGGCAGTGGATATGGGGGGGGGCTCCTGAGGGGATCGGGGCAGGGGGCCCTGAGGGATCAGGGAGGGTTCCCGTGAGGGGATCTGTCGCTCGGGGATCAGGGAGGGTTCCCGTGAGGGGATCTGTCGCTCGGGGATCAGGGAGGGTTCCCGTGAGGGGATCTGTCGGGCGGGGATCAGGGTTCCCGTGAGGGGATCTGTCGCTCGGGGATCAGGGAGGGTTCCCGTGAGGGGATCTGTCGATGAGGGATCAGGGAGGGTTCCCGTGAGGGGATCTGTCGGGTGGGGATCAGGGAGGGTTCCCGTGAGGGGATCTGTCGCTCAGGGATCAGGGTTCCCGTGAGGGGGTCTGTCGCTCGGGGATCTGTCGCTCGGGGGCCCTGAGGGATCAGTGCGGGGCAGGCTGTGGGGCTCGTGGGGCTCCCAAGGTGACCGCGCCGCTTCTCGCAGCCGTGGTGGGCGGCGGGATCGGCGGCTCGGCCGCTGCCTATTTCCTGCGGCAGAAGTTCGGCCCCGGCGTGCGGCTGCACGTGCTGGAGAAGGCGGCGCTGGGCGGACGGCTGCACACGCTGGACGTGGAGGGGGCCGCCTACGAGGCAGGGGGAGCCGTCATCCACCCCCTCAACCTGCACATGAAGCATTTTGTCAAGGAGCTGGGTGAGCAGGGACCCCCCACCCTGGTGTCTCCCAATCCCAAAGCTGTCCCTCGGTCCCAAAATTGTCCTGCTGGGGTGCTCTGGGTGTCACTCTGCTGGGGGACATCTCTCCAGAATCCCTCCCCCACAGCCGCTTTCCTTCCCAAAGAGCCCCCATCACCTCCCCCATGCCCCCTGTGGTACCCCAGCCCCACTCCAGGCAAAGCAAACCACATCCCAATGGGAATGGTCTGGCCCCTCCCCACAGGTGACCATTAATGGCATCATAAAGGTCCAGAATTCACCTCCAGTCACTCCCTGGCCCATGACCAAGGGTGAATTCCCCTTTCCATGCCCTGGGACTCCAATCCTCAATCACTCACCCTTATCTGCATGAAGCCAGGTTCTCTCAGGAAGTTAAAATTGAGGTGGAACAGCTCTGCCTTTTCCTAAATTACCTTCTTCCCTCCTTTTCCCAAAGGCCTCTCAGTCGCCTCATCCCAGGGCAGCCTTGCAGGCGTTTACAACGGGGAGGAATTTGTGTTTGAGGAGAGCAGCTGGTCCTTCATCAACCTCCTCAAGCTGCTCTGGCACTACGGCCTCAACCCGCTGCGCATGTCCATGTGGGTGGAGGACATCCTGGACAAGTTCATGAGGTGGGCTGGGGCCCTGAGGGGGGAAAATGAAGTTAAAAACCCCTTCCACCATCCCAGGTGTCTCCAAGCTCTGTCCAGCCTGGCCTTGGACACTTGCAGGGATGGGGCAGCCACAGCTTCTCTGGGAAAACTCTGCCAGGGCCTCTCCACCCTCGTCAAAATCCCCACGATCCAACCAGAACCTGCCCTCTTTGTCCTGCTGCTCCTGCAGAGCCACCCCACGGGATCCCCGCAGCTCCCAGAGCCACAGAGCTCGTTGACAGAGACAATTTCTTGCCTGCAATTAAAGGATCTACCGGTACCAGATGCACGACTACGCCTTCAGCAGCAACGAGCGCCTGCTCCACGCCCTGGGAGGCAACGACTTCCTCCAGCTGCTCAACCAGACCATCGACGAGGCCATGCAGAGAGCAGGGTTCTCCCAGAAGTTCATCAACGAGGTGGTTTGTCCAGCCATGAGAGTGAATTATGGCCAAGGGGTCACTGTCAACGGCTTTGTAGGTGAGTGTTGGGGGGTAGCCTCCCATCTCCCACCCTGGGTGTTGGGGTTCCTGCTCCCTGGGATCCAAGCTCAAGGGATAAGCCCAAAGGGGGTTTAACCCTCATAATTTTGCAGTTTGTTTTCCCTGCGTTTCCCTGCTCTGACTGCAGTGGTTTCCTTGCAGGTGCTGTGTCTCTGGCTGGGGTGCAGTCAGGACTTTGGTCTGTGAAAGGGGGGAACAAACTGGTCTGCTCCGGCCTCATCTCCTCCTCCAAGGCCCAGCTTATCCCGGGAACCGTCGTGTCCATAGAGCCAAAAATCAGACCCAGCCCCAGTGGTGAGTGGGGTTGGAATTCCCGTCAGTGGGGAGGGAGGGGTGACACCGGACACCGACCTCGGCCCCTGGGGGTGTCAAAATGACAATTCCTCCCTGGGAGATGGCAGGGGCTGGGATGGAATTCCAGCTGTGGCTGCCCCTGGATCCCTGGGGGTGTCCAGTGCCAGGCTGGATGGGGCTTGGAGCGAGCTGGGATAGAGGAAGGTGTCCCTGCCATGGAACCGGATGGGCTTTAAGATCCCTTCCAATCCAAACCATTGCACGAGTCCATGAAAGGAGGGCTCAAAACGCCGGTGAATTTTGAAATGCCGGGGACAGTGGGCATTCCCTGCCAGCACGGCTCGGGATAACCGCGCTGTTCTCCGCAGGGGACCCGGTGAAGCTCTACCAGGTCACCTACAACACGTCCTCGGGCCTGACAGAGGACACCTACGACATCGTCCTCATCGCGGCCCCGCTCGGCCGCAAGTTGGCCGACATCACCTTCCGGAACTTCGACCCTCCCATCCCGCCATTCCCAAATCCCTACCACCAAACTGTCACCACCTTGGTGCACGGGCGTGTGAATGCATCATTCTTTGGCTACAACGACCCCCAGGCTTTTCATCTTGGTGCCATTTTCACCACGGACAACCCCAAACTCTTCATCAACAGCCTGGGCGTGGTGTCCCCCGTGGGGGACACGGACACGGGCGAGAAGCTGCCCTTGCAGTCGGCCGTCTGGAAGGTGTTTTCCAAGGCAGAGCTCACCAAGGAGCAGCTCAATCTGCTCTTCTCCTCCTACGACTCGGTGCAGGTGAAGCCGTGGTTGGCGTATCCCGAGTACAGCGCTCCCGAGAAGTTCCCTCCCATCGTCCTGCACGAGCAGCTGTACTACCTGAACGGGCTGGAGCGCGCCGCCAGCGCCATGGAGATGAGCGCCGTCGCTGCCCGCAACGCCGCCCTGCTCGCCTTCCACCGCTGGCACGGCCACAGCGCCAGCATCGACCAGGAGGACCTGCACGAGAAGCTCAAAACCGAGCTCTGAGAGCCCCCCGGCGCTTAATTAACACTAACGAGCTCCGTGCTTCGCCCCTCCGAGGAGGCGTTTCATAGGATCCTGGGATCTTACTGTAGGAAACTTTCAAGGTGATCAAGACCTTCAAGATGATCAAGATCTTCAAAGCCTTCAAGATCAAGACCTTCAAGACAGCCAATTAACAGCTAAGTAATTAATACCAATGAACATGCTTTGCCCCTCCAAGGAGGTGTTTCATAGGATTGTGGGATCCTTAAAGTCCAAAGACTTTAATCTTGAAATCTTGAAAGTCTTGATCAAGATCAAGATCATCAAGGTCTTCAAGGCTGTCAAGACCTTCAGGATCTCCAAGATCTTCACGACCATCAAGACTCTCAAGACCTTCAAAATGCCATAATTAACATTAATGAACTCTCTGCTTCGCTCCTCCAAGGAGGTGTGTCATAGGATCATGGGATCCTTAAGGTTGGAAGACTTTCAAGATGATCAAGACTTTCAGGATCATCAAGGCCTTCACGACAGCCAATTAACACCAATGAACTCCACGCTTTGCCCCTCCAAGGAGGTGTTTTGTAGGATCATCAGATCCTTAAAGTTGGAAGATCTTCAAGACATTCAAGATTTCCAAGACCTGCAAGATCTTCCAAGGTCAAGACCATCAAGATCTTTAAGATGCTGTAATGAAGATTATTGAACTCTATCCTTTGCCCCTCCAAGGAGGTGTTTCATAGGATCGTGAGATCCTTAACTTTGGAAAAACTTAAAGATTTCCAAGACATTCAAAACCCTCAAGACCATCAGGATCTCAGGATGCTGTAATTAACACTAATGAACTCCGTGGTTTGCCCCTCCAAGGAGGTGTTTGTAGGATCATGGGATCCTTAAGTTTGGAAGATCCTCAAGATCAAGACCTTTAAGATCTTCAAGAACATCAAGATCTTGAAGATGCTGTAATTAACATTAATGAACTCTGTACTCTGCCCCTCCAAGGAGGTGTTTCCTGGGATCCTTAAGGTTGGAAGGGCTCCAAGAACTTCAGGACCAGCAATATCCTCAAGACCTTCCAGAACATCAAAACCTTCAAGATCTTTAAGATCACCAAGAACTCCAAGACCTTCAAGGACATCAAGACCTTCCAGCCCAGCCATCAGCCCAAGCACGTTCACCGTTAACGATGTCCTCAGGTGCCGCCTCCGCGCGCTGTTTGGACGCTTCCAGGGACGGTGACTCCACCACCGACCCGGGCTGGACAACCCTTCCTTCCACGACGGGATTCTTCCAGCATCTCACCTCGACCTCCCCCGGTGCCCCCTGGAAGCTCTTTGGCCGGCGCGGGAGGCAGCAGGAGCAGCGAAGCCTTCCCAAGTAAGCCGGGACGTTTTCCTCTGGCAGATTCCCGAGTTTCCCTCCAGCTCCTTGGTTCCTCCCCGCCCGAGGTCGGGGAATTCATTCCAAGAGCTGCACTGAGCCCAAAAGTGCCCTCCAGCCGGGAATATCGACTCCCTGCCTGTCCATCCCTCCGGCCCGGCTCTTCCAAAGGCTCTGCCAAGGAATTATTGCTCAGGCCGGAATCTGGGCGAGTGGGGAACTGGGAGCTGCCAGGATGGGTGGGAAAGAGGAAAAACCGCCAACGGCCATTGCTGTGTTGAGGTACGAAGGAGTTAATAAACAGTTTAACAATCGGAGCGTTTTTTAAGGAGAAACCCACCCGAATCAGCACAAATTTAACGCCCGCTTCAAGAAATTAAAGTTTTCCGTGGGTTTTCCCGGGATTGGGAGCGGGATTAACGCCCAGCTGCCCAAAACCGAAGCGAGAAAGGCTCGAGTTAGGTCAAGCATTACAAAATCGATTTAATAACAAAAAATAATTGTACACTGGTGGGCGGCGTCTTGGACGAGGGAACGGAACCGTGGGGTCGGGATTTGGGGATCTCCAGGGGTTTACACTCGTTCCAAAGCTTCCAGCATGATGATGCTGTTCCCTCGGATCACCTGCAAGGGGAAGGTGGGAGCTGTTATCTCCAGTCAAAGGGTTCCGTCCTTCCAGTTTAGTTGCCAAAAAATCCTTGAAAACTTGGCTGGAATTCCCCCACAAGGGTGAAAAGGGACTGATTTTAACCCTAAATCCCCAAGGATCACAGAATCCCCAAATCCCTGAGGGTGGAAAAGACCTCTGGGGTGATTGAATCCAACCTTGTCCCCAGCCCAGAGCTCTGAGTGCCACCTCCAGGAGTTCTTGGGACACCTCCAGGGATGGAGACTCCAAACCTCCCTGGGCAGCCCATTCCAATCCCTGAGCTCCCTTTCCATGGGGAAATTCCTGCTGCTGTCCACCCCGAGCCTCCCCTGGCCCAGCCTGAGGCCGTACCCTCTCCTCCTGTCCCTGTTCTCCCTGTTCCCTGGGAGCAGAGCCCCAAGGTCTCCCCTGAGCCTCCTTTTCTCCTGGCTGATCCACGTCCCTCCCCCCTTGGTGCCATCCATAAATTCACTGGGGGTCCCTAGATCCCCTTGGCAGATCATGGATAAAGGTATTGAACAGGGCTGGATCCAGTCCTGAACCTTGGGGACATCACTGATGCCTGGCCCCAGATAGGTTTGGCCCCATTCCCACCAATCCTTGGGTCCATCCATCATCCAACCATCCATCATCCAACCATCCATCATCCAACCATCCATCCATCATCCATCATACATCCATCCATCATCCATCATACATCCATCCATCATCCAACCATCCAACCATCCATCATCCATCTATCCATCATACATCCATGGATCCATCCAGGTGTTTCCAGCCAAGATTTCGTCTCTCTGAGAAGGAGAAGCATCCAAAGCTCTGCTGAGTTCCCAGCTGACACATCCCAAACCTGTCCCTGCCCAAACCTCCCGTTCATTCCGCACACACGGCTCCACCAGTGCTCCCAGTGGCACTCACCACCAGTGCTCCCAGTGCTCCCAGTGGCACTCACCACTATGTTCCCAGTGCTCCCAGTGGCACTCACCACCACGCTCCCAGTGTTCCCAGTGGCACTCACCACTATGTTTCCAGTGTTCCCAGTGGCACTCACCACCACGCTCCCAGTGTTCCCAGTGCTCCCAGTGGCACTCACCACTATGTTCCCAGTGCTCCCAGTGGTACTCACCACCATGCTCCCAGTGTTCCCAGTGCCACTCACCACCATGTCCCCAGTGCTCCCAGTGGTACTCACCACCATGCTCCCAGTGCTCCCAGTGGCACTCACCACCAGTACCCCCAGTGTTCCCAGTGCCACTCACCACCATGTCCCCAGTGCTCCCAGTGCCACTCACCACCATGTCCCCAGTGCTCCCAGTGCCACTCACCACCAGTGTTCCCAGTGCTCCCAGTGGCACTCACCACCATGTCCCCAGTGGCACTCAACACCATGCCCCCAGTGCTCCCAGTTCTCCCAGTGGCACTCAACACCATGCCCCCAGTGCTCCCAGTGCTCCCAGTGGCACTCACCACCACGCTCCCAGTGCTCCTAGTGCCATTCACCACCCAGTGCTCCCAGTGGCACTCACCACCGTGCTCCCAGTGCCACTCACCACCATGTCCCCAGTGGCACTCACCAGCATGTCCCCAGTGTCCCCAGTGCTCCCAGTAGCACTCACCACCATGCCGATGTTGTTCTGCTGCCCGCCCGGCGCCATCTCCACGCACTCATCGATCACCAGGTTCATGAAGGGGTCGAAGCCCCGCAGGATTCCCTGCACGTGCCGGCCGCCGTTCAGCTTCACTGCGGGGAGCCCGGGGTGTGTGAGGGACAGGAACTCCCCAAATCCCCAAAACTGGAGTGGGGAGCCCAGGGCATGTGAGGGACGGGAATTCCCCAAATCCCCAAAACCGGAGCGGGGAGCCCGGGGTGTGTGAGGGACAGGAATTCCCCAAATCCCCAAAACCGGAGCGGGGAGCCCGGGGTGTGTGAGGGACAGGAATTCCCCAAATCCCCAAAACCAGAGCAGGGAGCCCGGGGTGTGTGAGGGACGGGAATTCCCCAAATCCCCAAAACCAGAGCAGGGAGCCCGGGGTGTGTGAGGGACGGGAATTCCCCAAATCCCCAAAACTGGAGCGTTTCCCCTCAAATCTGAAGCTTGGAAGGAGCGGGACCCGCGGGGAGGGGTGAGTGGGAAGGATTAACCACAGCCCATTAATGGGGTAAGGAAAAGGGCAAAAGAGGCAATTTTCAATTCATGTTATAGCTTAATGAATGAATTATGGTTTAAATCAATGGATTAGACTTTTAATTAATGAGCGGTGAGGTCTGAAATCTCTTAGGGGTGCTGCTCCGAGCACCACCCCAGCAGCCGGGAGCCCCTCCCTGGGCACCGTTGAGGGGTGGGCGGGGACCGCAAACCGGCCGGGGGCTTCCGAGTCCCCCACAGCGGGGCCATGAGGGAGCAGGGGGGCTCCGGAGGGTCCCCGAACCGGGCACTACTGGGGGGCGCGGGGCGAGGCCCCGAGAGCGGGAGCCGTGAAGGGGACGGGGGCGGGAGGGTGTCCCGGGCGGGCACCGCGAGGGGGATCGGGCTGGAACCAGTTCCACAACTCACACGACAGCTTCTTGTCCATGAACCTGCAAGGAGACGGCAGCGGCTCAGTACCGGCGGGTGGGGACGGGCCAAGAGACCGCCCCCATTATCCCCTCACGACACCGGGGCGAACCGCGCCGCCATGACAGCGGGCCCCGCGGTGCACGCCGGGACACCGGCAAGCGCCCGACCGCGCCGGCCCGGTCCCCGCTTCCCCACCCACGGTGCACGGCTCCCCTCATCCCCCCGGCCAGGCCCGACCCTGGACCAGCCCCGGCGCCCCCAGACTCACTTTTTCAGCTCTGGCGGGTGCGCTTTGCTCATGGCGCCCGCAGCCCCCGGCCCGTCTCTGCCGCTCGCCGAGCTCCGACGTCAGCGCGCCGTGCGTCGCCCTGCAGCAGCCAATGGCAGCCGCCGCACCGCCCCGCCGCTTGCCCGCGCGCCGGCCCGGCAGCCAATGGCGGCCCGCGGCGCGCTACCGCACTCACCCGAGTAGCGGCGCAGCTACGAGAAGGTAGCAGGGAGATAGCGAGGGAAAGCAGGGGGCGGTGTGGGAAGTGCGCGGCTACAGGGGGAGGTACGGCGGCATGGCCGCTATGGGGTGCGGGGCGTGTGTGCACGTGTTGTGCATGTGTGATGTGTCCAGGTGTGCACACCTGTGTGTGTGTGTGTGTGTGTGTGTGTGTGTGTGTGTGTGTGTGTGTGTGTGTGTGTGTGTGTGACGTGTCCAGGTGTGCACACCTGTGTGTGTGTGTGCGTGTGTGTGATGTGTCCGTGTGTGCACAGGTGTGTGTATATGTGATGTGTCCAGGTGTGCACACCTGTGTGTGTGTGTGTGTGTGTGTGTGTGTGTGTGTGTGTGTGTGACGTGTCCAGGTGTGCACACCTGTGTGTGTGTGTGCGTGTGTGTGATGTGTCCGTGTGTGCACAGGTGTGTGTATATGTGATGTGTCCAGGTGTGCACACCTCTATGTGTGTGTGACGTGTCCAGGTGTGCACACCTCTGTGTGTGTGTGTGATGTGTCCAGGTGTGCACACCTGTATGTACGCGTGTGTGTGATGTGTCCGTGTGTGCACAGGTGTGTGTGTATGTGATGTGTCCAGGTGTGCACACCTGTGTGTGTGTGTGTGTGTGACGTGTCCAGGTGTGCACACCTGTGTTTGTGGGTGCGCATGGCCCGGGGTCACCTCAGGCCAGCGTGGGGACCTCTCCCTTGCACACCCAGCGATGCACGGGGTCACGACCATCACACACACACGGGTCACCCTGTTCCTTTGCACACTCACTCTGGGCACACCCCAAGCCTTGCTCAGCACACACCTGGCTCACCCCACACCTGGCCCCAGGGCTGCCCTTAACTGCAGTGTCCCCTCAGCACCCACCCCATCGCCCCCCGTGCCCCCCATCACCCCCAGTGCCCCTCATCACCCCCCGTGCCCCCCATCACCCCCCGTGCCCCCTTACCACCCACCCGATCAGCCCAAAGCCCCCCAGTTCCCCATCACCTTCAGCACCCCACATCACCTTCCCAGTGCCCCCCATCACCCTCCATCGCCCACCCCATCACCCCCAGTGCCCCCTGTTCTCCCCCTCACCCCCCGTTCCCCACAGCCGGGTCCCTGCCCCTCTCGGTGCCCTCTGCCCCACAGACGTTCCCTTTCCATGGGGGGCAGAGGCCGATCCCGTTAAGGGCAGGGGAACCTGAGACCCTGAGGCCTCCAGCCCCACTGAGAGCCGTCACAAGGGTGCGTGTGGGGCACAGGGAAAAGAGTGGGGGGCACAGGCTGTGTTCAGGGGGCACAGGAGGTGGATTGGGGGGCTCAGACACGGGCCAGGGGTAGCAGGGAGGGTGAGGGGATAATGGGGAGGTCTCTTGGCCCATCCCCACCCAGCAATGCCACTGGGAGCACTGGGGGAATGGTGGTGAGTGCCACTGGGAGCACTGGGAACACTGGGGGAATGGTGGTGAGTGCCACTGGGAGCACTGGGAACATAGTGGTGAGTGCCACTGGGAGAAC
Source organism: Delichon dasypus (assembly GCA_037837765.1). Lineage (NCBI taxonomy): Eukaryota > Metazoa > Chordata > Aves > Passeriformes > Hirundinidae > Delichon > Delichon dasypus. Next base: position 1,590,091 of record JBBAXF010000023.1, read on the forward strand.
TGGGAACACTGGGAGCGTGGTGGTGAGTGCCACTGGGAGCACTGGGAACACTGGTGGTGAGTGCCACTGGGAGCACTGGGAACACTGGGAACATAGTGGTGAGTGCCACTGGGAGCACTGGGAACACTGGTGGTGAGTGCCACTGGGAGCACTGGTGGAGCCGTGTGTGCGGAATGAACGGGAGGTTTGAGCAGGGACAGGTTTGGGATGTGTCAGCTGGGAACTCAGCAGAGCTTTGGATGCTTCTCCTTCTCAGAGAGACGAAATCTTGGCTGGAAACACCTGGATGGATCCATGGATGTATGATGGATGGATGGATGGATGTATGATGGATGGTTGGATGGATGGATGATGGATGGATGGATGATGGATGGACAGATGGATGATGGATGTATGATGGATGGTTGGATGATGGATGGATGGATGGATGGATGGATGGATGGATGGATGGATGATGGATGGATGGATGGATGGATGATGGATGGATGGATGGATGGATGTATGATGGATGGATGATGGATGGATGATGGAGGGATGGATGGATGGTTGGATGATGGATGGATGATGGATGGATGGATGATGGATGGATGATGGATGGATGGATGATGGATGGTTGGATGGATGGATGGATGATGGATGGATCCATGGATGGATGATGGATGGATGATGGATGGTTGGATGATGGATGGTTGGATGGATGGATGGATGGATGGATGATGGATGGACCCAAGGATTGGTGGGAATGGGGCCAAACCTATCTGGGGCCAGGCATCAGTGATGTCCCCAAGGTTCAGGACTGGATCCAGCCCTGTTCAATACCTTTATCCATGATCTGCCAAGGGGATCTAGGGACCCCCAGTGAATTTATGGATGGCACCAAGGTGGGAGGGACGTGGATCAGCCAGGAGAAAAGGAGGCTCAGGGGAGACCTTGGGGCTCTGCTCCCAGGGAACAGGGAGAACAGGGACAGGAGGAGAGGGCACGGCCTCAGGCTGGGCCAGGGGAGGCTCGGGGTGGACAGCAGCAGGAATTTCCCCATGGAAAGGGAGCTCAGGGATTGGAATGGGCTGCCCAGGGAGGTTTGGAGTCTCCATCCCTGGAGGTGTCCCAGGAACTCCTGGAGGTGGCACTCAGAGCTCTGGGCTGGGGACAAGGTTGGATTCAATCACCCCAGAGGTCTTTTCCACCCTCAGGGATTTGGGGATTCTGTGATCCTTGGGGATTTAGGGTTAAAATCAGTCCCTTTTCACCCTTGTGGGGGAATTCCAGCCAAGTTTTCAAGGATTTTTTGGCAACTAAACTGGAAGGACGGAACCCTTTGACTGGAGATAACAGCTCCCACCTTCCCCTTGCAGGTGATCCGAGGGAACAGCATCATCATGCTGGAAGCTTTGGAACGAGTGTAAACCCCTGGAGATCCCCAAATCCCGACCCCACGGTTCCGTTCCCTCGTCCAAGACGCCGCCCACCAGTGTACAATTATTTTTTGTTATTAAATCGATTTTGTAATGCTTGACCTAACTCGAGCCTTTCTTGCTTCAGTTTTGGGCAGCTGGGCGTTAATCCCGCTCCCAATCCCGGGAAAACCCACGGAAAACTTTAATTTCTTGAAGCGGGCGTTAAATTTGTGCTGATTCGGGTGGGTTTCTCCTTAAAAAACGCTCCGATTGTTAAACTGTTTATTAACTCCTTCGTACCTCAACACAGCGATGGCCGTTGGCCGTTTTTCCTCTTTCCCACCCATCCTGGCAGCTCCCAGTTCCCCACTCGCCCAGATTCCGGCCTGAGCAATAATTCCTTGGCAGAGCCTTTGGAAGAGCCGGGCCGGAGGGATGGACAGGCAGGGAGTCGATATTCCCGGCTGGAGGGCACTTTTGGGCTCAGTGCAGCTCTTGGAATGAATTCCCCGATCTCGGGCGGGGAGGAACCAAGGAGCTGGAGGGAAACTCGGGAATCTGCCAGAGGAAAACGTCCCGGCTTACTTGGGAAGGCTTCGCTGCTCCTGCTGCCTCCCGCGCCGGCCAAAGAGCTTCCAGGGGGCACCGGGGGAGGTCGAGGTGAGATGCTGGAAGAATCCCGTCGTGGAAGGAAGGGTTGTCCAGCCCGGGTCGGTGGTGGAGTCACCGTCCCTGGAAGCGTCCAAACAGCGCGCGGAGGCGGCACCTGAGGACATCGTTAACGGTGAACGTGCTTGGGCTGATGGCTGGGCTGGAAGGTCTTGATGGTCTTGAAGGTCTTGGAGTTCTTGGTGATCTTAAAGATCTTGAAGGTTTTGATGTTCTGGAAGGTGATTGAGGATATTGCTGGTCTTGAAGTTCTTGGAGCCCTTCCAACCTTAAGGATCCCAGGAAACACCTCCTCGGAGCGGGGAAGCAGAGGATGCATTCATGTTAATTTTGGCATCTTGAAGATCTTGAAGATCTTGATCATCTTGAAAGGCTTTGAACTTTAAGGATCTCATGAAACACCTTCTTGAAGGGGGAAAGCAAGAGTTCATTAATGTTAATTATGGCATCTTGAAGGTCGTGACGTTCTTGAAGGTCTTGACGATCTTGACCTTGAAAGTCTTGAAGATCTTGACCTTAAAGGTCTTGCTTGGAAGTTTTCCAGCTGAAAGGATCCCACAATCATAGGAAACATCTCCTCGGAGCAGCAAAGCAGAGAGTTAATTGGTATTAATCCCGTAGCTGTTAATTGGCTGTCTTGAAGGTCTTGATCTTGAGGGTCCTGATGATCCTGAAGGTGTTGAAGGCCTTGCTCATCTTGAAGGCCTTCATCATCTGGAAAGTCTTGATGATCTTGAAGACCTTGAAGATCTTGCTCATCTTGAATATCTTCTAACTTTAAGGATCCTGTGAACCTAGGAAACACCTCCTTGGAGAGGCAAAGCACGGAGTTAATCTGTATTAATTACTTAGCTGTTAATTGGCTGTGTTTAAGGTCTTGATCTTGAAAGCCTACATGATCCTGAAGGTCTTGATAACCTTGAAAGTTTCCTACAGTAAGATCCCAAGATCCTATGAAACGCCTCCTTGGAGGGGCAAAGCATGTTCATTGGTATTAATTACTTAGCTGTTAATTGGCTGTCTTGAAGGTCTTAATCTTGAAGGCTTTGAAGATCTTGATCATCTTGAAGGTCTTGATCACCTTGAAAGTTTCCTACAGTAAGATCCCAAGATCCTATGAAACGCCTCCTCGGAGGGGCGAAGCACGGAGCTCGTTAGTGTTAATTAAGCGCCGGGGGGCTCTCAGAGCTCGGTTTTGAGCTTCTCGTGCAGGTCCTCCTGGTCGATGCTGGCGCTGTGGCCGTGCCAGCGGTGGAAGGCGAGCAGGGCGGCGTTGCGGGCAGCGACGGCGCTCATCTCCATGGCGCTGGCGGCGCGCTCCAGCCCGTTCAGGTAGTACAGCTGCTCGTGCAGGACGATGGGAGGGAACTTCTCGGGAGCGCTGTACTCGGGATACGCCAACCACGGCTTCACCTGCACCGAGTCGTAGGAGGAGAAGAGCAGGTTGAGCTGCTCCTCGGTGAGCTCCTCATTGGAAAATGTCTTCCAGACGTCTTCCGACGGCAACGGCAGCTCCTCGCCCGTGTCCGTGTCCCCCACGGGGGGCTCGATGTTGAGGCTGTTGATGAAGAGTTTGGGGTTGTCCGTGGTGAAAATGGACCTGAAGTTAAAAGCCTGGGGGTCGTTGTAGCCAAAGAAGGATGCGTTCACACGCCCGCGCACCAGGGTGGTGATGATCTGTTGGTAGGGATTTGGGAATGGCGGGATGGGAGGGTCGAAGTTCCGGAAGGTGATGTCGGCCAACTTGCGGCCGAGCGGGGCCGCGATGAGGACGATGTCGTAGGTGTCCTCTGTCAGGCCCGAGGACGTGTTGTAGGTGACCTGGTAGAGCTTCACCGGGTCCCCTGCGGAGAACAGCGCGGTTATCCCGAGCCGTGCTGGCAGGGAATGCCCACTGTCCCCGGCATTTCAAAATTCACCGGCGTTTTGAGCCCTCCTTTCATGGACTCGTGCAATGGTTTGGATTGGAAGGGATCTTAAAGCCCATCCGGTTCCATGGCAGGGACACCTTCCTCTATCCCAGCTCGCTCCAAGCCCCATCCAGCCTGGCACTGGACACCCCCAGGGATCCAGGGGCAGCCACAGCTGGAATTCCATCCCAGCCCCTGCCATCTCCCAGGGAGGAATTGTCATTTAGACACCCCCAGGGGCCGAGGTCGGTGTCCGGTGTCACCCCACCCTCCCCACTGACGGGAATTCCAACCCCACTCACCGCTGGGGCTGGGTCTGGTTTTTGGCTCTATGGACACGACAGTTCCCGGGATAAGCTGGGCCTTGGAGGAGGAGATGAGGCCGGAGCAGACCAGTTTGTTCCCCCCTTTCACAGACCAAAGGCCCGACTGTATCCAGGCCAGGGACAGAGCACCTGCAAGGAAACCACCACAGTCAGAGCTGGGAAACACAGGGAAAACAAACTGCAAACTCAGGGGGGATCAACATCCCTTTGGGACACAGCTTGGATCCCAGCGAGCAGGAACCCCAACACCCAGGGTGGGAGATGGGAGGTTACCCCCAACACTCACCTACAAAGCCATTGACGGTGACCCCTTGGCCGTAGGTAAACCTCATGGCTGGACAAACCACCTCGTTGATGAACTTCTGGGAGAACCCTGCTCTCTGCATGGCCTCGTCGATGGTCTGGTTGAGCAGCTGGAGGAAGTCGTTGCCTCCCAGGGCGTGGAGCAGGCGCTCGTTGCTGCTGAAGGCGTAGTCGTGCATCTGGTACCGGTAGATCCTTTAATTGCAGACAAGAAATTGTCTCTGTTAACGAGCTCTGTGGCTCTGGGAGCTGCGGGGATCCCGTGGGGTGGCTCTGCAGGAGCAGCAGGACAAGGGCCGGAGGGGCAGGACAAAGAGGGCAGGTTCTGGTTGGATCGTGGGGATTTTGACGAGGGTGGAGAGGCCCTGGCAGAGTTTTCCCAGAGAAGCTGTGGCTGCCCCATCCCTGCAAGTGTCCAAGGCCAGGCTGGACAGAGCTTGGAGACACCTGGGATAGTGGAAGGGGTTTTTAACTTCATTTTCCCCCCTCAGGGCCCCAGCCCACCTCATGAACTTGTCCAGGATGTCCTCCACCCACATGGACATGCGCAGCGGGTTGAGGCCGTAGTGCCAGAGCAGCTTGGGTTGGTTCATGAAGGACCAGCTGCTCTCCTCAAACACAAATTCCTCCCCGTTGTAAAAACCCGCGGGGCTGCCCGGGAATGAGTTGGTTGAGAGGCCTTTGGGAAAAGGAGGGAAGAAGGTAATTTAGGAAAAGGCAGAGCTGTTCCACCTCAATTTTAACTTCCTGAGAGAAGCTGGCTTCATGCAGATAAGGGTGAGTGATTGAGGATTGGAGTGCCAGGGCATGGAAAGGGGAATTCACCCTTGGTCATGGGCCAGGGAGTGACTGGAGGTGAATTCTGGACCTTTATGATGCCATTAATGGTCACCTGTGGGGAGGGGCCAGACCATTCCCATTGGGACGTGGTTTGCTTTGCCTGGAGTGGGGCTGGGGTACCACAGGGGGCATGGGGGAGGTGATGGGGGCTCTTTGGGAAGGAAAGCGGCTGTGGGGGAGGGATTCTGGAGAGATGTCCCCCAGCAGAGTGACACCCAGAGCACCCCAGCGGGACAATTTTGGGACCGAGGGACAGCTTTGGGATTGGGAGACACCAGGGCGGGGGGTCCCTGCTCACCCAGCTCCTTGACAAAATGCTTCATGTGCAGGTTGAGGGGGTGGATGACGGCTCCCCCTGCCTCGTAGGCGGCCCCCTCCACGTCCAGCGTGTGCAGCCGTCCGCCCAGCGCCGCCTTCTCCAGCACGTGCAGCCGCACGCCGGGGCCGAACTTCTGCCGCAGGAAATAGGCAGCGGCCGAGCCGCCGATCCCGCCGCCCACCACGGCTGCGAGAAGCGGCGCGGTCACCTTGGGAGCCCCACGAGCCCCACAGCCTGCCCCGCACTGATCCCTCAGGGCCCCCGACCGACAGATCCCCTCACGGGAACCCTGATCCCCGAGTGACAGATCCCCTCACGGGAACCCTCCCTGATCCCTGACCCACAGATCCCCTCACGGGAACCCTCCCTGATCCCCGAGCGACAGATCCCCTCACGGGAACCCTGATCCCCACCCGACAGATCCCCTCACGGGAACCCTCCCTGATCCCCTCACGGGAACCCTGATCCCCGAGTGACAGATCCCCTCACGGGAACCCTCCCTGATCCCCGAGCGACAGATCCCCTCAAGGGAACCCTGATCCCCGCCCGACAGATCCCCTCACGGGAACCCTGATCCCCACCCGACAGATCCCCTCACGGGAACCCTGATCCCCGAGTGACAGATCCCCTCACGGGAACCCTGATCCCCACCCGACAGATCCCCTCACGGGAACCCTGATCCCCGCCCGACAGATCCCCTCACGGGAACCCTGATCCCCACCCGACAGATCCCCTCACGGGAACCCTGATCCCCGAGTGACAGATCCCCTCACGGGAACCCTGATCCCCGACCGGCAGATCCCCTCACGGGAACCCTCCCTGATCCCCTCACGGGAACCCTCCCGGATCCCTCAGGGCCCCCTGCCCCGATCCCCTCAGGAGACCCCCCCCATATCCACTGCCCCTCAGGGCCCCCCCGACCTTCAGGGACCTTGAGCGGTGTCCCCATTGCACGTTCCTCAGGGATCCCCTGCAAGGATCCCCTGACAGATCCCTGACGGGACACCCCCCCGAGTCCGTGACCCCCCGAGATCCCGTCCCGGGCCTCCCATGAGCGATGCCGTCCATGTCCCTCAGAGGAGCGTCCCCGGGCAGCTGGGCCCAAAGGCCGGCAGCGCCAGGCGGCGGCGCCGCGCTGTGCCCTGAGCGTTTGGGCGCAGCTCCCGTGAGGGGAGAGGCGGGCTCGGGGCGCGGTGCGGCTCCTCTGGAGAGATGGCGGGCGAGGTTTGTCCGTGCTCGCGTTTGGGGCCCGTGTCCCGTAGCGCACCGATGGCGGCGGGCCCATGTCGGAGGGCGAGGGCGGTGCGGCAGAGCGCGGCGAGCAGCAGCAGCGGCAGGAGGCGGCGGCGGGGCGGCATGGCGGCGGGGAAGGGCGGAGGGCGAGGGGCGGGCCGGCAGCGCGGCCCCGCTTCGATCGCCGGGCGCCGCACGGAGCTTTCGCCTCCCTTTTATTTATCCCGAGTTTATTTATCTTTTGAGTATCCAAAGTCCTTTTCTTCAGCTTCCTTTGCTTTTAATTGCTTTGGTTTTTACCCCGTCGATCTGTGGTTCCCCGCCCCCCGTAGGAGGCGCGCCCTTTCCTCGGTGCCCACTTTTCACCCTTTAATATAAAATTACTTTTGCTTTTAATCCCTTTCCTTTTAATCCCTTTCCTTTTATTCCCTTTCCTTTTAACCTCTTTACTCATAATCCCTTATTCTTTTCTATCTGTTAAAAACGATAATAGTGGCTTTTGCATTTATGTATTAAGTCTTCACATGTTATTTATTTTTATTTATTTAAGTATTGCACAATTCATAACCCTTTACCTGCTTGCTAATACAACCTAATATCTCGTTTTAAGTATGCACCCCATAGCCCAAGGAAACAGTGGCGTGATGAATATATTATGTTAATATAAAAATAGTAGTGAGATCAATGTTTTCACGGTGAGCTTTAGCAAAATGTAAAATGTTACAATACTTCTAAGTAATCGAGAATTTGTATAAAGCAATTAAGCTGTTTCCCAAATCTGCTGACTGCCCACTCTGAATGATAAATAAACCCGAGCGCTGGAGGAGAATTAGAGAAGAAATTATTAACTAACTCCTCGTTATCAGGGAAGCGTGAAACAACAGGATGAAGCCACAAGAAGGCAAAAAATGCATCTTGATGCATCAAAACCTGATCTGCAAGATGTCACGTAGGTAAATCAGGGTGGAAAACCAAAACAAAGCAAAGTTCCTACAACATCAAAAGCTGCCAAGAATGTTTGAATAATGCATGGCCCTTACGAATATGCATGTACCTTAGTAAAATTACATTTATAGATAACACTGCCTGAATTTATCGATGTGTTCACTGGCTGACAGCCAGCAACAGCCCAGCGCTGGACATTGTCCTTTTTCATCCCCTTATTGAACTTTTCAAAAGTATTCTAAGGGTGAACCTTTGTTTTCCACGTTATTTTTAACGCCTTCCTTTTCAGTCCCTTCAGTTTAAACGCCGTTATTTTTAGCTGCCTTATTTTAACTCCTTTATTTTATTTCTCCCCATGCCAAAGCCTCAGTTCCTGGCCCCCACATGAACCTTTTCACCCCGCTTTTAAACCCTGCATTTTGAGTCTTTCATTTTTTAAACCCTTCATTTTAATTTCCTTTAATTAAAAAATTTATATTTATTGTAATGACTTTATTTTAGTCCCTGTACTTAATTTACTTTATTTCTCCACCCTGGCGCTCCATTCCGCGTGCCCACGTGTCCCTTTTCACCGCGACTTCGCTTTCAATTTTCGTTTTTAATCCTGTAATTTTAAACTCCTTCATTTCAAACGTCCCAGGGAGAGCACCGGGAGCCTGGGCAGGACCTGAGCCCACGTACCCTGCACGTCCTGTGCCCCTAAATACACACCCTGTGTCCCCTAAACGCACCCTGTGCCCCATAAATGCATCCTGTGCCCCTAAATACACACCCTGTGCCCCTAAATACACACCCTGTGCCCCCTAAATGCATCCTGTGCCCCCTAAATACACACCCTGTGCCCCCTAAATACACACCCTGTGCCCCCTAAATGCATCCTGTGCCCCCTAAATACACACCCTGTGCCCCCTAAACACACCCTGTACCCCATAAATACAGATCCTGTGCCCCTAAATACACACCCTGTGCCCCCTAAATGCATCCTGTACCCCATAAATACACACCCTGTGCCCCTAAATGCACACCCTGTGCCCCCTAAATGCATCCTGTGCCCCTAAATACACACCCTGTGCCCCCTAAACGCATCCTGTGCCCCTAAATACACACTCTGTGCCCCAAAAATGCATCCTGTGCCCCCTAAATACACATCCTGTGCCCCCTAAATGCATCCTGTGCCCCTAAATACTCACCCTGTGCCCCATGAATGCACCGTGCCCCCTAAACGCACCCTGTGCCTCCTAAAAACACACCCTGTGCCCCCATAACACACCCTGTACCCCATAAATACAGATCCTGTGCCCCTAAATACACACGCTCTGCCCCATAAACGCACCCTGTGCCCCCTAAACACACCCTTGCCCCATAAATACAGCCCCTGGGCCCCCCAATCGCCCCCGGTGCCCCCCATCCGTCCACTGCGCCCACCACACCCCCTCCTGACCCCGCCCCGCTCTTACGTCATGACGCCGTGCGTCGCCCCGCCCCAGCCAATGGCAGCGGCGCGCACCTCCCCTCGCGCCGGCCCGGCAGCCAATGGCAGCCCGCGGCGCGCTACCGCACTCACCCGAGTAGCGGCGCAGCTACCGGAAAGTAGCGGAGTGAGAGCGGAAGAAGGCCGGGGCGGTGTGGGGGATGCGCGGCTACAGGGGGAGGTACGGCGGCATGGCGGCTATGGGGTGCGGGGCGTGTGTGCACGTGTTGTGCGTGTGTGCACAGGTGTGTGTGATGTGTCCAGGTGTGCACAGGTGTGTGTGTGGGTGCGCATGGCCCGGGGTCACCTCAGGCCAGCGCGGGGACCCCCCGTACACCCTGCACACGCACAGGGTCACGACTCGCACACACACACACACGGGTCACCCTGTTCCCTTGCACGCTCACGCTGGGCACACCCCAAGCCTTGCACAGCACACACCTGGCTCACCCCACACCTGGCCCCACACCAGAGCCCCCCTTACCTCTCAGCACCCACCCCATCACCCCCCAGTGCCCCACCAATGCCCCCCATCACCCCCAGAGACCATGCCTAGTGCCCCCCACTGACCCACCAATGCCCCCCATCACCCCCAGAGACCCCCCCAGTGCTCCCCTTTGCCACACCAGTGCCCCCAGCACCTTGCCAGTGCCCCCCAGTTCCCCCCTACCGTCCCCCATCACCCCCGGTTCCCCCGCAGCACCGGCGCTTGGTGGGGAGGTGCCTTTAATGATCGCTTCGGGGGCGTCCCCGGGGTGTCCCCGGGGTGTCCCCGCTGTCACTGCTGGATGCTGGCCAGCCCGTCCCGCATCTTCTTGGCCATGGCGGGCACGAGGCGCAGGTGCTGCTCGCCGCAGGTGGCCAGGCAGGCGTCCAGCTGGCCCCGCACGCGCGGCTCCGAGCCCCCCGAGTCCAGAGCGTCCTTGGCCTGGTCCGAGCACTGCAGCGAGCAGCGGCTCAGGCGGTCCTGGGGACAGCAGGGGACAGGTCAGTGGGGCAGGGACAGCAGGGGACAGCAGGGGACAGCGCTGTCAGTGGGGCAGGGACAGGGGACAGCAGGGGACAGCAGGGGACAGCAGGGGACAGCGCTGTCAGTGGGGCAGGGACACAGGGGACAGCAGGGGACAGCGCTGTCAGTGGGGCAGGGACACAGGGGACAGCAGGGGACAGCAGGGGACAGCGCTGTCAGTGGGGCAGGGACACAGGGGACAGCAGGGGACAGCAGGGGACAGCAGGGGACAGCAGGGGACAGCGCTGTCAGTGGGGCAGGGACACAGGGGACAGCAGGGGACAGCGCCGTCAGTGGGGCAGGGACACGGGACAGCAGGGGACAGCAGGGGACAGCGCTGTCAGTGGGGTAGGGACACAGGGGAATTGGGGACAGCATTGTCAGTGGGGCAGGGACAGCAGGGGACAGCAGGGGACAGCAGGGGACAGTGCTGTCAGTGGGGCCTGGGGCAGGGAACGGGGGGCACATGGGAATGGGGGGACGGGATGGATGAGGGGGACAGCAGGGGACTGGGAGGTCAGTGGGACTGGGGTGACAGCAGGGACTTGGGGGGCAGTGGGGACTGAGGCTTGGGGCACATGGGGAGGTCAGGGGCTGGACCGGAGGGGTGGGGGGCACAATAGGTATGTGGGGGGCACAGGGAGCTGCACTGGGGGGCACAGGGTGCACTTAGGGGGCTCAGGCCGTGCAGTGAAGGGTGCAGGGATCTGTGGGCTCAGGTCCTGCCCAGGGTCCCGGCGCTGTCCCCGGGGGTCCCGTGCTCACCTGGAAGTGCTCGAGCTCGGCGGTGACGATGGCCTGGGCGCGGGCCAGGGGCGCGTGGCAGCGCTCGATGCAGCGCTGCACCTCCTGCATCGAGGCTGCGGCGTCCTCGCAGCACCGCGCGCTGCAGCGGAACATGGCGCCCTGGGGACAGCGGGGACAGGGTCACGGGGACATGGGGGACACTGGGGACAGGGTCACGGGGACATTGGGGACACCAGGGACACCAGGGACAGGGTCACGGGGACACCAGGGACAGGGTCACGGGGACATGGGGGACACTGGGGACAGGGTCACAAGGACACTGGGGACACCAGGGACAGGGTCACAGGGTCACAGGGACACTGGGGACAGGGTCACGGGGACATTGGGGACACCAGGGACAGGGTCACGGGGACACCAGGGACAGGGTCACGGGGACACTGGGGACACCAGGGACAGAGTCACAGGGACATTGGGGACACCAGGGACAGGGTCACGGGGACATGGGGGACACCAGGGACAGGGTCACGGGGACACCAGGGACAGGGTCACAGGGACATTGGGGACAGCGGGGACAGGGTCACAGGGACACCAGGGACAGGGTCACAGGGACATTGGGGACACTGGGGACACCGGGGACAGGGTCACGGGGACATGGGGGTCACAGGGACACTGGGGACAGGGTCACAGGGACACTGGGGACAGAGGGTCACAGGGACATGGGGGACGGGGACACCAGGGACGGAGACACTGGGAACACTGTGGATGGGGGGGTCACAGGGACACCGGGGACACAGGGGACAGGGTCACAGGGCACCCTGGGGACACCCTGGGGATCAGAGGGACAGCCTGGGGACACTGGGGTGACAGGGGCACCCTGGGGACAGCAGGACAGGGGACAGAGGGGCACCCCCAGGGATGTGGGGGGACAGGGGTGAGAGGGGGACAATCCCGGGGCCACGGGGGTGATGGGACACCCTGGGGACACCCAGGGGACACCCAGGGGACATGGCGGGGGTGTCAATGGGGGACAGTGGGGGACGCTCTGGGGGACACGGTGGAGAAGGGACACCCCCAGGGCCCTGGGGGACAAGGGGTCAGCCCGGGGGTCCCAGCCCTTTGTGGGAGCACCCCGAGAGGAGCTGGGTGCACTCATCCTAAGCGTGGGGGGCTCGGGAGATGATCTGGGGTGCACAGGGAATGTACTGGGGGGGCACAGGATGTAGTTAGAGGACATAGAAAATGTTGGGGGGCACAGGGAATGTACTGGGGGGCACAGGATGTAGTTAGAGGACATAGAAAATGTTGGGGGGCACAGGGTTTATTTAGGGGGCACAGGGGATGACCTGGAGGACACAATTCATTTAGGGGGGCACAGGATGTGCAGTGTGTGTGGGGGTCTCAGGGTGTGTATGGGGGTCACAATGAATTGGGGGGGTCTCAGGGTGTATATGGGGTCACAATGAATTGGGGGGGTCTCAGGGTGTGTATTGGGTCACAATGAATTGGGGGGATCACAAGTCAATTGGGAAAGTCTCAGTGAATTGGGGGTCTCAGGGTGTGTATGGGGGGGTCACAGTGAATTGAGGGGTCTCAGGGTGTGTATGGGGGGGGTCACAAAGAATTGGGAGGTCTCAGGGTGTGTATGGGGGGTCACAATGAATTGAGGGGGGGTTCTTAGTGAATTGGGGGGGTCTCAGGGCCGGTCCCGGAGCTCCCACACGTGTGTGTGTGTGTGTGTGTGTCTGTGCAGCAGCAGCAGCCCCGGGCCGCCCGCAGACCGCTCCCCGCGTGTCCCCCGGGTGTCCCGGTGTCCCCCCGTGTCCCCGGTGTCCCCGGTACCTGCATGGCCCGGATCCGCTCCCGCTCCAGCCCCTGCACCGCGCTCTCCACCGCGGCCTGCACGCGGCCCTGCGCCGCCTCCGCCATGGGCCCGCTGCGCGCCGGGCGGCCCCGGGGCGGGCCTAAAACCGGCCTGCAACCGCCCTGAACCCGCCCGGAACCGCACTAAAACCGGCCTGAAACCCGCCCGGAACCGCCCGAAACCCGCCCTAAACCCGCCCGGAACCGCCCTAAAACCCGCACTAAAACCTGCCCCGGGCGGGCCTGGCACCGGCCTGCAACCGCCCTAAACCCGCCTGGAACCCGCCTGAAACCCGCCCTAAACCCGCCCTAAAACCGGCCTGAAACCCGCCGGAACTGCCCTAAAACCCGCCTGGAACCCGCCTGAAACCCGCCCGGAACCGCCCTAAACCCGCACTAAACCCGCCCGGAACCGCCCTAAAACCGGCCTGAAACCCGCCCGGAACTGCCCTAAAACCCGCCTGGAACCCGCCTGAAACCCGCCCGGAACCGCCCTAAACCCGCACTAAACCCGCCCGGAACCGCCCTAAAACCGGCCTGAAACCCGCCCGGAACCGCCCTAAAACCCACCCGGAACCGCCCTAAACCCGCCCGGAACCGCCCTAAAACCCGCCTGGAACCGCCCTAAACCCGCCTGGAACCGCCCTAAACCCGGCCTGAAACCCGCCTGGAACCGCCCTAAAATCGCACTAAACCCGCCCCGGGGCGGGCCTGGAACCGGCCTGGAACAGCCCTAAAACCCGCCTGGAACCGCCATAAACCCGCCCTAAAACCGCCCTAAAACCGGCCCTGAAAGCCGGGGTGGCCCCGAACCGGCCTGAAGGCGCCCCAAAATCGCAATAAAACTCGCCCTGAAACCGCCCCAGAATCCTCCCTGAAACCGCCCCAAAAGCCACCCCGAGGCGGCCCCAAACCTGCCCGGAACCGCCCTAAATCCGCCCTAAAACCGGCTTGAGACCCGCCCTAAAACCCGTCCCGGGGCGGGCCTGAAACGTGCCCCAGAGCCGCGCTAAAACCTCCCTAAAACCCGCCCCAAACCCGCCCTAAAACCGCCTCAAACCCGCCCTAAAACCCGCCCTAAAACCGCCCCAAACCCGCCCCAAAGCCTGCCCCAGACCTGATAGGAACCGCCCCAAACCCTCCGCAAACCTGCGTGTAAATCGTCCCAAACCTGAGGGAACCGCCCCAAAACCGCCCTAAAACTGCCCTAAAACCCGACCCAAACCTGCCCTAAAACCCGCCCCAAACCTGCCCCAAAACCCGCCCCCAAACCTGAGGGGAACCGCCCCAAAACCCGCCCCAAACCTGAGGGGAACCGCCCCAAAACCCGCCCCCAAAACTGCCCTAAAACCCGCCCCAAACCTGCCGGGAATCGCCCCAAACCTGCCCTTAAACCCGCCCTAAAACCCGACCCAAACCTGAGGGGAACCGCCCCAAAACCCGCCCCCAAACCGCCCTAAAACCCAACCCAAACCTGAGGGGAACCGCCCCAAAACCCGCCCCCAAAATTCCTGGGAAACCAAAATCGCCCCAAAACGCCCCAGAACTGATGAGAATCGCCCCCAAAGCGCCTCAAACCCCGCTGGGAATTGTCCCAAAACTGAGGGAAATTGTCCCAAAACTGCTGCGAAACCCGAAAGCGTCCCGAAACAACCCAAACCTGAGGGAAATTGTCCCAAATCAGCCCCAAAACTGCTGAGAATTGGGAATTGTCCCAAAATTGCTGAGAATCGCCTCAAAAAAATCTGCAAATCCGCCCCAAAAGTGACCCAAACACTCTGGGACCACCCCAAAACTGCCAGGATTTGTGCCAAAAACCGCTGAGAATTGCCCCAAAACCACCTTGGGCCGCCCAAAAACTGTCCCCAAATCTCCAGGAACCGCCCCAAAACTGCCAGAAATCATCCCAAAACTGCCGAGAATTGCCCCCAAACTGCCAGGAATCATCCCAAAACCACTGGGAATTGTCCCAAATCCTAGAACCATCCCCAAACTGATGGGAATTGCCCCAAAACCTCCAGGACCACCCCAAAACTGCCTGGAATTGCCCCAAACCTGCCCCAGAATGGGGTGGGCTGAACCCAAAACCGGGGCAGCGGGGACTGGAAATTTGGGATGAAAATCTGGGAAAATGGGGATGATTCCATCATTGGGGCATCGGGTTTTGGAAATTTGGGATGAAATAATGGGAAAATGGGGCTGAACCCAAAACTGGGGCATCGGGGATTGGAAATTTGGGATGAAATTGTGGGAAAATGGGGGTGAGTTCATCATTGGGGCATCGGGGATTGGAAATTTGGGATGAAATAACGGGAAAAACGGGTCTGAGTTCATTATTAGGGCATAAGGATTTCAAACTTTGGGATGAAATAATGGGAAAATGGGGCTGAGCCATCACTGGGATATTGGGCTTCAAAATTTGGGACAGAATCTTGGAAAAACGGGTCTGAGTTCATCATTGGGGCATCGGGGATTGGAAATTTGGGATGAAAATCAGGGAAAATGGGGCTGAACCCAAAACTGGGGCATTGAGGATTGGAAATTTGGGATGAAATCATGGAAAAATGGGGCTGAACCCAAAACTGGGGCAGCAGGGATTGGAAATTTGGGATGAAATCAAGGGAAAATGGGGGTGATTCCGTCATTGAGGCATCGGGGATTGGAAATTTGGGCTGAAATAATGGAAAAATGGGGATGATTCCGTCATTGGGGCATCAGGGATTGAAAATTTGGGATGAAAATCAGGGAAAATGGGGCTGAACCCAAAACTGGGGCATCAGGGATTGGAAATTTGGGATGAAAATCTGGGAAAATGGGGATGATTCCATCATTGGGGCATCAGGGATTGAAAATTTGGGATGAAAATCTGGGAAAATGGGGCTGAACCCAAAACTGGGGCATCGGGGATTGGAAATTTGGGATGAAATAATGGGAAAATGGGGCTGAGCCATCACTGGGATATTGGGCTTCAAAATTTGGGACAGAATCTTGGAAAAACGGGGTTGAGTCCATCATTGGGGCATCGGGGATTGGAAATTTGGGATGAAATCGTGGGAAAATGGGGCTGAACCCAAAACTGGGGCATCGGGGATTGAAAATTTGGGATGAAAATCTGGGAAAATGGGGATGATTCCATCATTGGGGCATCGGGGATTGGAAATTTGGGATGAAATCAAGGGAAAATGGGGCTGAGTTCATTATTAGGGCATAAGGGCTCCAAAATTTGTGATGAAAATCCGGGAAATTTGGGCTCAGCCATCCTTGGGAATATCCCCCCCATCCCAGCCGTGGGATCCGGCATCTCCTTCCCAAAAATTCCCCCCAAAAAGCCCCAAACCACGAATTTTCTGGAAAAAAACCCCGTTTTACATGGCTTCGATAACTCTGACTCCGTGTTAGGATGGGAAAATAAAAAAACAACGACCCCAAGACCAGGCGGTGACAAGAACATCTTTATAAGGAATCAAAATTAATTTAAACCACGCGAAATAAATTAAAACATTAAATATTAACTTTCAGTGCAACATATACAGAAGACGCATGAGAGTAACCATGACTTTAAAATAAAAAAAAAAAAACCAAAAAACCTGAAACGACCAAAAAACCCCCAAAACAACCCCAAAAACAGAGGGAAAAGCTCGGGGATGGTTACGAGGAAGGACTAAAAGGGAAATTAAGGCCGTGCCAGAGCTTGGAGCTCCAGCCCGAGGAGGTTTCCTGGGATTTAAGTTCATTTATTATTAATAAAAAAGCTGGGATTTGTCCCCAAAAATCAGCCGGGGACGAGGGTTTTTTGTGTTTTTTGTTTTTTTGTTTTGTTTTTCTCTGTAGAAAAATAAAGCCCCATCCTGGCGCGGGCGGGGGGAGAGGGGAGGGTTTGGTTGAAAACCCGAATATTTGGGAGGGCGAAAATCCCCGGGAAAACAACCCAAAAAGCCGAGGGGGAAACCCGGGGCTGGGCTCCTGCCCAGGGAGACGAGGGGAAAGGGCCCCAAAAAGGGACGGGGAGCGGCGGAGAGCGGGGTGCGGGGCCGGTCCGGGGCTCCCCGGGGCTGTCACACACCTGTGGGGACGGCAACGGCAGCGTTACAGCCCGGGCGGCACCCGGAACCCCGAGCGGGCAGGTGACAGCAGCGGTGGCGACCTCAGTGTCCCTCAGGTGTCCCCGTGTCCCTCACCTGTCCCAGGTGTCCCTCAGGTGTCCCCGTGTCCCTCACCTGTCCCGTGTCCCTCACCTGTCCCCATGTCCCTCAGGTGTCCCAGGTGTCCCTCAGGTGTCTCAGGTGTCCCCGTGTCCCTCAGGTGTCCCAGGTGTCCATCACCTGTCCCAGGTGTCCCTCAGGTGTCCCAGGTGTCCGCTCATCTGTCCCAGGTGTCCCTCAGGTGTCCCAGGTGTCCCCGGTGTCCCTCAGGTGTCCCCATGTCCCCTCATCTGTCCCAGGTGTCCCCAGTGTCCCTCAGGTGTCCCCCAGTGTCCCTCAGGTGTCCCAGGTGTCCCTCAGGTGTCCCCAGGTGTCACAGGTGTCCCCATGTCCCTCAGGGGTCCCAGGTGTCCTCATATCTCTCAGGTGTCCCATGTCCCCATGTCCCTCCCCTGTCCCAGGTATCCCTCAGGGGTCCCCAGGTGTCGCAGGTGTCCCCATGTCCCTCCCCTGTCCCCATGTCCCTCACCTGTCCCAGGTGTCCCCTGTGTCCATCACCTTTCCCAGGTGTCCATCACCTGTCCCCGTGTCCCTCACCTGTCCCAGGTGTCCCTCAGGTGTCCCAGGTGTCCCCATATCTCTCAGGTGTCCCATGTCCCCATGTCCCTCACCTGTCCCAGGTGTCCCTCAGGTGTCCCCAGGTGTCACAGGTGTCCCCGTGTCCCTCAGCTGTCCCAGGTGTCCCTCACCTGTCCCAGGTGTCCCTCAGGTGTCCCAGGTGTCCCTCAGCTGTCCCAGGTGTCCCCATATCTCTCAGGTGTCCCAGGTCCCCGTGTCCCTCACCTGTCCCAGGTGTCCCTCCCCTGTCCCAGGTGTCCCTCAGCTGTCCCAGGTGTCCCCATATCTCTCAGGTGTCCCAGGTCCCCGTGTCCCTCCCCTGTCCCAGGTGTCCCTCAGCTGTCCCTGTGTCCATCACCTGTCCCAGGTGTCCCCTCACCTGTCTTGGTGTGGCAGCAGGATGTGCCCACGCCACCCCAGGTATCCCCTGTGTTCCTTCACTTGTCCTCTGTGTCCTTCACCTGTCCCAGGTGTCCCCAGGTGTCCCCGTGTCCCTCACCTGTCCCAGGTGTCCCCGTGTCCCTCACCTGTCCCCATGTCCCTCACCTGTCCCAGGTGTCCCCGTGTCCCTCCCCTGTCCCAGGTGTCCCTCACCTGTCCCTGTGTCCCTCACCTGTCCCAGGTGTCCCTCACCTGTCCCCGTGTCCCCATGTCCCTCACCTGTCCCCGTGGCCCTCACCTGTCTCGCTGTGGCAGCAGGACGTGCCCCCCTTGAGCAGCCCCCCCGGTTTCTCCTGGCCGGCTCCGTGCTCGCGGCACCAACCCGGGCAGCGCTTCCGCAGGCGGCAGCAGCTGTGGGGACAGGGACAGGGTGGGACAGGGATGGGGACAGGGACAGGGACAGGGATGGGACAGGGACAGGGATGGGACAGAGTGGGACAGGGACAGGGGTGGGACAGGGATGGGACAGGGATAGGGACCGGACAGGGATAGGACAGGGTCAGGAACTGGGACAGGGATGGGGATGGGAACAGGGTGGGACAGGGATGGGACAGGGATGGGACAGGGTCAGGAACTGGGACAGGGATGGGGACAGGGACAGGGGTGGGACAGGGACAGGGACGGGGACAGGGACAGGGACGGGGACAGGGATGGGACAGAGTGGGACAGGGATGGGACAGAGTGGGACAGGGATGGGACAGGGGTGGGACAGTGATAGGGATAGGGACGGGACAGGGACGGGGGTGGGACAGGGATAGGACAGGGTCAGGAACTGGGACAGGGATGGGGACAGGAATGGGGTGGGACAGAGACAGGGGTGGGACAGGGACAGGGTTGGGGTCAGGGACAGGACAGGCTCAGGGTCCCTTGTCCCAGGATGTCCCCAGGGATTCCCGGGCCGGCACTCACTGGAGCAGCACACAGACGGTGACGAGCAGCGCCGAGGCCACCACGGCCACCACGAGCAGGGCCGTGATGGTCTGCTTCTTCTGGTTGGCTGCCACCACGGCCAGCAGGTCAGCGTGCTCACAGCGTGTCCCCACGTACCCCGAGTGACACCTGGGGACACAGAGCAGAGCTCACAGCGTGTCCCTGTGCATCTGAGTGACACCTGGGGACACCTGGGGACACAGAGCAGAGCTCACAGCGTGTCCCTGTGCATCTGAGTGACACCTGGGGACACAGAGCAGAGCTCACAGCGTGTCCCTGTGCACCTGGGGACACCTGGGGACACAGAGCAGAGCTCACAGCGTGTCCCCACGTACCCCGAGTGACACCTGGGGACACAGAGCAGAGCTCACAGCGTGTCCCCACGTACCCCGAGTGACACCTGGGGACAAACACCTTGGGACAGGGACACACAGGGACAGGGAGTCACCCCAGGACAAGGACACATGGGGACAGGGACAGGAAATCACCCCGGGGACAGGGACACACAGGAGGGACACACCCTGGGACACTGAACCAGGAGTTTGGGATCCCCAGGACACCAAACCCAGAATTTCTGGGAACTCCAGGATTCTGAACCTGGAGTTTTGGGATCCCCAGTCCCCTAACCCCACAGTTTTGAGATCCTCAGGACACCAAACCTGGGGTGTTGAGAATCCCAGGACATCAAACCCAGAGTTTTAGGATTGCTAGGACACCAAACCCAAAATTCTGGGATCTCCAGGACTCTGAACCTGGAGTTTGGGGATCCCCAGGCCCCCAGCCCTGCAGTTTGGAGCTCCCCAGGACACTGAACCCAGAATTTGGGGATCCCCAGTCCCGCAGTTTGGGATCTCCATGCCCCCGGCCCTGCAGTTTTGGAATCCCCAGGACACCAAACCCAGAGTTTGGGGATCCCCAGGACACCAAACCCAGAGTTTTGGAATCCCCAGGACACTAAACCCAGATTTTTGGGATCCCCAGGACACTGAACCCCCAGTTTTGGGGTCCCCAGGACACTCAACCCGCAGTTTTGGGGTCCCCAGGATGCCGACCCCGCAGCTTTGGGGTCCCCAGGACGCTGAACCCCCAGTTTTGGGATCCCCAGTCCCTCAACCCGCAGCTTTGGGGTCCCCAGGACACCGACCCCGCAGTTTTGGGGTCCCCAGGACACTCAACCCGTAGTTTTAGTATCCCCAGGACACTGACCCCGCAGTTTTGGGATCCCCAGGACGCCGACCCCGCAGTTTTGGGGTCCCCAGGACGCCGACCCCACAGTTTTGGGGTCCCCAGTCCCTCAACCTGCAGCTTTGGGGTCCCCAGGACACTGACCCCGCAGCTTTGGGATCCCCAGGACACTGAACCCCCAGTTTTGGGATCCCCAGGACACTGACCCCACAGCTTTGGGGTCCCCAGGACGCCGACCCCGCAGTTTTGGGATCCCCAGGACACTCAACCCGCAGTTTTGGGGTCGCCAGGAGCGGGGCACTCACACGCAGGCCGGTTTGTCCTCCTGCACCAGGAAGCGGCAGGTGCCGTGGAAGCAGAACTGGCTGTGGGAATCGGGACAATCGTCGAAGTGCGACCTCACCGCCGCCGCCACCGGAGCTGCGGGCACAAAACGGGGCGAAAAACGGCGGTTTCGGGCAACCCCAAACCCGGGCCAGGCGGCTCGGCCCCGGGGTTCGTTTTGGGACGCCACCCCAAAAGAGGCCAGACGGGTCCTGCCTCAATAATCCCGCAGGAATTTCCTAAAGAGCTTAAAAGGGAGGAGGAGGAGGAGGGAGCTGGAGCCGGGCTCCTGTTTCCCATTAAATCCCACGCTGGTTTGAATTATCCTCCGGGAAGGGAATATCCTGCTCCGGGATTATCCCGGCATCCAGGCACTTCCGACCGCCGCCGTTTCAAAGCCACCCCCGGTTCCTGAGGCCCGGAGTTCTGGCAGCCCCGTGTGGGGGTGATTGAAACCCCACGGGGATGTGGGAACGCGGCCGGGGCCTCGCGGTGGCCGGGATTGGGGCGTCCCCGTGTCCGTAGGGAGGGGACACCTTTGGGGTCACCAGGATTGGGACGTCCCCGTGTCCCCAGGGAAGGGAAGAGACACTTTTGGGGTCACGGGGATTGGGGTGTCCCTGTGTCCCCAGGGAAGAGACACCTTTGAGGTCACCGGGATTGGGGTGTCCCCAGAGCTGGGAAGAGACAACTTTGGGGTCACTGGGGTTGGGGTGTCCCCAGAGCTGGGAAAGGGCACCTTTGGGGTCATGGGGATTGGGGTGTCCCTGTGTCCCCAGGGAATGGAAGAGACACCTTTGGGGTCACTGGGATTGGGGTGTCCCCAGAGCTGGGAAGAGACACCTTTGGGGTCACTGGGGTTGGGACGTCCCTGTGTCCCCAGGGAAGGGAAGAGACACCTTTGGGGTCACAGGGATTGGGACGTCCCCGTGTCCCCAGAGCTGGGAAGAGGAACCTTTGGGGTCACTGGGGTTGGGGTGTCCCCAGAGCTGGGAAGAGACACCTTTGGGGTCACTGGGAATGGGACGTCCCCGTGTCCCCAGGGAAGGGAAGAGACACCCTTGGGGTCACTGGGGTTGGGGTGTCCCTGTGTCCCCAGAGCTGGGAAGGGGAACCCTTGGGGTCACGGGGATTGGGATGTCCCTGTGTCCCCAACCCAGAGGACATTTGGAAGGGTCACAGATCATGGCTCACACTGGGACGTCCCCGTGTCCCCAGCTCTGAGGACATTTGGAGCTGTCCTCGGGGTGGCTGACACCGGAATGTCCCCGTGTCCCCAACCCAGAGGACATTTGGAAGGGTCAGAGATGGTGGCTCACACTGGGGTGTCCCCGTGTCCCCAGCTCTGAGGGATCCTCGGGGTGGCTGACACCGGAATGTCCCCGTGTCCCCAACCCAGAGCACATTTGGAGGGCTCAGAGCTGATGGCAGCACCCACGGGAAGCCGGGATCTGGGCTGGGAATCGCTGCTGGAATCCCCTCCAGGATGGATTTATCCCAGGACAGCACGGGCTCCTGCCGCCGGATTCTCCCCACACACGCTCCTTTTTTAGGGTTTTAACCCTCAAATCCAAGCCCCCAGATGGGATTGTGCATCCTGGGGTGTCCTGGCTCCCTTCCAGCTGCGCTCGCAGCTGTCGCCCACATTGCAGCTCTTCCTCCTCCTCCTCCTCCTCCTCCTCCCCCCGTCCCTGCAGGGTCCCCTCGGAGCAGCCCCTGGGATGGGCACAAATCCACAGGAAAGGAGCTCCCAGGAGTGACAGGAGTGACAGGAGTGACACAGGGCTTTGCTCCCCACCACCCCAAAAGGGAGATTTTCCACCCCAAAACGGAGATTTCTCACCCCAAAAGGGAGATTTCCCACCCCAAAAGGGAGATTTCCACCCCAAAAGGGAGATTTCCCACCCCAAAAGGGAGATTTCCCACCCCAAAAGGGAGATTTCCACCCCAAAAGGGAGATTTCCCACCCCAAAAGGGAGATTTTCCACCCCGAAACGGAGATTTCCCACCCCAAAAGGGAGATTGGGCACAAATCCACAGGAAAGGAGCTGCCAGCACCCTTGGGTGACAGGAGTGACACAGGGCTTTGCTCCCCACCACCCCAAAAGGGAGATTTCCCAACCCAAAAGGGAGATTTCCCAACCCAAAAGGGAGATTTCTCACCCCAAAAGGGAGATTTCACACCCCAAAAGAGTTTTGGGCACAAATCCACAGGAAAGGAGCTGCCAGCACCCTCGGGGTGACAGGAGTGACACAGGGCTTTGCTCCCCACCACCCCAAAAGGAGATTTCTCACCCCAAAAGGAGATTTCCACCCCAAAAAGGAGATTTCCCAACCCAAAAGGGAGATTTCCCAACCCAAAAAGAGTTTTGGGCACAAATCCACAGGAAAGGAGCTGCCAGCACTCGGGGTGCCGGGAATGCCGCGGGGTTTTGCTGTCAAACCTCCGGGTAACACTTCCCAAATAATGCTGCAGAACCATCCCCTCTTCCAGCCCTAAAAGAAAGGGCTGCCAGCCCCAAAAAAGTGTTTCCAGCCCCAAAAGGAAAAGGTTTCCGAACCCAAAAGGAAAAGGTTTCTGAACCCAAAAGGAAAAGGTTTCTGAACCCAAAAGGAAAAGGTTTCTGGCCCCAAAAGGAAAAGGTTTCTTGAGCCAAAAGGAAAAGGTTTCTGATCCCAAAAGGAAAAGGCTTCTGGCCCCAAAAGGAAAAGGTTTCTGATCCCAAAAGGAAAAGGCTTCTGGCCCCAAAAGGAAAAGGTTTCTGATCCCAAAAGGAAAAGGTTTCTGGCCCCAAAAGGAAAAGGTTTCTGGCCCCAAAAGGAAAGGGTTTCTGAACTCAAAAGGAAAAGGTTCTGGCCCCAAAAGGAAAAGGTTTCTGAACCCAAAAGGAAAAGGTTTCTGATCCCAAAAGGAAAAGGTTTCTGGCCCCAAAAGGAAAAGGTTTCTGAACCCAAAAGGAAAAGGTTTCTGAACCCAAAAGGAAAAGGTTTCTGAATCAAAAAGGAAAAGGTTCTGGCCCCAAAAGGAAAAGGTTTCTGAGCCCAAAAGGAAAAGGTTTCTGAATCCAAAAGGAAAAGGTTTCTGGCCCCAAAAGGAAAGGGTTTCTGCTCCTAAAAGGGGAGTGTTTCTGAGCCCCCCCAAAAACTGTTTCTGGCTCCAAAAGGAAAAGGTTTCAGTCCCCAAAGGAAGGGATTTCCAGGCCCCAAAAGCAAGAGATCCCAGCCCCAAAAGGAAAGGGTTTCCAGCCCCCCCAAAAAAGGGTTTCCACCCCAAAAGAGGGATTCTGGCCCCACAAGGAAAGGGATTTCCAGTCCCCAAAGGAAGGGATTTCTAACCCCCAAATGAAAAGCTTTCTGATCACCTCCCCAAAAAAGGGTTTCTGATCCCAAAAGAAAGGGTTTCTGGCCCAAAAAGGAAAGGGTTTCTGCTCCTAAAAGGGGAGGGTTTCTGAGCCCAAAAGGAAAAGGTTTCTGGCCCCAAAAGGAAAAGGTTTCTGGCCCCCAAAGGAAAAGGTTTCTGGCCCCAAAGGGAAAGGAAGGGGCTCTGTGGAGGGAGGTGTCCGTGCACCTGGGTTTGGGGGGCAGAATTCCCCAAATCCCGGCGCAGGGACCCTCGGGGGCGCGTTCCCACCGGGAGCTGCCGTGCCTGACTCCGGGAGCATCAATCGGCTCATTCACGGCAGGGCACAATGGGCTGGAAACCTTCTCCCTGTGGGGCTGGAAACCCTCTCCTTGTGGGGCTGGAAACCCTCTCCTTGTGGGGCTGGAAACCTCCCTGTGGGGCTGGAAACCCTCTCCTTGTGGGGCTGGAAACCTTCTCCTTGTGGGGCTGGAAACCTCCTGGGGATGGAAACCCTCTCCCTGTGGGGCTGGAAACATTCTCCCTGTGGGGCTGGAAATCTCCTTTCTTTTTGGAAAACCCTTTATTTTGGGGTCAAACCCTTTACTTTTGGGGCTGGAAACCTGTTCCCTGTGGTGTTGGAAATCCTTTCTTTTGGGGTCAAACCCTCTCTTTCTGGGGCTGAAATCTTTTTCCCTATGGGGTTGGAAACCCTTTTTTTTGGAAAATCCTTTCTTTTAGGACCAAACCCTTTCCTCTTGGGGCTGAAAACTGTTTTGTTGTAGGGAAACCCTTTCCTTGTGGGGAAACCCTTTCCTTTTGGGGCTGAAATCCTTTTCCCTGTGGGGTTGGAAACCCTTTCTTTCTGGAAAATCCTTTCTTTTAGGACTGGAAACCTCTTTCCTGTGGGGCTGGAAATCCCTTCTTTTGGGGTCAAACCCTTTCCTTTTGGGGCTGGAAACTCTTTTTTTGTAGGGAAACCCTTTCTTTTTGGAAAACCCTTTCTTTTAGGACCAAAACCTTTCCTTTTAGGACTGGAAACCTCTTCCCTGTAGGGTTGGAAACCCTTTCTTTTAGGATCAAACCCTTTCCTTTTGAGGCTGGAAACCTGTTCCCTGTGGTGTTGGAAATCCCTTCTTTTGGGGTCAAACCCTCTCTTTTTGGGGCTGAAATCCTTTTCCCTGTGAGGTTGGAAACCCTTTCTTTCTGGAAAATCCTTTCTTTTAGGACTGGAAACCTCCTCCCTGTGGGGTTGGAAATCCCTTCTTTTGGGGTCAAACCCTTTCCTTTTGGGGCTGGAAACCTGTTCCCTGTGAGGTTGGAAACCCTTTATTTTTGGAAAACCCTTTCTTTTAGGACCAAATCCTTTCCTTTTGGGGCTGGAAACCCTTTCCTTGTAGGGCTGGAAACCTCTTCCCCATAGGGTTGGAAACCCTTTCTTCTAGGATCAAACCCTTTCCTTTTGGGACTGTAAACATTTTCCCCACAGGGTTGGAAACCCATTCTTTTAGGATCAAACCCTTTCCCTTTAGGGCTGTAAACCTTTTCCCTGCGGGGTCACAACCCCTTTCTTTCGGGGCCAAACCCATTTTGGGTTTGTCTTCACTTTCGGGACCCATTTTTGAGGCCAACCCCCTTTATTTTTTTGGGGGAGGAGGAGACCACAACCCCTTTTTTTTTTGTTTGTTTTGAGGGGGGGTTTTACAGCCAACCACTCCCATCTCTTTCCCCCCTCCCTCGGCGATCAAGGCCCCGTCATCCCAGGGAGAGGAAGGCCGGGGACGCCGGAACGTTCCGGAATTCCCGGCGGGCACTCACCGTTCCGGGCGGCCGTGGTGTTGTCCAGCGCGTGGCACGCGGCCAGCAGGACGCCTGCGGGGAGGGACGCGAGGGGTCAGCCCCCCCAAAAAAACACCCCCAAACCTCACGGGATGGGGGTTTAGGGTCGCCAAAACCGCTCCCAGGCTTTTCGGGGAGAAGCGGGGATTCCCCGGCAGGGCGGAATCGTGGAGAATTCCCGGCAGGAATGACCCCCACCCCCCACCCCGAGGTGCCCCTTGGGGGGGACAGGGGGATCCCCCCTAGGGCGGGAGCGGTCCCAGGGCACGGAGCCAGCGGAGCTTCCCCGGGATCTGACCCCATTTCCCGGGATCTGACCCCATTTCCTGGGATCTGACCCCATTTCCCGGGATTTGAATCAATTTCCTGGGATTTTAATCAATTTCCCGGGATCTGACCCCATTTCCCGGGATTTGACCTGATTTCCTGGGATTTGACCCCATTTCCCGGGATTTGATTCAATTTCGTGGGATTTTAATCAATTTCCCGGGATCTGACCCCATTTCCCGGGATTTGACATGATTTCCTGGGATTTGACATGATTTCCCAGGATCTGACCCCATTTCCTGGGATTTGACGTGATTTCCCAGGATCTGACCCCATTTCCCGGGATTTGACGTAATTTCCGGGGATTTGACATGATTTCCCAGGATTTGACCCGATTTCCTGGGATTTGAATCAATTTCCTGGGATTTGACCCAATTTTCCCAAATTTTAATCAATTTCTTGGGATTTGACCTATTTCCCAGGATTTTACCCCATTTCCTGGGATTTTAATCAATTTCCCGGGATCTGACCCGATTTCCCGGGATTTTAATCAATTTCTGGGGTTTTAATCAATTTCCTGGGATTTTACCCAGATTTCCTCGCGCGCTTTGGATGGGACGGCGCGGAAAAGGCGGCGGGAGGGAGACGGAGCCCGGGGCTGCACATCCCGCGGATCCCGGCAGCACCGGGGCTGCAGGGATCCACTGGGGATTCTGGGATCCACCCACGGCCTCGGGGATCCACCCAGGGGCTTGGAGGATCCAGCACAAACCCAGGGATCCACCAGAACTTCTGGGATCCTCCACAGCTCCAGCGATCCACCAGAATCTTGGGGAACCTCCCCGGCTTTGGGGATCCACCACGGCCTCAGGGATCCTCTGGAGCTCCAGGGATTTGCCACAGCTTTGGGGATCCACCACAGCTCCAGGGATCCACCAGAACTTCTGGGATCCTCCACAGCTTTGGGGATCCACCACAAATCCAAGGATCCTCCACGGCCCCAGGGATCCACTGGAGCTCCAGGGATTCTCCACGGCTCTGGGGATCCATCACAAATCCAGGGATCCACCGTGGCTCCAGGAACCCACCACAGCTCTGGGGATCCCACAGAACTTCTGGGATTCTCCACGGCTTTGGGGATCCACCACAGCTCCAGGGATCTACCAGAACTTCTGGGATCCTCCCCAGCTTTGGGGATCCTCCACAAATCCAAGGATCCTCCATGGCCCCAGGGATCCTCTGGAGCTCCAGGGATTCTCCACGGCTCTGGGGATCCACCACAAATCCAGGGATCCACTGGAGCTCCAGGAATCCAGTGCAGCTTCAGGGATCCACCAGAACTTCCCCGACCTCGGGGATCCACCAGGGCTCCACCACAAACCCAGGGATCCTCCAGGGCTTCCAGGATCCACCCAGGGCTCCACCACAAACCCAGGGATCTTCCACAGCTTCCAGGATCCACCACAAACCCAGGGATCCTCCACGGCCTCAGGGATCCCCTGGATCCCCCCACGGCTCCCCCGGTCTCCTGGCAGACCTCGCGGATTTTCCTCCCGCCGAGATTTCAGCAGGGATCCTCATCCCAGCTCTCCCCATTTCTCCTGGCTCGGGGCTTCGTCCGTTCTGGGGTTTTTTGGGTTTTTTGGGAAAGGCGCCTCCTCCTCTCCCGGGTGTTTTTTGGGAACGGCTGAGGCCGAAGCTGGGATGGGGGGAATCCATCCCCCCTCGACTCCTCCGTTCTCCTTCTCAAGCTCAGCCCTGAGCCCTGGGGAGCTTTCCGTGCCTGGTCCGGACACTTGGACACTCGGACACCCCCGGACACTCGGACACTCGGACACCTCCAGACACCCCCGGACACTCGGACACCTCTGGACATTCGGACACCTCTGGACACTTCCGGACACTCGGACACCCCCGGACACTCGGACACCTCCCAACACCCGGACACCTCCGGACACCCCCGGACACCTCCCGACACTCGGACACCTCCGGACACTTCCAGACATTCGGACACTCGGACACTCAGACACCCCCGGACACCTCCAGACACTCGGACACCTCCGGACACCTCCCGACACCTCCGGACACTCGGACACCTCCGGACACTCGGACACCTCGGGACACTCAGCCACCTCCGGACACCTCCCGACACCTCCGGACACTCGGACACCTCCGGACACTCGGACACCTCCGGACACTCGGACACCTCCGGACACCTCTGGACACTCAGACACCTCCCGACACTCGGACACCTCCGGACACTCGGACACCTCCGGACACTCGGACACCCGGACACTCCCCACTCCCGGAGCGCCGCTGCGCCCACCCCCGCTCGCTTTCCCAGCCCCATCCCGGGGTCCGGGAGATCCGCGGGGTCTCTCGCTGAGCTCACCCCGCCGCCAGCAGCCCCCCAGCTCTCCAGAGGAGCCCCCAGCCCTTCCCGCCGCGCCCCGCCGGCTCCGGCCCGCTCGCTGCCGGCCTCCGCTTCCCCGTTATCCCGGCGGCTGCTCCCCGCTCCGGGAGTTTCCCCGCGGATCCGCCCCGACCCCCGCCCGGCTCCAGCGGGGGGATCGGGGGGTTCCCCGGGATCCCGGGGGGCTCGGCCAGGGCGCCTCTCCCACCCGGATCCCGTCCGGGCTGGGAATTGCTGGGATTGGGGAGCGCGGGCTGGAGCGGATCCGGAGCCACGGGAACGGGAAGGGGCAGGGGAAAAAATGGGGGGAAAGGGGAAAAAAGGGGGAAAAAGGAGAAAAAAATGGAGGAAAAGGGAGAAAAAAAGGGGGGGAAGGGGAAATAAAAAGGGGAACAAGGAGGGAAAAAGGGAGGAAAAAAGGGGAGGAAAAAGGGGGAACTAGGGGGGAAAAAAAAGGGGAGGAAAAAACGAGGAAAAAAAGGGAGAAAAAACCAGAAAAAAAGTGGGGAAAAAAAGAGAAAAAAAGGAGAAAAAAAAAAAGGAGAAAAAAAAAAGAGGGGAAAAAAAAAAGGGGGAAAAAAGTGAGGAAAAAGGGAGAAAAAAGAGACACGGGAGCTGCGGACGAGCCGAGCAAGGAGGGACGCGGCTGCTGCAGCCGCCCCGAGCAGGACCGGGACACGGCAGCAGCCGGAGCGGGGCCGAGCCCGGGCGCTTTTCCCGACCCCGAGCGCTCGGAATCGCCGCTCTCCCAGCGGGACAGAACCACCGCGGGGCTGCGGGTGGGTGACAGCGGGACAAAGGCAGCCGAGCTCCGGCCACCCGCACCGGGACCCTTCTCACCGCATCGCATCGCATCGCATCCCCCGGGAGCATCCCCGGCACCGCTCCCGTCCCGTGCCGGCATCGCCCCGCCGCAACCCGGAGCGCCCCCGCATCCCACCCCTCCTCCCCGCAGCTCTAATTAGCCCCCAGCCCTAATTAGCCGCCCTAATTAAGCGCCTAGACCGCGGCCGTACTCACGCGTCGCGGCGAAAGCGCCTTTCCCACAGGGAACGAACTTCGGGAGCGCCCGCGCGGGGGGGGCGGCGGGAGGGAGGGAATTTTTATGGGATTTTCTTTTTCTTTCTTTTTTCTTTTATGGGATTTCCTGACGGGATTTCCAGCGCCTTCCCGCAACGCAACGGAGCCGATTCCCCGCAGAACCCACCCCGCAGAAAACCCCCTCCCCGAGCCCCCCGGGGGCTCCGCGCTCGGCGGGGTCCGGCCGGGCTCGGGGATGCGGAGCCCCCCCGGTTCGAGCCCCCCGAGCCCCGCACGTACCGAGGGCGAGCGCGGCCGGGCCGCCCGCCATGGCGGGGCTGCACCGGAGCGAGCGGGGCCGGGGCCGGGGCCGGGGCCGGGCCGGGCGGGCGCTGGCGGCGGGGCCGCTGCGGGGCCGAGGGGCGGCTCCGCCCGGCGGAAATGGGCGGCACCGAGCGGGCCGGGGCGGGGACACGGCGGGCACGGGCACGGCCCGAGCTGCGGGCAGCCTGCGGGAACCGCCCCCGGGACAGCCGGCACCAACAGCGGGCAGCCTGCGGGACACAACCCGAGACCCCCGGGACCCTGCGGGAACCGCCCCGAGACCCCCGGGCAGCCTGCGGGACACAACCCGGGAACAACCGGGACCAACCCCCGGGACCACCCGGGACCAACCCCCGGCACTCTGCGGGACCCGCCCCGAGACCCCCGGGCACTCTGCGGGAACCGCCCCGGGAACAGCCGGGACCAACCCCTGGCACCCTGCGGGACACACCCCGAGACCCCCGGGACCCTGCGGGAACCGCCCCGAGACCCCCGGCACCCTGCGGGACACACCCCGGGACCACCCGGGACCAACCCCCGGGCACCCTGCGGGACCCGCCCCGGGACAGCCGGCACCAACACCGGGCAGCCTGCGGGACCCGCCCCGAGACCCCCGGGCACTCTGCGGGACCCGCCCCGAGACCCCCGGGACCCTGCGGGACCCGCCCCGGGACCAGCCGGGACCAACACCTGGCACCCTGCGGGAACCGCCCCGGGACCACCCGGGACCAACCCCCGGGACCAGCCGAGACCCCCGGGCACTCTGCGGGAACCGCCCTGGGAACAGTCGGGACACACCCCCGAGACCCCCGAGACCCTGCGGGAACCGCCCCCGGGATCCCCGAGACCCTGCGGGACAGACCCCGGGACACCCGAGACCCTGCGGGACACACCCCGGGACCGTCCAGGACCCACTGGGACTCCTCCTCGGACACTCTGCCGGACCCACCCAGGACCCACCCCCGAGTCCCGCCCCCCGGGACCACCCTGGCCACCCCCGCGTGGAACCCCTCGGGACCACCCGCCTCCACTCGCGACCCTTCCCCCAGGACCCCCCCGAGCTCCCGGGGACCATCCGGGACCACCCTCGCCCGGATCGTCCGGACTCACCCACCCGGACATCACCCCCAGGACCCCCCGAGGTTCTCCGAACCCCCCCCAGCCCCTCAGCCCTGGACCCCCCAGAGGCCCACCGAGACCACGGAGACCACTGGACCCCCCCAAACCCCCTGTCCATGGACCCACCACCCACAGACCCCCCCCAATCCCCCAGGACCCCCTGCCCTGGGTCTGCCTGCACTCCCCTGGACTTTATCCCGGGACCCCCAAACCTCCCGTACAACCCACTCTGCCACCCCCGGGACCCCCATGGCCCCCCCCGTGCGCAGTCACTGCCCCTTCCCCCGGTGCCACCTGTGGGGGGACCCAGCCCCGGGCGATCCCCTCCACCCCTCCAAGGCTGAATTTTGGGCTGGGGTCACCCCCATGGGCACCCTTGGCTCGGTGTCACCCCCTGACCACGTCCCCCATGGAGGGGGGCAGGAGGGCCCAGACCCCCCCATGTCCCCTCCCTGCCGCCCCGGGAGTCCCGGATTGCCAAACCCCTGCCAGCACATCCTGTGTCATCCTCAGCTGCTGCTGATCCCAGCCTTGGTCATCCCGAAATCTGCAGGGCCACCACCCTGCTGATCCCAGCCTCGGTCACCCCGAAACCCAGGGAGTTCCCACCCTGCTGATCACCCCAAAACCCATGGAGTTCCCTCTCTCGGTCACCTCGAAATCTGCTGATCCCACCCTTGGTCACCCCAAAACCCAGGGAGTTCCCACCCTCAGTCACCTCAAAACCCATGGAGTTCCCACCCTCGGTCACCCCAAAATCTGCTGATCCCACTCTCGGTCACCCCGAAACCCAGGGAGTTCCCACTCCACTGATTCTACCCTTGATCACCCCAAAACTCATAGAGTTCCCATCCTCTGTCATCCCAAAATCAACTGATCCCACCCCCAGTCATCCCTAAATCCATGGAGTTCCCACCCTGCTGATCCCATCATTGGTCATCCCAAACCCAGCCAGGAGTGACCCAAACCCGGCCAGCAGTGACCCAAACCCGGTCAGTGATGACCCAAACCCGGCCAGCAGTGACCCAAACCCGGCCAGCAGTGACCCAAACCCGGCCAGCGATGATCCAAACCCGGCCAGCAGTGACCCAAACCTGGCCAGCAGTGACCCAAACCCGGCCAGCAGTGACCCAAACCCGGCCAGCAGTGACCCAAACCTGGCCAGTGATGATCCAAACCTGGCCAGGAGTGACCCAAACCCAGCCAGCAGTGACCCAAACCCGGCCAGCAGTGACCCAAACCCGGCCAGCGATGACCCAAACCCGGCCAGCAGTGACCCAAACCCAGCCAGGAGTGACCCAAACCCAGCCAGCAGTGACCCAAACCCGGCCAGTGATGACCCAAACCCAGCCAGGAGTGACCCAAACCTGGCCAGTGATGACCCAAACCTGGCCAGTGATGACCCAAACCCGGCCAGCGATGATCCAAACCCGGCCAGCAGTGACCCAAACCTGGCCAGCAGTGACCCAAACCTGGTCAGTGATGACCCAAACCCGGCCAGCAGTGACCCAAACCCAGCCCGTGGCCAGCACATTCCCCGTTATCCATGAGGATCATCCCCGAGGCCCCGGGTCTGACCCATGGAAGGCCCTGGGTGTGGGGCCAGGGGTGTTTGGGGCGGTCGGTGCGGGGCCGTGTCCCCTCCCGTGTCCCCTCCCGTGTCCCCCCCCGTGGGAGCTGCTCCCAGCCCCGGGGGGGAGCGGGCCCAGCCCTGCCAGCTCCCCATTCCCAGGTGATACCATCTCCCCTTGGCACTTGAAAGAGGCTCTTTGAAGGGGCTGGGAGCCGGCGCTTCCCGACGCCGCCGATCCCGAATCCCGGCACCCCGCAATCCCTCGGAATGCGGCTCCAGAGCCCCGGAGTCCCGGCACAAAGGCCACCCAGAATCCCACCGGAGCCTGTTGGGTCACCCTGGGGGCTGCACATTCCTTCGGAGATCCCACGGCATTCCCACCCTGCAGCGCTCACCCCAAACACCCCAAACTACATTGGAATGGGATCCCAGGATGTGAACATCCCAGAACATTCCTGAACCTGAACATCCCAGAATCTGAGCATCCCAGAATCCCACCGGAGCCTGCTGGATCAGGAGTGGCCCTGGGGGCTGAGTGTTCTGGGATTCCCATTCCTTCAGAGATCCCACGGCATTCCCACCCTGCAGCGCTCACCCCAAACACCCCTAAGTGCATTGGAATGGGATCCCAGAACTCGAACATCCCAGAACATTCCTGAACCTGAACATCCCAGAATCTGAGCATCCCAGAATCCCACTGGAGCCTGTTGGGCCACCCTGGGGGCTGCACATTCCTTCGGAGATCCCACGGCATTCCCACCCTGCAGCGCTCACCCCAAACACCCCAAAGTGCGTTGGAATGTGATCCCAGAACCTGAACATCCCAGAATGAGACCATCCCAGAATCCCACCGGAGCCTGCTGGGTCAGGAGTGGCCCTGGGGGCTGAGTGTTCCGGGATTCCCATTCCTTCGGAGACCCCATGACATTCCCACCCTGCAGCGCTCACCCCAAACACCCCAAAATACATTGGAATGTGATCCCAGGATGTGAACATCCCAGAATATCCCAGAACCTGAACATCCCAGAATGTGAGCATCCCAAAATCCCACCGGAGCCTGTTGGGTCACCCTGGGGGCTGAGTGTACGGGATTCCCATTCCTTCGGAGATCCCACGGCATTCCCACCCTCAGGGCTCATCCCAAACACCCCAAAATACGTTGGAATGGGATCCCAGAACTTGAGCATCCCAGAATATCCCAGAACCTGAACATCCCAGAATGAGACCATCCCAAAATCCCACCGGAGCCTGCTGGGTCATGAGTGGCCCTGGGGGCTGAGTGTTCCGGGATTCCCATTCCTTCGGAGACCCCACAGCATTCCCACCCTCAGGGCTCATCCCAAAACGTGTTGGAATGCGATCCCAGAACCTGAACGTCCCAATGCCGGGACCATCCCAAAATCCCACCTGGACCTCATCCTGGGCAGGGTGGGACTGGCAATGGTGGCAGGGCAGGAGCCAGAGGGATTTGGGGGGATCCCGAGTGCCTGGAAAGCAGCTGGAATGTGGGAATGATGAGGAAAAGGCGGCACTTTCCTGCTTGGTACCGCTGGGATTCCCAACATCCATCGACACTCCTGACCCCAAAAACCGTTCCTGACCCCCACCGGTATTCCTGACCTCAAAAAACATTCCTGACCCCAAAATCATTCCCAATTCCAAAACCCATTCCTGATCCCAAAACACTTTCCTGACCACCCCCAACATTCCCAATCCCCACCGTCATTCCCAACCTCCCAAAACATTCCTGACCCCAAAACCATTCCTGACCCCGAAAACAATTCCTGACCCCTAAAATCATTCCTGACCCCAAAAACCATTCCTGACCTCCAAAACCATTCCTGACCCCAAAAACAATTCCGGACCCCGAAAACCATTCCTGACCCCCCCAACATTTCCAACTGCCGCCATCACTCCCGACCCCAATAAACATTCCTGACCCCAAAACCCATTCCTGACCCCCACCAACATTCCCAATCCCCACTGTCATTCCCGACCCCAAAAACCATTCCTGACCTCCAAAACCATTCCTGACCTCCGAAATCATTCCTGACCCCCAAAACCATTCCTGACCCCGAAAACAATTCCCGACCCCAAAAACCAATTCCTGACCCCCACCAACATTCCCAATCCCCACTGTCATTCCTGACCCCAAAAACCACTCCTGACCCCAAAAACATTCCTGAGCCCAAAACCCACTCCTGACCCCAAAACCCACTCCTGACCCCAAAACCACTCCTGACCCCAAAACCCACTCCTGACCCCAAAACCATTCCTGACCCCAAAACCGCCTTCCCTCTCCGGGTGCCGGCTCCAGGAGTTCCAGGGCTCCCGGTCCCTTTTCCCGAGTTTCAAAACCACAACCCCAAACCGAGGGGTTATTTTGGGATTGTAATAATAAATAATAATTAATTTGGGGGTTATTTAATTGCTCCTGCCCTGCAGGAGCCTCCGGGTGTGGGGTTTTCCTCTTGGAATTGCTGTTTGTCCGTGGCTTACGCCGGGTTTGGGATTAAAGGGTCATTCCCGGGGGAAGGTCTGGGATAAATCCGTCGATTTAGGGTAAATCCCTGGAAAAGGGGCAAAACCCCTTTCTCCCGCATCCCCCGTTCCATCCCCTCTCCCAGGATGGGATTTCCGGGCTGGAATGTGACGCTTTGGGCCCTTCCGTGCAGGAAACAGTGGGAAAAGCCGCCCAAAAGATGGGATTTTGGGATTTATCCTCAATGGGAAAACCCACCCCAAAAAAAGGGATTTTGGGGATTTATCCTCAATGGAAAAACCCACCCCAAAAAATGGGATTTGGGGATTTACGCAGGCTGGAGGGCAACGCTGCAGTTCATGGGAAAACCCACGCGAAATATGGGATTTGGGGATTTATCCTCAATGGGAAAACGCAGCCCAAAAAATGGGATTTGGGGATTTATCCTCAATGGGAAAACTCACCCAAAAAAATGGGATTTTGGGATTTACGCAGGCTGGAAACTCAAGATACGGGATTTTGGGATTTACACAGGATGGAGAGCAGACCCCAGTCAATGGGAAAACCCACCCCAAAAATGGGATTTTGGGGATTTATCCTCAATGGGAAAACCCACCCAAAAAAATGGGATTTTGGGGATTTACGCAGGCTGGAGGGCAACGCTGCAGTTCATGGGAAAACCCACGTGAAATATGGGATTTTTGGGATTTATCCTCAATGGGAAAACCCACCCAAAAAATGGGATTTTGGGGATTTATCCTCAATGGGAAAACCCACGTGAAATATGGGATTTTTTGGGATTTATCCTCAATGGGAAAACCCACCCAAAAAATGGGATTTATCCTCAATGGGAAAACTCACCCAAAATATGGGATTTAGGGATTTATCCTCAATGGGAAAACCCACCCCAAAATGGGATTTGGGGATTTATCCTCAATGGGAAAACCCACCCCAAATACAGGATTAGGGGATTTATCCGGGCTGGAAACTCAACATACGGGATTTTGGGATTTACACAGGATGGAGAGCAGACCCCAGTCAATGGGAAAACACAGCCCAAAAAAATGGGATTTGGGGATTTATCCAGGCCGCAGGGTGACATTGCAGAGCCCAGTCCATGGGAAAACTCACCCAAAAACGGGATTTGGGGATTTAGGAAGTGCCAAACACCCTCCGTTCCCCCGTGGAGACCACTCCAGCTCCCTGCCGTGGGCCGGGAATTTTCTCCTTGCTGTCTTCTCACCCCTCTCACTCTGCCTCGCCTCCAACCCCAGAATTTTTCAACGTGGCTACGAAGGGGAAAAATTAAAAAAAAAAAAAAGAAAAATTCATAAAAAGAGCAGGGAAAAAAAATAAAAAACCCAAAAAATCCCCCCAATCGCCGCGCTCCGGGAACAAGGGCGCTGTGTGCTCGCGTCCGGCAGGAATCCTCCGGCCGCCTGTTGATCTTGGAGCGGGGAGGTGAAAATGAGGCCGAGGGAAAACACGGCTCCCCCCGGCCCTTCCCGGGGCTCGCACAATCCCAAATTGTCGCCGCCGGGATGGTTTTGGCTCCTCGGCGGGGCCCTGGGATCGGTGGGGCGGCGGCGGGCCGGGAGCAGCTCCCCTCTCCCGCCCCCCCGGTTTTTTGTTTAATGTGGGTGCTGAGGAGAAATCCCGTGTTATTCCCTGGAGCCGGGATGTTGCTGCCCCTGGAGCAGCCGGGTCCCCGGGATGATCCCATTCCTGCTGTCCCAGGCCGAATTTTGGGGGTCTGAGCTGTCCTGGGGGGGGGAGAACCTCCAGCATCTCCGTCATCCCAAATTTTGGGGGTCTGACCCATCCTGGGTGGGGAGAACATCCAACATCTCCCTCATCCCAAATTTTGGGGGTCTGACCCATCCTGGGTGGGGAGAACATCCAACATCTCCCTCATCCCAAATTTTGGGGGTCTGACCCATCCTGGGGGAAAGAACCTCCAGCATCTTCCTCATCCCAAATTTTGGGGGTCTGAGCTGTCCCGGGTGGGGAGAACCTCCAGCATCTCCCTCATCCCCAATTTTGGGGGTCTGAGCTGCCCTGGGGGGGAGAACCTCCAGCATCTCCCTCATCCCAAATTTTGGGAGTCTGGCTCATCCTGGACCAGTTTTGGGATGGGCAGCACCTCCAGCATCTCCCTCATCCCAAATTTTGGGGTTCTGTTTCCCCCTGG
This sequence comes from Delichon dasypus, assembly GCA_037837765.1. Classification (NCBI taxonomy): domain Eukaryota; kingdom Metazoa; phylum Chordata; class Aves; order Passeriformes; family Hirundinidae; genus Delichon; species Delichon dasypus. The sequence goes on from JBBAXF010000023.1 coordinate 1,627,328, forward strand.
AGCTGTTGCCAGTGAGGCAGCACCTCTGACATCTCCCCCATCCCAAATTTTGGGGCTCTGTCCCATCCTGGACCTGTTTTGGGACGGGCAGCACTTCCAGCATCTTTCTCATCCCAAATTTCTGGGGTCTGACCCATCCTGGGGCTGTTGATGGAAGGGCAGCGCCTCTGATATCTCGGTCATCCCAAATTTTGGGGGTCTAATCCTTCCTGGGGCTGTTTTGGGAAGGGCAACACCTCCAGCATCTCCCTCATCCCAAATTTTGAGGCTCTTTCTCATCCTGGACCTGTTTTGGGATGGGCAGCACCTCCGACATCTCCCTCATCCCAAATTTTGGGGGTCTGGCTCATCCTGGACCTGTTTTGGGATGGGCAGCACTTCCAGCATCTCCCTCATCCCAAATTTTGGGGGTCTGCCTCATCCTGGGGCTGTTGATGGACAAGCAGCACCTCTGACGTCCTTTGCATCCCAAATTTTGGGGCTCTGTCCCACCCTGGACCTGTTTAGGGACGGGCAGCACCTCCGGCATCTCCCGCACCCTGCTGAAAGTGGGGCTTTTACTGGGAATTTTTTCCTGGCTTTATCTCACAGCTCCTGTTTTTCCTCTGCCTTAAAAGGCTCTTTCATAGCCGGGATTTTCCCCGTGAATGTCCATTTTATTCCATTTTATTATTCTTTTTTTTTCTTTCTTCCTTTCCTAAACAACTCTTGGGGGCTTCCTCCCTTCCCACCCCTTTTTCCCCGCTCCCCCTGCTCTGTTTACGCCCCGTTTTTTTCTCCGGGAGCCTCCGTAAATAAAGGATTTTGGAGCTCTCCGAGCCTGGCCACTGACGAGGCCTTTGTTGGCCGCGGGAATGCCGGCGGCTCCGCGCTGGCAGCTCCCGGGAAAATGTCAATATTGGATCACTTAGCACCACATTATTTTATTTACGTTTTTCATCCCTCTCCAGCAGCGGCCCGGCGTGTCCCGGAGCGAGCAGGAATTCCCACTGGGAATGCGGGAGAGGGGCTGATCCCGCTCTGGACGTGACCCCGTGGCGGCTCTGCCAGGTGTTTTTGGGGTTTCCCGGCTCTCCGTGGTCACGGGGAGCCGAGTCCGGGCGTGCTGCGGACACTGGGATCATTCAGCCGTGGTGACCGGAGCTGGGAGAGCACCCGGGAGGCCGCACGTCCAGCTGTGGCCTCAGAAACCCCGAATCCCTGCTCCCGTCCTCCTCCTCCTTCTCCTGGGGATCCCTCCGGGGCTTTGTGGTGGGACCCCAAATCCACAGCCCAGTTCTTCACCTCATTTTCTTTGGGATCCTTCCAGGGGTTTTAGGATGGGACCCCAAATCCACACCCCAGTTCTTCTGCTTTTTCTCCTTGAGATCCCTCTGGGGCTTTGTGGTGGGACCCCAAATCCACACCCCAGTTCTGCTCTTTCTCCTTGGGATCCTTCCAGGGGTTTTAGGACGGGACCCCAAATCCACACCCCAGTTCTTCTGCTTTTCCTTGGAATCCTTCCAGGGGTTTTAGGATGGGACCCCAAATCCACAGCCCAGTTCTGCTCTTTCTCCTTGGGATCCTTCCAGGGGTTTTAGGGTGGGACCCCAAATCCACACCCCAGTTCTTCTGCTTTTCCTTGGGATCCTTCCAGGGGTTTTAGGATGGGACCCCAAATCCACACCCCAGTTCTCCTGCTCTTTCTCCTTGGGATCCTTCCAGGGGTTTTAGGACAAGACCCCAAATTCACAGCCCAGTTCTCCAGCTTTTTCTCCCTGGGATCCCTGCAGGGCTTTGTGGTGGGACCCCAAATCCACACCCGGGTTCTCCTCCTCTTTCTTGGGATCCTTCCAGGGGTTTTAGGATGGGACCCCAAATCCACACCCCAGTTCTCCTGCTCTTTCTCCTTGGGATCCCTGCAGGGCTTTGTGGTGGGAACCCAAATCCCTGCTCTGGTTCCCCTCATTTTCCTCAGGATCACTCCAGGGCTTTTTGCTGGGACCTCAAATCCACACCCCAATTCTCCTCCTCTTCCTCAGGATCCTTCCAGGGGTTTTGCAGTGGGATCTCAAATTCGTGCCCCCAGTTCTTCTCCCTCTCCTCAGGGTCCTTCCAGGGGTTTTTCCATGGCACCCCAAATTCATGCTCTGGCTCCTCTCCTCTTCCTCAGGATCCTTCCAGAGGTTTTGCCATGGGACCCCAAATCCACACCCCAGATCTCAGGACACCCTCCTAGTTCAGGTGGGACATCCCCAGCATCCATCCAAGGCATCCAGGGTTTTGTGGTGGGACCCCAAACCCACACCCCAGTTCTCCTCCTCCTTGGGATGCCTCTGGGGTTTTGTGGTTGGACCCCAAACCCACACCCCAATTCCCAGGACACTCTCCTGGCTCAGGTGGGACACCCCCAGCATCCTTCCAAGGTATCCAGGGTTTTGTGGTTGGACCCCAAACCCACACCCCAATTCCCGGGACACTCTCCTGGCTCAGGTGGGACACCCCCACCATCCACCCGAGGTGTCCAGGCTCAGGAATCCTCCCCGTGTCCTTCCCTTCTCCGGAGCGGGGCAAAGGGCCAGCGGTGTCCGGCCAGGACAAAGCCCCCGGAAGGCCGGTGGCGGCTCGGGACAGAGGCTCTCAGTGTCCTGGCCGCGGCCCCGGGCGCTGACAATGCTGGCGCTGTCCCCGGGCGGGATCTGTTTGTCCCCGCGTTGCCCGCTCGTCCGGCGCTCCCATTGTGCCCGGCTGGAGCGGCCCGGAGCTGAGTCAGCGCCGCGGCCCCGCTCCCCACGCGCGACCGCCCGGGAATCCACTCCCACTGCTGGGCACGGGGGGCGTGGGCACCTGGGGGGCGTGGGCACCTGGGGGGGATTGGGCACCTGGGGGGCACTGACACCTGGGGGGGCACGGACACCTGGGGGGGCACGGACACCTGGGGGGGATTGGGCACCTGGGGGGGATTGGGAACCTGGGGGGACATGGACACCTGGGTGGGCGTGGACACCTGGGGGGACATGGACACCTGGGGGGGATTGGGAACCTGGGGGGGCACAGACACCTGGGGGGGTGTGGGCACCTGGGGGGACATGGACACCTGGGGGGACGTGGATACCTGGGGGGCATCGGAATATGGGGCGACATGGGTGTCTGGGAGGACATGGACACCTGGGTGGGCGTGGGCACCTGGGGGGGATTGGGAACCTGTGGGGACATGGACACCTGGGGGGGTGTGGGCACCTGGGGGGGAATGGACACCTGGGGGGATTGGGAACCGGGGGGGGGATTGGGAACCTGGGGGGACATGGACACCTGGGGGGGGTGTGGGCACCTGGGGGGCATCAGAACCTGGGGGGATTGGGAACCGGGGGGGGATTGGGAACCTGGGGGGCATCAGAACCTGGGGGGACACAGACACCTGGGGATGGCATTGACACCTGGGGGGCATCGGAACATGGAGGGGACAATGGGAACCTGGGGGGAATGGGCACCTGGGGATGGCATTGACACCTGGGAGTCATCGGCACCTGGGGATGGCATTGCCAGAACCAAAGCCAGGAGATTTGGGACGTTCTCAGCACCTGGGGATGGCGTTCCCAGAAACAAAACCAGGAGATTTGGGACGTTCTCAGCACCTGGGGGTGACATCGGGACCTTGGGGTGACATCCCCACCTGGGGATGGTGTTCCCAGAACCAAAGCCAGGAGATCTGGGACGTTCTCAGCACCTGGGGATGGTGTTCCCAGAACCAAAACCAGAAGATCTGGGACGTTCTCAGCACCCGCGGGTGGCACCGGCACCGCTGGGACCGGCACCTCGGGACGGCACCGCTCGGACGCTGGGAGCTCCCGTCCTTCCCTGGGAACGGGGCAGAGCAGCCGGGCCGTGCGCCGCCTCCCACGGGAATGAGTCAGGGCTGGAAGCGGAGCTGGGGCCGCGGAGCCGCGGGAGCCACGCGTGACTCAGGCCCGAGGCGCGGCAGGAATGTGCCCCTGCCCGGGGAGCGCGCACAGGTAGAACAGGTCCCGGCGCTGCCCGCAGCTCCTCCGGGAAGCGGCAGAGCCGGGCCCCGGAGCCAGCGGATGTTCCCAGGCGCTCGCAGATCCCGCAGATCTCACACGGCTCGCACCTGCGTTTCCCGAGGGAGACGCACCTGGAGGGGAAGGTTGGGATCTGCTCCCGATCCCGGCAAGGTCGCGGCAGCGCAGCCGCTGCTGCCAGAGCCCAAACCACCACAAAGCCCCGATCTGGGCTCCTTATGGGGCAAGGAAAGAGCCACAGAGCCCAAACCACCCCAAAGCTCCGGTCTGGGCTCCCTATGGGGCAAGGAAGAGCCACAGAGCCCAAATCATCCCAAAGCTCCGGTCTGGGCTCCTTATGGGGCAGGGAAGAGCCACAGAGCACAAACCATCCCAAAGCTCTGATCTGGGGTCGTTGTGGGGCAAGGAAAGAGCCACCAGAGCCCAAACCACCCCAAAGCTCTGGTCTGGGCTCCTTATGGGGCAGAGAAAGAGCCACAGACCCCAAACCATCCCAAAGTTCTGATCTGGGGTCGTTGTGGGGCAGGGAAGAGCCACAGAGCCCAAACCACCCCAAAGCTCCGGTCTGGGCTCCCTATGGGGCAGGGAAGAGCCACCAGACCCCAAACCACCCCAAAGCTCTGGACTGGGCTCCCTATGGGGCAGGGAAGAGCCACCAGACCCCAAACCACCCCAAAGCTCTGGACTGGGCTCCCTATGGGGCAGGGAAGAGCCACCAGACCCCAAACCACCCCAAAGCTCCGGTCTGGGCTCCGTATGGGGCAGGGAAGAGCCACCAGAGCCCAAACCACCCCAAAGCTCTGATCTGGGGTTGTTGTGGGGCAGGGAAGAGCCACAGAGCCCAAACCACCCCAAAGCTCTGGACTGGGCTCCCTATGGGGCAGGGAAGAGCCCCCACCCCGTCTCTGGCAGATGACAATGCAGGAATTTGGTGTGGCTGCTCCGGGCAGTGTTGGTGACCCCAGCAGGGACCCTCGGGCGGCACCACGAGGATTCCTCTCACGGATGGGGTGGGAATGGGCCGAGGAGCCGCCCCCTCCATCCCCAGAGAGACCCCGGGAGCCCCTTCCAGGCCCGAGCGTGACCCCACGGGACGGAGCGGCGGGGCCGGGGAGCGGGGAGCGGGTGGAACACAAACATTCCACCGGGAAGAGCCGGAGGAGAAGCCGGACTTTGCCCCGGCGACAACAACCGAGCCGGTTCTGCTCCGCTGCCAAACAAATCCCGGCGCTGGGACGGCGCCAGCGCTGGAAAATTTCGAGTGCCAGGAGCGGCGCGGGCACGGCCGGGGGTCACCGGAGGGGACAAACAGCGGGGCGATGCCACCGCCGCCACCGGGACCGCGCCCGCAGGGCGTTCCGGCGGCTCCGGGAGCAGAGGACAGCGCTGGGGAGAGAGGGGAATTCGGGCAGGGATGGGGCTGGAGAGAGAAGGGGAATTCGGGCAGGGATCGGGCTGGAGCGAGGAGGGGAATTCGGGCAGGGATCAGGAATGGGACTGGAGCGAGAGGGGGAATTCGGGCAGGGATCGGGCTGGAGAGAGAATGGGGAATTCGGGCAGGGATGGAGCTGGAGCGAGAGGAGGAATCCGGGCAGGGAGCAGGAATGGGACTGGAGAGAGAAGGGGAAATTCGGGCAGGGATGGGGCTGGAGCGAGAGGAGGAATTCGGGCAGGGATCGGGCTGGAGCGAGAAGGGAATTCGGGCAGGGAGCAGGGATGGAGCGAGGAGGGGAATCCAGGCAGGGAGCAGGGATCGGGCTGGAGCGAGGTTCGGGCAGGGAGCAGGGATGGGACTGGAGAGAGAAGGGGGAATTCGGGCAGGGAGCAGGGCTGGGGTTCCCGGGGGTTTTGGGGCTCTGTCGCAGCGGGGCCTGGGCCCGGTGTCACCGCACCGGACCCTCCCCGTGCCAGCTCCGTGCTGGCTTCCCCTGGGGACACCCACGGCTCCTCATCCTCATTTCCCTGTCATGGAAAAAGGCAGCGGGGGCTTGAATCCCACCGGGAGGGAGCAGAGCTGGAGCTCTGCGTGGACACCGAGTGCGCCCTGCTTGGGGCGGGCAGGCTGCAAAACCCTCTGCGGACAGCCCCCAAAAAACCGGGAATCAGTAAAAACCGGGATAATGACGGTAAATTCTAACAGTGCGGGGAATCACGAGAATTCCCCACATAGAAACCCTCTGCTGACAGCCCCCCAAAAACCCCGGGAATCAGTAAAAACCGGGATAATGACGATAAATTCTAATAGTGCGGGGAATCATGAGAATAAAGGGAGCGATTATGGGAATAAGAATCAGAATAAGGCGATTACTGATAACGATAATAATAATAATAATAATAATAATAATAATAATAATAATTTTTTCTCCTCCCATCACGCCAAGAAACCCGATTACAAAGTTCTCCGCCTCCGTGGGAGCTCTGTGCCGGTTCCCAGGGATCCAAGCCCCCGTCTCCACCAGAATCCCCCCGCCGCCGCCCCTCGCTTTAAAGGCAGTGAAAAGAAGCAGGAGCTCAAAATTCCAGCCGGAGCATCACAAAGGCGGGCTGACGTCAGGGAGGCGGAGGGCTCCGGGCCAGGAGAAGGGAAGCTGTGTTCGGAAAAATGACAATTTTCTGTCTAGGAAAGGCGGCTGTGAAAGGAGCCCTTCTGCAGGAGCCGGCGCGGAACAAGAGGAGCCTTTGAAGGGCCGGGGAAGCGGCTCGGCCGGCGGCCAGCCCGCCGAAAAATCCGCGGAGACGGATTTCTCCTGGCTCGGGAGACGTCCCGGCACGGCGGGGATCCTGCTCCGGCCCCGCCGGGCTGGAAGCGTGCCCTGCTCCCGGCTGGGATGGGGATGGAACCGGGATCCGGGTGCCGGGATCCCTGAACGGGCAGCTCTGCGGGGAGAACAGAGGAGAAATATTGAAAAAAAGAAAAAAAAAGGAGAGAAAAATCCCAATTTTCCCTATTTTCCTTCAGCCAGGGATTTTGGAAAGCTTGTGCTGCACCCGCAGGAACCGGGATGAAGGTGCCGGGATCCCTGAACGGGCAGCTCTGAGGGGAGAACCGGAGAGAAATATTGAAAAAAAGAAATAAAGGAGAGAAAAATCCCAATTTTCCTTATTTTCCTTCAGCCAGGGATTTTGGAAAGCTTGTGCTGCACCCGCAGGAACCGGGATGAAGGTGCCGGGATCCCTGAACTGGCAGCTCTGAGGGGAGAACCGGAGAGAAATATTTAAAATAAATGGAGAGAAAAATCCCAATTTTCCCTATTTCCCTTCAGCCGGGGATTTTGGAAGGTTTGTGCTGCACCCACAGGCTCTGGATTTCCTGTAAAAACCCGGTTCCTGCTGAGTCCCGATGTCCCCGGGTGAGGTGTGGGGTGATGCTCATCCCATCCCTGCTCCAGCAATCCCAAACATTCCCAAACCCGCGATTTCTGCCCCCTGGATTCTCCCTGTGCTTGGATCCTTTGGTGTGGAGAGGATGAGGATGGGAGGAAATAACTCAAATTGTGCCGGGGGAGGTTTAGGTGGGATATTTGGGAAAATTCCTCCATGGGAAGGGCTCTCCAGGCCGGGCACAGCTGCCAGGCGCAGCCCCCATTCCCGGTGGGATTTAACAGGGATGTGGCACCTGGGGACACTGTGGGTGGTGGCCTTGGCAGTGCTGGGGGAGCAGGTGACCGCAGAGGGCTTTTCCAGCCTTAGCGATTCCATGATCCCGAATAGTTCCCTGATCCCGAACAATTCCATGATCCTGAACGATTCCATGATCCTGAACGATTCCATGACCCTGAACGATTCCATGATCCTGAACGATTCCCTGACCCCAAACGACTCCATGATCTGAACAATTCCATGATCCTGAACGATTCCATGATCCCGAACAATTCCATGATCCTGAACGATTCCATGATCCTGAACGATTCCCTGACCCCAAACGACTCCATGATCTGAACAATTACATGATCCCGAACGATTCCATGATCCTGAACAATTCCCTGACCCCAAACGATTCCATGACCCTGAACGATTCCAGGATCCTGAACAAATCCATGACCTCGAACGATTCCATGATCCTGAACAAATCCACGATCCTGAACAAATCCATGACCCTGAACGATTCCATGACCCTGAACAATTCCCTGACCCCAAATGATTCCATGACCTCAAACAATTCCATGATCCTGAACAATTCCATGACCCTGAACATTCCATGACCCCGAATAATTCCACGATCCTGAACAATTCCCTGAACCCAAACGATTCTATGAACCCGAACATTTCCATGACCACGAACAATTCCACAATCCTGAACAATTCCATGACCCTGAACAATTCCCTGACCCCAAATAATTCCACGACCCTGAGCAATTCCATGACCTCGAACAATTCCATGACCCTGAACAATTCCATGATCCCGAACAATTCCATGACCCTGAACAATTCCCTGACCCCAAATAATTCCATGACCCTGAACAATTCCCTGACCCCGAACGATTCCCTGACCCCGAACGATTCCCTGACCCCGGCCGATTCCCTGACCTGTAACAATTCCCTGACCCCGGGCGATTCCCTGACCCCGAACAATTCCATGATCCCGGCCGATTCCCTGACCCCGGCAGATCCCCGGGGCTGGAGAGCCCTTTTCGGGGTGGCGGCTCCAGCCGGGAGGACGGCGGTGCCATCTCCTGGCATTCCCGGGCTTCTCCCGCCGCCGCCGCGGCAGCGAGGGACGCTCGGCCCCGGGAGAGGGAAACTGAGGCACGGAGCGAGGGGGAACACCCGGAGCAGCGATCCTCGGGGGACCCCGGGGAGCCCAAATCCCTGGCGTTCCATGACAAATCCCTGTGGGATCTCTCGGCAGGCTCCGGGAGAGAGGATCAGGCTCCAAGGGGTCAGTCCTGCCTCAGTTAAATCCTAAAAGAAACTTTTTATTTGGAGTTAAATCCCAAAAGAACCTTTTTTTTTTTTTTTTTGGATTTCTGAATCCAGCCTCTCCTGTCGGGGACGGGAGAAACCCTCTCCTCCCTCCAGCCAGGAGTTCCCGTTTCCATGGCGGAGCTGGGAAAAAGCCATGGAAAAAAAAAATCACTTTTGAGCTCAGGCTGGAAGCAGCCGGCGGCTCCTGGGTTTCCAGGGAAGGGAAAATCCCGCGGGGCGGGCGGGAGCGGCTCCAGCATCGCCCTCGGCGCTGTCCTTGGAGTTCCCCGCTTCTCCTTCAGGAAAAAAAAAGAGGAAAAAAAAATCCGCTTTCCAAGGAGAAATCTGGGAGTCCCCTCTCCCAAATTCCCGCTGGAGCGCTCCCAGAGCGCACATCTCTGTGCGGGAATGTCGCGACGTTTCCCAGCTGAATTCAAAGGAGTTTTGGTCCCTTTTCCCCGGGAACCAGAATGTGTGGAAAGGGAATAATCAGAGCTCTGAGCCCGACCAGGAATCCCTGATTTAAACCCACACCCGACCCTTCCACACCCTCCCAGCACCGATAAATTCCCAGGAATTCCAGCGGGCTGGGAGCGGGACAGACCCCAGGGAGCGCTGGTGGGAATCGCTTCCAGCCAGGGATAATGCAAACCAAGATTTTATTTTATATTTTATTTTATTTTATTTTATTTTATTTTATTTTATTTTATTTTATTTTATTTTTTAATCCTTAACTTGCCTTGAAGTCCAGAATTGTCTCATTCTTCTTCCTTCTTGTTCCCTCACTCCATTTCTGCAGTGACGTTGGCACAAAGTAGTTAGTGAGGATTGGGTCAGAGTGAAGATGACCTTTTTAGTAATAGTGATAGACATTGGTAATAAATAGTAAATAAAGAATACGTAACAATTAGTATAAAAGATAAGGACAGCCCAGAGACGAGGGAAGACGGAGGAGAGAGGAGTCAGGAGTCACCAGATGTCCGAGCCGCAGCAAACATCTTTTGGACACTGAGAAAATTGTAAGATAAGAACTAATAAAAGAAGCATGTAACCTTGAAGACTCCGTCTTTTCCTCCGTTTGGCACAAAGCTTTGCAGAGGGTCAGAACCCTAAAACCACCTGAATGCCGGGGATTTTAAACTCCTGAAAAGGAGCCCCGACAAAACTCCACAAAACTCGTTTTTCCCAGCTTTTCCCGAGCACTAGAGGGCTGCAGAGACCGGCGTGTGCGGCTCCAACCCTGGCTCCGCTCCTGGAAGGAAAACGGGAGCAGCGAGCCAGGGAATGGGGTTGGATCCCCCCTCCCGGAATGAGGATTTGGGATTTTGGGGTGCAGGAACTGGGGAGGGAGGGACGGGAGGTCTGGAAATCCCAAACCAGCCCCGAGCGGGGTCCTGGTGCGATCTGAGCATCATCCCGGACAAGGACACCCCGCTCCCTCTGGAAAACTCATCCCGGTTTGGGCTTTGTGCGTTTAAAGGGGAAAAGGGGGAAAAAGGGGGGGGAAAGGGGAAAAAAGGGGAAAAAGGGGGAAAAGGGGGAAAGGGGGGAAAAGGGGGAAAAGGGGGAAAGTGGGAAAAGGGGAAAAAAGAGGGAAAAGGGGAAAAAGGGGGGAAAGGGGGAAAAGGGGGGAAAAAGGGGGGAAAAAGGGGGGGAAAGGGGAAAAAGGGGGGGGAAGTGGGAAAAGGGGAAAAAGGGGAAAAAGGGGGGAAAGGGGGAAAAGGGGGGAAAAAGGGGGAAAAAGGGGGGGAAAGGGGAAAAAGGGGGGGAAGTGGGAAAAGGGGAAAAAAAAGGGAAAAAGGGGAAAAAGGGGAAAAAGGGGAAAAAGGGGAAAAGGGGGGAAAAGGGGAAAAAAGAGGGAAAAAGGGGAAAAAGGGGAAAAAGGGGGGAAAAGGGGAAAAAAGAGGGAAAAAGGGGAAAAAGGGGAAAAAAGGGGGAAAGGGGAAAAGGGGGGAAAAGGGGGAAAAAGGGGGGAAAAGGGGAAAAAAGAGGGAAAAAGGGGAAAAAGGGGAAAAAAGGAGGAAAGGGGGAAAAGGGGGGAAAAAGGGGAAAAAAGCAGAAGAAGGGGGGAAGGGGAAAAAGGGGGGAAAAGTGGAAAAAAGGGGAAAAATGGGGGAAAAAGGTGGGAAAAAAAGGAAAAAGGGGAAAATGGGGGAAAAAAGGGGAAAAAAGGGCTTTTTTTGGCATGTAAATCAATCCCGCTTTTGGCACGGACTGCTGCCCCTCCAGTGAACACCCCTGGGAAGAGTCTGGATCCTCCCAGAATGTTCCAGAACTCCTCTGGAATTGTGCCTCCTCCCGAGGTTTCGGGCACCTTCACCCGGATCCTCGCGGGTGTTTTCGTGCGGGAGAGTCTCCCAAGATTTTCCCTCCAGCGTCCCTCCCCTAAAAGCTTCTTCCCTCCGTCCCACGCATTCCTTGGAATCCCCTTCTTCTTCCCAAAGGATACGGGATGGTGGAATCCCGGAGTGGTTTGGGTTTAGACACTTCCCGTTATCCCAGGCTGCTCCAAGCCCAGTCCGGCCTTGGACGCCTCCAGGAGCATCCACGCCTTCCCTGCACAACCTGCTCCAGTTCCTCCCCTCCAAAAAATCCCAATTTTTATCCGAATCCTGAGGGAATTCGACCTGCGAGGGAGGACGCAGTGAGGGGCTGCGAGGGTTTCGGACACTCCCGGGAGGTTTTTCTCCTGAAACCTCCGAAATTCCACCTGAGCAACCTCCAGCCTCTTCCCTCCCTTGGAAAAAATTCACTTTATCCCGGTTTTTGGTTTTATTTTTCCAGCAGGTGGCAGGGAAAGACCGGGGAAGCAGAGGAAGGATGCGGAGGTGTGGGACAGCCCGGGATGAGACCCCCGGGAGCACCTCGGTGAGGAGACGGGTTTCCGCAGGAATTTATTTGGAATTTTCTACCTCTGGAGCAGGAAAAGAGCCTTTGAGGGACATTTCTCTCTGCACGACGCCACCCCGCTCCCCCTCTGGAATAAATTCCCTCTGGTTAAAAGGATAATCGGGGAGAGGTTTTATTCCGGGTGGAAAATTTGGCCACCGGGCACCAACGCAGACGCTGCGTTTTCCCTCCAGGGTGGATGGGGGGGCCAGAATTTCAAGGGAAAAAAAAAAATTCCAGGGAGATCTGAGCCAGAGCCGTGTGAAATCCCTCAGCCTGCGCTGCTTTCCCGATGGAATTCTGCTGGAATTCGCTGCGCTGGGGCTGAGCAGGGCCGAGGGCAGGAGCGGGGGAGAGGAAACCTGGGAAGGGGCGCAGGGATAAGGGAGGGGTGGCACATTCCCGGCTCTGGAACAGCAGGAAAAGCCAGAATTGCCAGCCCTGAGCGTCCAGCCCATGGAATCGCTCCTTCCCCGTGTCCCTGCCACGCACTCAGCACTTTTGAGGTGTTTAATCACATTTTTAATATAATTTATGTAAAGTAATGCCTTTTCCTCGGATAAGAGAGCAGCAAAGGGCCTCACACTGAGGGCACGTTCCCAGAATTCTCCTTTTATGATTTTTTTTCTTCCTTTTTTGTTTCTCAAAACAAGACCAGGCTCCTTAAATATATATATATATATTCAGGGTTTGATGCTCAGTCTCCTGGATTTTAGACATTAAAAGTATTTATAAAATTTGTATTTTTTACATCAACCACGCCGAGGTGAGGGGGATTCAGGCCTGGGCATCCCTGGGAGAGGTTTCATGGAATCCTGGAATGGTTTGGGCTGGAAGGGGCCTTAAATCCCACCCGTGGGCAGGGACAATTCCCAGTGTCCCGGATTATCCCAGCCTGGCCTTGGACACTCCTGCGCCTGTGACCATCAAATCCAATCACCAACAGGACGTGGAGACAACGGCGTGAAAATCCCGGCGGATTCCCTCCCTCAAGGAGCAGATCCCGAAAATTCCAGCTTTCCCGGACAGGGGAAGAGGGGAGTTGGGAAAACCCATCACCGCCAACTCTCCGATGCCAAAATCCCTGGAGGATGGAGGAGAATCCACGGAGTTCTTTGGGCTTTGGAGGACGCAGCCTGGAAAGGACTTTAACGGAATAAAAAGGCGGGAAAAGCTCGGAGATTAATAAACCTCGTAAAGCTCCCGAATGCGAATTCCTGCCTGCAGGAAAAATTAAAAAAAAAAAAAATTCCCTTTCCATAGGTTTATTAAAAAACATTCACCTGTGCCCATTAAGCTGAGGAGCAAACAGAATCACAGAATCACAGAATCACAGAATCACAGAATCACAGAATAATGAGGTTGGAAGAGACCTCTAAGATCATCAAGTCCAACCTCTGCCTTAACACCTCAACTAGACTATAGCACTAAGTGCCACGTCCGGTCTTTTTTTAAACACATCCAGAGATGGTGACTCCACCACCTCCCTGAGAAGACAATTCCAGTGCTTTATTATTCCTTCAGTGAATTTTTTTTTCCTAATGTCTGACCTGTACCTTCCCTGACGTAGCTTGAGACTGTGTCCCCTTGTTCTGTCAGTTGCTGCCCGGTGGAAGAGACCGACCCCCACCTGTCTACAACCTCCCTTCAAGAAGTTGTAGAGAGTAATAAGGTCACCTCTAAGCCTCCTCTTCTCCAGACTAAACAACCCCCGCTCCTTCAAACGTTCCTCATAGGCCTTGTGCTCCAAGCCCCTCACCAGCCTCGTTGCCTCCTCTGGACACGCTCAAGCATCTCAGTATCCTTCCTAAACTGAGGGGCCCAGAACTGGACACAGTACTCGAGATGTGGTCTCACCAGTGCCGAGTACAGGGGAAGAATGACCTCCCTGCTCCTGCTGGTCACACAATTCCTCACTCAGGCCAGGATGCCATTGGCCTTCTTGGCCACCAAGGCACATTGCTGGCTCATATCCAACCGGCTGTCGACCAGCTCCTTTC